>PYSS01000017.1:141726-204213 GCA_003049465.1 Magnaporthiopsis rhizophila
AAAAAAAAAAAAAAAAAAAAAAAAAAAGTGCAAACGCGCCTACCGACCAGATCAAACCTCTTGGTCTGAAAGTGGCGGAAGGCGGAGAAAGAATGGAGGTCAAAGATGAAAAGATGAAAAAAAATGAAGTGGTATCACCCATAACCAATGTCTCGCGGGAACCCTTCCACTCTGAGCTCCGGATTTCCTATGACTCTGCGGCCAAGTCGGTGTGGAAAGCGCGGACGAAGGGAAAAAAGAAAAAAAAGAAAAAAAAAAAAACGAATACCACCCAACCGGTTCTTCCGGTGTAACCCAAAAAGCAATAAAGCCGACTTGACCCAAGAAGAAAAAGCAAAATGAACTCCAAGCTTTATCTTTCAAGCCCACCCCCCGGTTTCCTGCGCCGTCATGGAAAAAAGATCAAAACAGTTTTTCGTCTCCATGGCTTGTTTGGTTGTTCGCTCCATTGGAACTCGGCGCCAGTTGCCCCTGGAAGTAGATGTCGTAACAAAGGGAAGAAGATAGCGAATCGAGATGTAAGATGAGATAAAAGAAAATGGTCCTTCCATCATAGTCGTGTCCTGGTGGGAATTAAATACAGTAGGAGTATTGTTGGTTGTGTGTTTTGGGTATAAGAGAATAAGTCTGAAAAAGAAAAGGAAAAAAGAAATCGGGAAAAAGTACCGGCTTTTTTGTTGGCTTTTGGTGTTTCCATTGTGTGGAGATAATATCCTTCCATGGGAAGATCTCTGGGAAAAAGTTCCCTTGGGATTTTTTTTTTTTTTATAGCTGGGTTCGCCGGCCTCCAGATTACTCCAGATACCAAGACGAAGGATAACGTTGGGTGTGGGAGGGTAAGTTGGTGTGAAGAACCGAGCCCACGGGGTTGCAGAACGATGGACGGCGGCAAGCGGCCATCCTCATCCGGTGGTTCAAAGGCAGCTCCATCCATGGTCAAGGGGAGACCAAACGGGCGCAACCGGTTAGGACATCATGGAGATGTCCTGGATTCCCAGAGGCCATGGCGGTATGGAGTGTCGGATAAAACGTAAGATGCCATTATGCTTTTTAGTAGCAGGCAAACATGGGGACCTGAGCGTGTTGTTGGTGTTGGTGGAAGGGAACCGGATGGGGATGGTGCAGGACTGGTTGGGGAACCTGGTGCTGGCCGGGGTGCGCGAACTTGTACATGACATCCAGGATGTAGGGGAGTTGGTGCTGGTGCAGGTAAGGGGCAGGTGGCTGGGTAGCGGCAACCTTTGGAGCAAAAATTTGCTGCTGAGGCGGCATCTGGAAACTCATGTTCATGTGCGGCTGCACCGGAACGGGCTGTTCTTGGGGAAACTGGTGATGGAACGGGGTCTGGTGGAGGTACTCGGACGGGAAGCCCAACACCTGGTGTTGTGGAGCCTCGGGGTCGTAGATGGCGGCAGAGATCTCGGCTTGGGGCGGTGGGGTCACGGCTCCGCGGGGCTCCGGGCAGAGGTCGTCGTCCTCATCCAGCTCCTCGAGGCTCGAGCAGCTCGAGGTCATGGAGGAGCCGTCGTCGGAAGATCCGTCCGAGAGCGAGTCGTCAGAGGAGGCGGGCGAGAGAGGGGCATCGTCGTACTCGAAGTCTTCGTCGTCTTCGTCGTCGATGATGGCGTCCTCGTAGGCGGAAACGTAAGACTCGGGCGAGGCGGGCGGCGAGACGGGGCTCACGCCGGCGGCGGCCAGAGCGGAAGAGGGCTGCTGAGGCTGCTCGGTGAACCTGTGGCAGGCCATGATGCGGGCCTTGAGCTCAGGGAGCGTTATCCTCTCGTCGGGGTTCCTGGTGAAGATGGCAGCCAGAATCTCGTTGAGCTCATCAGAGATGGGAAGGATGGTCTTGAGAAAGCCCTTGCTCCTGGTGAAGGCCCGGTAGGTCGAGTCCTCGAACGAGGCCTGCTTCCAGGGGTTGCGGCCACAGGTAAGGTTGACCAGGATGACACCCAGGCTCCAGACGTCGTTGGGTGCGCAGTAGTAGTAGGGCCTCCTGGTAGTATGGTCTAGACACTCTGAAAAAGAGAGAAAGAAAAGGAAATATTAGTGGGGTGCTCGGGGGAGGGTCGGGTTGGAGACGAAGCAAAAGGATCGAACGGCTCAGCGGCGGAAGAGAGGCAATTCCCGTAAAGACAAAACCGGTCGTCGGAGAGTCGCTTTGTTGTTCTGTAGGAAGGAACAAAAAAAAACTTACCAGGAGACATGTAAAAGGTGGAACCGCAACCGTAGTCCTCGGACCTGTCTGAAGACGTAGCAAGGCCAAAGTCGGCAAGCTTAACGGTCTCACCCTGGTTGGACACCAGGATGTTCTCAGGCTTGAGGTCCCGGTGGTAGATCCCTTGGGAATGGCAGTGCTCCACGGCTTCCAGGATCTGGAGGAACACCTGCTTGGCCAGCGCATCCTTACCGACATACTGGCCGCACTCGGTGATGTTGTAGAACAGATCACCCTCGGGGCAGTACTCCAGGATAACATAGGTGCAGTCGGGGTCGTCGATGATCTTGAGCATCGAGACCACGTTGGGGTGCGCCGAGGCCAGCCAGTGCAGGCGGATCTCCCGGGTCTGGAAGGCGACCTGTCTCCGGTCCAGGGGGGTGCCATCGGCGTTGTATTTGCTGAGCGTCTTGACCGCGTACCGGACGTGCGTCTTGATGTCGATGGCCGAGTAGACGACGCCGTACGCGCCAGTTCCCAGGATCCCTGTCAGCTGGAGAGTGCCAGCGAGGAACCTGCCTAACCTCTGCTCGGGAGCGGGCTGGACATATCGGGGCTGGATCGGTGCGGCTTGCTGCTGTTGTTGTTGTTGTTGTGCGCACTTGGGAAGCTCGAACGGCGAGGGCGATGCTGGCGGCGTCGGGTATCCAAACTGATACTGCATGGTTCCTAGATTTCCAAAAAGGCCTCTCTCTCCAGTGGGTTGGGTTTGGTGTTGGTTGGGAACCGAGTTCCCGGGGTCGTCGGATCCGGGACGAAGGAGGCGCGGAGGAGATAGAGAAAGAGAGATATGAGAGACCTGGGAGGGAGTCGACCTTGCAAGGGCAAGGGGTGGCCAACCAAACCGGGCGGACAAAGGAGGCAGAGAGAGATCAGAAGATAAGGAAGAAAGGAGACGGGCTCCTGAGGTCCTTTGTTTTCCTAATCCCGGACTGGAGCCTGACCAAAAAGGAAATTCCGGACGGTATTAAGGATCCTGTTGGGAGGATGGTGAAGAAGTGCGCGTGGTAGATGGTGAAGCCTTTCTAAGAGGAGATCACCAGGTCCCTTTATTCTCTCGGTTTGCAACAAAGTGACGTCGAGTCAACGAGTCGGTGTCGCGAGGTGAGAGCGCAGGCTAAGGTCGTCGTCGTACAGGTGGTGGCGTGGTGGTGGGTTCGCAGTCCCAAGGTATGGCGTGGTGATCGAAGAGAGGAGGACGACGATAGTCCTTCACCTGAAGATAGGGATGGGGGAGAGGAGGAGGAAGGAGTGTGGTAGGAAAAAAAGAATAAAAAAAATAAAAGGACGGGAGCGTAGGAGATGATAGCATCCCGAAGACCAAGAGGAGGGGGAGGCAGTGATGATATTCGATGCCCAGTCCCGTAGCTCCTCTCGCTCTCTGCTCGCCGCTCCCCATACGACTTGGCAAGCAGGCCCAAAGAGGGGACCAGGGGTGGGTGGAGAGCCTGCGTGGGTTTGAGTGGCTGATGCCGCCGAAGGGATGCAAGTCTGGAGGGACCCATGGCGTCCACCAATGCAACGGAGAACCAGGACACCCCCGTCGCTCCTAAACCTCGTCTCTTTTCCTGCTCAAAGGGGTGGGGTGGAGAAGCGAGGGAAAAAACGAAGCAGGGCATGGGGTGTGTGGTCAACTGTGGTGTGCGTATGTGTGTATGGGGTGGCCAAAAGCTTGCGCTGGCAAAAAAGAAGGCATGGGTAGGCCAAAGGGCCACACAGGCTGTGACGCCGTATGCACTGTTTGGATACGGTGCAACTATTTCCAGAGCGGACCAGCCCCTGGTAGGATCGCCATGGATCATTGGGCGGGCGCCGCTGGGCCTGATGGAGGAGTGGGGCGCGAAACCTGGCGCTGGGCCTGTCTTGGGCGTGCAGTGGCTCGATGGCGTTAGCACGGAGCCCGTTAGCGGCCATGAGTGGCGCGGTGATACTCGTACCACGCCCCCCCTCGCACCCCCTCCTCCCGCCAGGCCCCAGTGGACCAGTGATTTCGTTGTGACATTTTATTATATTGCCTCTCTGCAGTCACACACGCAGGCCAAAGGGTCGCGTCTGAGTGGACGCCCCGAAGGAAGCCCTGGCTACCGCACCTGGCCTGGTGCAGGCTGCATGGACGCCCTTGCCAGGCCAGGCCCCTGGCGAATGGCGAGCCACCCGACCCGGCCGACAGCAGAAGAGAAAAGAGGGAGAAAAAATCGTGTCTCTAGCGTGTGCTTGCTTGTGTGCCTGTGTGTGCGAAAGTGCATTGGTAGTGTGATTCTGTATTTGGGTGGCAAGTTGGCGGCGCACCCTCATCAGACACGGCTGGTGGTCTACTCCCGCCGCTTTGGTTGCTAACTGCTGGCTGTGGCAAATCATTCGCTCGGCGGCCAACGCAGGAATTCTCTGCTGCTCTGATGACTCCCACCAGCCGGGCCCAGAGTCACGGAGGCGGGTTTTTGTGTTCATTGACCGGGCACAGTCGCCATACCGATGCTAGTGTTTGTGTCTGAGATCTCCCTCTTGCTGTGATGCGTGGCCTTGCCGAGCAGCCGTTTGTCGAGGCTAAATCAGCCGTGCCTTTTTTTTTTTTTTTTTTTTTTTTTTTTTTTTTTTTTTTTTTTTTTTTTTTTTCATTTTTATTTATTTTGGTTCTTCCTTGCGTTCCCTTCGAAACTTCTCTTAACAGCATGTCTCTCTCTGGGGAAGACTACCGGGGAGGCTAGCGGGGCGCAGAGAAGGGAAAAAAGCGAAAGAGTGCAAGCCTCGTGTTTAGGGCCAGTCCAGTCAGCACGGCATGGAACAGCCTTTGACGGCATAGATTCGCTTGGTGTTCCCTTTGTGCTTCCATCACCATCACCCACCCCTGGAGAAGGGGACCAGGTCTAGGGACTCGGGGTTACAGAACAAGACGAGGTATGACGGAGATCTCTTTGCCCGAGAGCGAGGTGTGTGGGGTTTGGGTGCTGGGCAGCAGCAAGCAGCGCGGCAGCGAGAGAAACAGACTTTGGAGCGGGCAGGGAAGGTCGGGCGGCAGAAGGCGACTGGTGGCAAGCACAAAGCGCATCGGCGCAAACCTTCGCTGTCCCGTCTGACGATTGAGAAACCGGCCTTTTCTTTTTTCGACGGTTGGAAATGCCACCCACACCACAACCAACCCCATGAAACCTTCTTTTTTTTCGTCGCGCTCAAAAGAACCATCTGCCCAGCGGTGAAGAAAGGGATGAGGCATGAGACGGCGGGAGAAGAACAAAAAAAATGGGGTGACCCCACTGGGGAGGGGGAGTCAAGTGCTTGGGGAGCGTATCAGAGATGAGATCGAGAAGCTCGGCTGGGACGATCTTTGGTTCCATCCCTCTTGGTGATCGTACGGTCTGCGAGAGGTCACGCCTCTGTTTTTTGCATCGGCAGAGCAGCAGGCACACGGTTCTCCGTTCAGGCAAATCCGGTGTTGCGAGAGGATGGTGATCACCACGGCCGATGCCGGATGTGCTAAAGCGTGCAAATCCCCCCAAGGAATCCGCCGCAAACGAGGGTCAATGTCCGCGGGGTCACGGGTAGGGCAGTCAGTCGTGGCTGGCTGGTGGCGTGTTCTTTGTCGCCGCCGCCCGTCTCTCAGGCCCGTCGCAAGCCGCTCTCAACTCTCACTTTTTTTTTACTGCAAGGCCGGCCACCTTTGACCTGGGACTTGACCAAGAGAGGCATGGGCACTTCCTACAGTCAGCTAATTAGGCTTCCAGCTGTGAAGATCTTGTGATTCCTCAAACATTCGCCCTATCCCAGCACATCCAGCTGACCCAGGGGGAGATGGATGTTGGACCCTTGACGACCGCCGTGCAATGAGGAAAGCAGAAGGCGTCACTCTCGGTCTTTGCCTCGGTCTTTTGCTCTGATACCGCCCGCGCCGCCGCCTCCGGCGAGGGAGCCCGGGTGGGCAAATTCGATTGATCATTTCCACCGCCAGGTTTTTTTTTGTTTCTTCATTATCCAACACCGTGCCGGCTTGTCGATCCGCCCGCCACGGCGCAGCCAGCCAGTCCGAGCGTAAAAAAAACTAGAAGGGTTGGGAGGAGGAAGGAGGGCCACATGACGCCGGGCGGTGGGACGCCAAGCAGGCGGCTGTGTGGTCTCCCATCCAGTGCCTGTGCCGTGTTGTGCTGTGCTGTGCTGTATGTTCCAAGCCAGCTGCATGGACTTGCATACTCACACACTTTCCATTATCCGCGCGCGTTTGTCCTGTATCATATCTGACTATCCTGCATGTATGCCGGCCATCCCCAGCCAATCCCAACGCTTCCTCCCACTTGTTGTCAGCTATCCATCAGACAACCATTATTTCCATGTTTTTCTATGTAGCCAGCCACCCAGTTTTTTTTTTAGTTTTTTTTTTCTTTCTTTTTTTTAAATCAAGGCAACCAAAATAACCAAGCAACGGCAGGGAAACCAGCCCGCCCCGGATGGCATCCCGTGGCCTGCTACTGGGTGGATAATAATGCTGCTCTGCACGAGGAGGAGCAGGTGAGGAGGAGGAGGAGCGCGCCTTTGTGCAGCAAATAACGCATAGATATGCCCCAAATGAGCTCGACGACACATGAGGATTCGGCCGCGCCCCATCTACGTATGCAGCTTGCAGTGGCTGCGGCCTGGCTTCGGATCACTGCCATCCAATGACGCCGAACCGCCAGGACCGGCCGTGGACCAATGTCTTGCTTGTCGGCGGTGCCCGCTGTCGCTGGACAGCCAGCGACCGACCACGCGGTTCCACCTTGGGTTGTTTCTGCTTTCAGCTCTTTTTTTTTCTCTCCTTTTTCTTTTTCGACTCGTTTGTTCCCGGTATTCGCGCTGCCCGAACGGGGCTGCGGAGAAGTGGGCAGCAAATCCTCGGGAAGAAAAAATAAGTAGCAGCCTGACAGCAAAAACCAAAAAAGATTCAATACCTACTCGTGTCTGTCCCCTATCCCGTGGGGCACCACGGCCTGTCAGGCAATGACGATGACTCGAACCACGCATGTTTTGGGTAATTTGTTGGATGCCAGATCCCAATATCCATCTTCGCTTCCGCCTTTTTCTTTTGCTGATTCGCACTGATCGTATCCTCTTGGCTGTGTGTGTATCTTTGGTAGAGAGAACACGTATGCATATTAGGAAGGATTTGTGGTTACGGGTATTCTTTTTTTTTTTTTTTTTTTTTTTTTTTTTTTTTACAAAAGTGGATCATATCACTCATACAGCTGGTGCCGAAGTGAGGGCAAAGCAATAGAAGCCAATGACGAGGCCACATCGTGGTTGCATAAAAGGCACGGCGGGTTGAACAACACAGAATAACTGGGTCCCTGGTGCACCAGACGGTCTCTGTCGGTGGGACCTTTGTTTTTGCGTGCCCTGCCCAGCAGAGAGGGCGGGGTGGTGGGTTGGGTGGCCGTTCGATTCTCGATGCCAGCGGGTTCTAGACAGGGCTGCCCCTGGCTGTAAACGGCTGTCGTCGTACACGGGGAGGAGCCCTTCCCTGTGTTTTCCCATCCATCTTACCTGCCTACGGCACCTTACCTGTTCACCTGCGCTGTGCGGCCACGGTGTGCCTGTCGTGTTCTCTTCTCCGTGCCTCTCGTCTCGCCGTGCGTGTTCTCCCCCTTGCTGAGCTGTCCTTTTCTTCCTCTCTCCCCCAGTGCGAGCTCGCCAGGTAACAGAAAACAGAACAGCCGCTGCAAAGGGAATCGCCCGCGGCGCAGCCAAGGGGACCCATGTCTGAAATGGTCCGAGGTGGATGCACGCACACCCGAGGCCCCGGACAGGGCCCCAGGTAAACAAGATTAGAAACGGTCGATCCGGCGGCTGTCTCTTTGGGACGAGCACAGCACAGAAGGTGAACACTGTGAAGTGATGGGCACCCACCGCCACCGCCAGCGTGTGTGTGTCTGTGTGTGCGTTTGCGGCCGCCAGCTGCGCCGTACGCATGTGTTTTGGTGGAAGGTGGTAGGGGCGCTTTCTACGTATACGCATGTAGCTGTCACTTTCCTCCCATGCCCCGTAATACGTGTAGTGATTCCCCGTATTCGATCACACTTTGCCAAAAACAAGTCGTTTCGGTTCACGCCGTAAAAGATGGGGTCATCACCGCCCACCTCCGCCGCCGCCGTGGCTGTGAAAAATGTAGCCAGGCCTAGTTTGTGGCGATCGGCGGGATGGGGTAGCATCGTCATCTCGAATCGAAGCGAGGGTTCATTCAAGACAAATTTGCGGCTGCGTGCAAGTTACAGTACGACTGCAAGTGAGTAAGAAGGTTACAACGTGGTAATAGCCGGCCGTCCGTGGAGCTCCTCTCTCGTCTAGATCGCGCGCGCAACGAAACGTAAGAAAAGTTCACAGGCTCCATAACACGTGTGGTAGCTGGACGGCGCGTGTGCTGCGTTGCATGCAACCAACCCAACCCAGTGGGAAATTGAAACCTGCGCAGCACTGGTCTGGATTCCCTGGCAGGCTGGGTAGGAGGAGATCTGCAGCCCAAGGCTATTGTGGGTAGGGGGGTGTGGAGGAGGATACGAAATGATTGGAAAGGATGTTACTGCGAGTTACTGATGGAAGAGCAGGGCGGTAGGCTAGTACCTGCAAATCCAGTGGAGGCGCTGGCAAATACGGGTTCCAAATATTGGGCACGACTATCGGCGGCCTAACAGTGCCTAACAAGAAGCAAGCCCCAAAGGATGGTGGATGGGTGGACGGATGGATGCAGAGACGAAGCCTCTTGGTTGTCGTCCTCTTCTCGGCGTTGGCGTGGGCCCCGCGTCATCCTCCGCCGCCAATAGCATGGCACGGGCTGCAAGGAAGAGGGCTTTCCTTGGTACGATTTAGCACGGATCAGCTCGCCCTGGTGTTTCGACCGCGTCTTGCCGGGCGCCAGTCAGAACAGGGCCCCTTTGGTGAGACGGGTCACGGAACGGCGGGAAAGGGAAAAGGCGGCCAGCCAGGGCATGGCAGGGCGACAAGGGAGGGCCAGAAAGTGAGGCTGTCGAGTGTGGGCATTGGGTGGATCCCACGGCAGCCCTGGGTGGCCAATGATGGATGTCGAAAGGAGAGAGAAGGGAAAAAATTAGGCGGCAGGTCATGGGGTTTCCCATCTGCCATCTCCCGAGTCTTCCAGAAGAGGAGCTATCGGCCGCTCACGTGTAGGTGGGCCCCGCCTGTTTTATTGGCGCGAGGCTGCATGGCACCCCTGCGAAAAAGGGGGCGCGGTTTCCCATTCGTCGCCCGGCTTTGCCAATCGGAGGGGCCTGCCGGGCGCCATATCTTTTTTTCTGGCTCCGCTGCCGACCGATGACAGATTTCATCAATCTGGCGCTCCCATGGCATGGCTTCCCCATTTCCCTTAGTATAGGTTGCCCTGGGAAAAAAAAAAAAAATGGATGGACGGACGTCACATCCATTCCTCATCGTTCTTTGGCGCGCGCGCGCGGACATATTGGACGCTCGTAATCTTGCGAGCAAGGACCATCGGTTTGGTCGGCGGCAAGGAAAAAGAAAGAGAAAGAAGCGAAAGTAACCCCCCGGAAATTTCCCCAAAGTCTTGGAGCCCAACGTGCAAAAAAAAAAAGACAAATTGAATGATACCAATCAAAACGACACGGTAACAGTTTATGTTGTTAGATTTGCTTTGCACTCACACACACGCGCGCGCAGTTTCTGCTTTCCCATGTGGCATGCCCCGTTGCAACCCTTCGAGAGATGAGGCCAAGGAGCGGATACGAGCGAGAGGGCAGAAAATGAACCCGGGCAGCGTGCCCCGGGGCTCCTCCTCTCCCATTGCTACATTGCAACGGGAGCATTCCGATAGACCGCGAATGACGGGCGCCAAAAGTGAAAAAAAAAAAAAAAAAAGAGAAAAAACAAGGTCGCGCTGGGACGTAGGTTTGGTAGGGTGATGGCATCTTTTGATGACACCCGATTGGGAAAAGGCAGCGTCGTAAAGGCTTCTGCTTGTGTCTGTGTGTCTGTGTGTGTGTGCGTGTGTGTGTGTGGAGCCCTGAATAACACGGTGCGTGCAAAAGAGTGGCAATACCACTCACACAGACACCGCGCCATGGACCACAGACAGGCGGCGGGCCATCGTTATTCGAGTCATCATGTGTGGAAGCGGAGCCCCTGTTCGCGCGGCAGGTCTGCTGCAGGAGAAAGATATGTCGTAAATGTAATTCGCCCTCGGCCTCACTTCGCCCTACTGCGGGCCAATCAACCGAGGAGGTCTAGTCCTAGGCCTTGCAGTAATCGATATTTTCTTCCGTCTCCTGAGCCTGCCTTTTGCTGCAGCCGCCCGCGGGAAACGCACGGTCCACAGGGAAATCTGGCACGAGACGTTGCAAAGTGCAGGGGGCCTGGATGGGTGGTCATCCATCCATCATCATCACCGCCCACTTTCCCCCTTCCCTTTTGGCTTCGGCCTGCGTTTCCCTCTGGGAGCGGTGATGTCGCATCCCCCACCCCAAAAGGCTTCGCCAAGCAAAAATCACACCACAGGGCGCTCGATGGCCCGTGCGGCCGCCTTTTTCCCCATCTGCCGACTGACGGACAGGCTTTTGGATCGCATGGTTCGTGCCCACCCCGGGCGATTCTCAGACGACAGGAACAAGACAGGGTGGGGGAAAAACGGTTTCCGGATCTTGGGGGGGGCGAGCTGAATGAAGGGGCACGAGCCCTGCCTCCAATCTCAATATTGCCTTTTGGGCCCATGACGGGAACCTACACAAAGCTAGCGATGCCATGCCCACATCGCTTGCGGTGGTCTGTTCGAGCCGCCTTCTCAGAGCATCAGCCGCCGGTGCCGCGTCGTCGACGGACCGTCCGGCCTAAGCTGGGGTTTCACTAGCCTGTCTTCACTGGGTTTTCGCCCGACGAAAACCCAAACATCTCGGCTCAACCTGTCCGGTCTTTGCTCTGCTTTCGCTTTGACTTGTAGCCCCTCTTTTCCTGTCCATCACCGGGAGGGGGGCTTTCGTGTCCTTCGCTTTTCCATGCATGCATGTTTTGTTTGAATATAAACCAGGTACCCAGCTGGAAACCATCTTGAGCAAGGGCAAAAGGACCGCAGGCGTTCGAGTTCAGCATTTTAGCTCGCCTCGCTTGCTCCCTTGCCTATCTGCCTGCCTGGCCTTTTTGCTACGGACCTTGGCATTGTTTTGGGGGGGCAAGGCACCGGTGTCATAACATCGGGGCATGGCAAGGCATGACACGGTATGGAGTGGGCAGGATGGAGAGAAAAACATGGGAAAGTCGTGTTGCATGTTTGAAGGGAGGCACACCGACTGTTGGTCTCTTTCATCATCCCGTATTGCGTGTGGTTCCATCTTGTTTTCTTGTTTTTCTTTTTCTGCCTCAGCACCAAAACGACTTGTCAGCCACCAAGGATGTGGCGGGCGTTTCAAAGGCTGGCAAGTTTTTGCTATTTAGGCTAGGTAGAGCGAGATAGCCGATGGGATTGCAATGCAATAAGCCAAGGGGCCTGTGATATTGGCCTGGGGTTGTCGGTCGGTCAAGCAGACGGTTTGGAGACGCTGAACGTCGAGAGGAAAGAAAAAGAGGGTGTGATGGTTTTGACCGGCCAGACGACGTCTGTCTCAGTAAACAATTCTCCGCCCGGACATGCTTACTCTGTCGGGCTGCTCTGTCCGCGATTGGCAGGCACAGGGCTAAGGACTGGCGGTGTGACTGACGGGTGGAGAGGAAGCCAATGCCTTTGGTCGAAGGGAGAGGAACGGCATATTGATGGGCAGCGGCAAAAGCAGCCGAGATGCGGTTCAAATCTCATCCCATCTTGTTCTGTGACGGACGCCCGGGCGGGCTGGATCAGCGACACAACGGACCAAATGAGGCCCGTCCACGCTCTGGGTCAGGTGGGCTCTTTCTCTTGCGCCGCGCCCGCTCAGCTTTGAAGATCAAGAGGCTTTGGAAACGTGTGGCTTTCCACCCCTTGCCGGCCTTGTCCCGCATGACCCGTTGAATGCCGAAGGGCTGGGCTCGGTGCTCACGTTGTTGGTTTTTTCCCATGCTGCTGGCACGTTCCCGTTCGTGTCCCGTCGTCTCGTGTGGTTATGACGCATGCTCTCGGGGTCCGGGCGGTGTGTTTTTGTTTTTCGGTGCCTGTCCCAGACCGTAATTTGCTCACATCTCCATGTCCGTTTTCCGCTTGGCCATCATGACTCTCTCGTAAGCCAATAATCCGGCTGACCAACGCCACAAACATCGCATTCACAACGTTCATTCGGAGAAAGCGCATGCTCCTTTGTATTTTTTGCTTTTGCACCCACTACTCGCTCCTTCAGGGGCGGCGAGGTAGATGGCCGGGATAGCTACCCTGCTCTGCGTCACAAAAAAGGAAAAAAAAAAAAAAAAAAAAAAAAAGCTCGGATGGACTTCTGGTCTGATCCACCCCTGAACAGCCCTGCGCAACTCCCGCAACATTCCTAAAACGAGACCGTGGAGATCACGACCCATCGATGTTCATGCTAAGCCGCCGCCTCGTGTCTCTTGTTGTCGGTTGCCTGTTGGGCCCGTGGGGCTAAGCCAAAAGGCCGCATCGTTCGGGCGGGGACCACAAGAATTGACAGGCAAGGGCACCTTGCTGCTGCGAGACGACGGTAGGAGCAAGGAAAAGAACAGTCAATCTGAACTTGATCTCGGTTCAATAAACAAACCCCTGAGAATTAATGGCTTCGGGATATTCACCCACTAGAGTACGGGGAGGCCTAAAAAGATGGGGGAGCAATGACAGCCGATTTCAGCCGGACAAGCGAATCACACCTTCCTGCGGGAATTGACGATCTGGCTTTATTTTCCAAGGCGGCATTCCCATCCCTACGCCTTGACGCCCACCTGGATTCCTTGGCCTATGAAGCTCGAACTTTGTGTCTTGACGAATTCGTTCAACATGGAGCTCCACCGAAACGAAGATCGGCGAGGCGGCGTTTCTTGGAGCGTCATTGAATGCGGACGATCCGTTGCCGGCAGGATCCAACCAGAATGAAGCATGGACCACTGATCGACCCTTGACGCGTATCATTATTCTTGTTTTGCCACACTTGCCATCAAAGAGGAGGGGGTGGATTTTACAGGCGCTGTTGCTGGCTTGTCCCTCGCCCTACTGCCTGCCGCCTGGTTGGCGGTTCGCGCACCCCGCGTCGATGTTCCCCGTCCCTGTTTTGCCATTGATGCACATTCCGTAATGGCACCACCGTGGGAGGAGAAACGACACCGTCGTTTTGAGGGGTCCGTGGGGCTGGCTGTGTGTGGCCGGCCCTCTGAGTCGAATAATCTTCTCTCTCCTTCCGTTCCAGCCCGTGATATCACGCACAGCCCCAGATCCGCCTCCATGGCCAGCCTTCCCCCGTCGGCGGCTGTTTGCTAGCTTCGCTCCAGGCGCTCTTGCTCGTCACATAAAAATCCAATCTAGTCATTCTTTCCCATCCGCTCACACCACCCTCCGGTATCAGACGAAAGCGTACATGTGGATGCGCTCGGAACCGAAGTACAATGGCATCATTTCGACTGGATCATCTGTCCGTGGCCCGCCGATCAGCCCTGATGTATGTCGTGCAAGCGCATGTTGCACAGTATGTAAGAAAACATGGTGATCGTCGTTGGGTGATGGCATTCAAAAGATAGCGGGGACCGTGCTCTGCACCAATCACCGGCCTGCGATCTCCTTTCCCGTCGCCCCAAGCCGAATGAGGCAATGCGCTTTCTCTCGCTGTCATGACACCAGCACCAAAAGTCACCCCACTCTGTTGCCAATGCGCCGTGATGATGGTGACGATATCGCCGCATCGCTAGGGCCTCCTGCTCCACGCCCATGGCTCATGGCTTCGGCAGTGATTGCATGCAGTACTCATACCTGGTCCATATCAAGTCAACAACATTACCCGGATCTAGCGTAGCTAGCAATATCGAACCGCTGCGAGGTGGTGGCCTAGTCTAGTCCGAAATCTCGGCCACTCCTGCTGGGGGAGCCTTGTCACGACGCCGCCCGGCTCCCTCACTGTGTGAGTGATATCCCGTTCCTTTACCTTGTTGCATCTTGCTTCCTCTTTTGCACATACGCTGTGCCCCCCGGCTGCAGTGCGGGTTTTACATGTCCGTGATTCCCGCGCTCTCTTTTCCGCCCGTCCCCTTTTTTATACACACATATGCATGATCCCTTCCCGCTTCCCAGAAAAGCAATCTCATGTTTCCCAATAACCCGACGGGAAACCAGGATCCCTCATAAGCACGCTAACCGCCCCGTCACCCTGTCGTATTACTACGGTGGGCGTCGAAGAGGTAGCATTGGGGGCTGTATGTACGTACTGTACAGGCCAGGCCGTTCGGGGTCACGGCGTAGATGGAACGCCGCAGCTAGGTGGCGGGCACGCTCACAAGTGTGCGAGCGAGGCACGGCGCTATTGCTGCGCCGTCTGGGTGCTTTGGAAAGGGTAGTGTGAGTTGCGTACGGGCTGGGGAAAAGCAGAAATGCGGCGCTGCGGCGCGGTCCATCATCCTCCGGCATAGCGTCTATTGGCTTTTTTTATTCCACTTGCTATGTCATCACTATCAGTTCCGATGGTGCGTGAGAGATGCGAGGCAGCTGAGCTGGCATGCCGCATCTCGGATCCATTATCACCACCACGACGCCACCGCCATCGCTGCCACTACCACCGCCCGCCGCCGAACCATAAGCTTGGCGTGGCGTGGTTCTACGTGGATAGATGGATGGATAGATGGGCTTACTGTGCCTCCGCAAGTCTAGACAGCGCTAAAACACCACATAGCCCAGCCGCCGGTCTGACAAATGGTCTCTGGGCTTGGGATAGCGTGAGGAAGACGGCACAAGCGCGTTTAACCGCCTCGTCTGGGATTTATTCCCGGTAGTTCAAAGTGCCAAGGATCGACGGCAGATACAGCGGAAAAAAGTTAATGTTGGCCAGCTGGACCTCGCTTGAAACGCGGCCGTGCAAGTGAAGAGGGTGCCATCTCGATGAGGATGGGGATGCCATGAAGGATCTCGATGCGAGCCCCATCGTGTTTTCCGCACCGTTCGGAAGTTTACTGTAATATACATGAAGCTCTAGCTTCTCATCAGGGTCCCGGAAAATAAGAGGAGTTCGTGCATAAGTGGTATCAAATGCAACGGATCGAAAGCCTAAACCGCCGCCGTGGGAAAAAGCCTCTGCTCGCTCGGTCCACAACACAAATTCGCGTGTTCGAGTCACGGCTTTCCTGGGGAATAGACCGGGCGTCGTGCTTCGGGTGCCTCTCTCCGTCCGATGGCCGACTCGTGGGCTTTTTCGAGGTGTCGGGCAAGCTGTCCGATCGGCGGCTACCATCGTGCCATTAGTGCATGCCATCGAATACGTCATGGTGGGAAGTTCCAACGAACGACGGGCACATGTTTCTTTTTTTTCTCACTGTGATCTGCCGCTCCCTGTGTCTACCTAGTCCTTGCTTGGCGCCAGTCTGCGGCTTCTTTGTTTCGACCCCGCACGATGACCCGGAAGCCGGCCATTTCTTGCCCGAGTGGTGTGACTTTCTTCTCTCACACCCAGCTTGACGGAGAGCGATCGCTCGACAAGCCCTGTCCTCCACCATCCCCCGGATTCCCACAGATGAAAGCCTGGGGACGCATGTCAGCGAGGGGGACCGGTTACCTGCACGGGCGGCTGGTCGAGACTGGTTTTCTTGCTTCCCGTCTGGAGGAGAAAAATGCAAATGGTCTGGCCGGCGGCTAGCTGCCGCCCCATGTCCAGAGGCAGCTGAAAAAAAAGTCATCAGATCCCGAGGTCCGGACTGGATGGCCACTTCGCCACCGGGAAGCCGCAGGGAGGGGACTGAGCAGAGCCCGAAGGGTGATATGTGCACATACTTTTAATATCTATGTATGTATACATGATGTTTACAGGGGCCAGATAATAAACCGAAATTGACATGTCAGATCGGAACGGATATCGTTTACGTCCCGTGCACAACGGGGCCTCGGACACCACGTCCAGGCCGGAGGAAAAACAGCAAATAAACCATGCTGCCAATTTTGGGAAGCGCCGGGGCAGGGATCGGAGACCGGCCAGGGGGCCATTTAATTTCTCGGCGCCCGGCCTACACCTCCACATGCGCTTCCCCGAGACCCCGAAACCCCGTCAGCACCGGGCGGCTAGCGGCGTTGTAATTTGCCTCTCTGTGCGTCTTGCTCTTTTGGACGGACGTGTAGGAGACGAGGCGGGCGTTCGGGTGTCATGGGCGCAACCCAAAAAAAAAAAAAAAAAAAAAAAAAAAAAGCAGCTGGACACGGGCGGGCAGACGGCAACACAGGCATAGGCATAGATCCAAGGTGACACTGCCGGTTTGCCCCATCACGCTGCTCAGCAGCGGCCCTGCCTGCCCTTCCTGCCTGCGTGTTCCCGTTTGCCTGGTCCTTTTTTCCTCGGTCACTTTGCCGGGCGGGCAGAGATGATTTCCGGGACTGATGTTTCATCTTTTTGCGCGCGCATGCCTTGAGAGGCGAAAGAAAGACAGACGGTGGCTGCCCCCGACGTTGCGAGCAGAGAAGGACGGACATGGGCTTGCACACAACAGGCCCAGGGAAACCTGACACGGCTTTGCCAGCGCGCGCCCGTTCCTCCCCAAAATGGGCAATGGACGGGAACTGTGTACGACAGCGGGAATCTTGGTCATAAACGGGAGATCGTCCTGGGGCGTATGCCTCTCTCTCGTCTACACGCCCTGCTCTAGCCCCCGTTTTTGAACGGGCAACGTAGACGCGCCGCAGCCCGCCCTGTGCTTCGTCCCGGCCGGAGCCTAGAGTCTGAAAAAAAAAATAGGAGGAAGAGCGAAGCACAAGGCACTCAGCTAATGGTTGGGCATGTACACTCGTAGACACCTCCGGGTAGTCCGATAGCCGCCCCTGTGCTTCTACGACGAGGAAAATCTGCCAATCGTTCTGCTCCCGACAAGGCGTTCTCCTGCCTAGGGGGATCTATCTGGTGGGTGTCGTGGCGGCATGTCGGGGGCTGAGTTTTCCCCGTCAACTTCCTTCCCGGCAGGCTGATCTCAAGCTCACACACGCGTCCTCGGTCTCGCCATCTCCAGGAGAAGGACGCCCGGCAGAGGTCCAACGGCCGTCTCCGCGCGTACGTTGTTGAACCACGCCAGCATCGTGGGGCTTCCACCACGACTGGGCTGCGGCGCGCCGTCTCGGGAAACCTCGAGACGCAGTCAGCCAGCCCAGCCATTCCGCCCCAGAAATCTACCTAGAGTCGTGTCACCGCTAGCACGTAGGAGAAGTCGTGTTACCCTCACCTTCTCCTGCGGTGACCCGCGAGCCTTCTCCGAGTCGCAGAAAGTGCTGGGGCGAAGCACTGAGAAGAGGAAAATGATAGGTCGGGCGCGAACAAAGGCTTTGTAGGAGGAAGGATCGGACGTTCTGCAGATGATACTGCAGCTCCATTGGCTTTCTGTTTTCGCCATGCTGATGCTACAACCATAGAGATACCATGGATAGCATACCCAGCCGGGAGGCAAGGGCGTTGTTGCGGCTGGGGACATGAGGCCACCCAAGCGCTGACGTCTCCTCTCCATTCACCACTTCACCAGCTCCAGTTTCTTCTGCTGAGTAACGCCAGCTCAGCCGATCTGTCGGGGGTAAGCGGTGGCGAGTCTCGTTAGTCTCTCTGTCTTAGACGCCCGCACGCCATGCGTCAGTGGTGTGCGGCTGTGCTTCAGAGCAGTCCGCCATTCCTTCGCCGTGACCGAGAGACAAGACAGGCAGCCGTGGCAAGTCTTCATCACAGTTCCGGGCTCTCCCTTGACTAGGACTCCTCCCAGTAAAAAAAGGGGGCTTGCATAAGCAAGGTGACAAACGGGCGTGGTGCATTTTTCGTGGACAGGGCCGCGACGGCGACGCAAGCACAAGACGCGACATGTAATATGGGCGGGTTACTATTTCACTTTTCTTCTTTCTGTTCCACAGAACCCGGGAACACTGTTCCAGCCTTCGGACGACCCTCCCTTTCTGCTGCAAACACGGACGAGAGACAAAAAAGTCCGGATCACACGCAGATCTTTTGTTCCATGTGCGAGATTACCAGAAACGACGAAACGGCCTTGTTGGCTACGGTGGCTGCCTAACAGGGCTGCGGTCACAGACTGCAACACGCGCGCCCTTTGTCGGGGCTGGATTGTGTTGCTCGGCCGCCTCGTTGATCCGTCCGTCCATCCATACATACATTGCCATACACACAGTACATAGAAGTAGTGGCTGGCAGCATACCCAGAATCCCCCAGGCTGCCGCAAAGAATAGCCTCCATCCACCCTTCTTCTATTCTGGTACACCGGTCTGCACATCACATGTCCCCACGGGTGCTCTGGAATCCATTTGCCGATGCTCGTCATCGCCCAAGGAGCGTTAGTCCCGCAGGCGGGCGCAGCTGAGACATTCCATATGATGCAGGCCAAACAGGTAGACCCCTCCATTCCATTGGTACCCAAGTGCTTTCTGCAAAAATACTCCAAACAACATGTGCGACGCCGTCTTCAAATCGTTGCGCCAGAGACGTTATGCAATCATGAATCACACACACAAGCGGCTGTGGTAGCCGACACGTACCCTCACAGGGATGCAAAAGAAACCCTGTCCTGGAATATTTTGGCAACTTTAGCTTATTGTGTGGCCAACGCCTGCCAGGTCGCTGTTGTCTTGGATGAGACGGTGTTAGAAAGTGAGAGAAAAAAATGTACTCATACCGGTATACACAAGCGCCCTGGTCCACTAGCATGGGATGAAATTGGCCGCTTAGCCACCTCGGCAGTCCTCGTGGCGTACCATCCTTCGCCATCCTGCAGACTAAAGGGGCAAGCGCAGAAAGGTATTGGGTGATCCAACTCGAGCATTGCCACTAGAGGCAGAAGGAAGCAGGGTCTGACTGCATACGACGGACACCATTCCTCCCCGCACCTTCCCCGCTTGCCAGAGACAGGCTACGGTTGACCAATCTATCGTCGTCCGCCGGCCGAGTACACCTTCTGGGCGAAGAAGGGGTGCTTGAGCGCATCCGCCGGAAGGATCCGCTTGTCGGGATTGACGTTAAGGCAGCGGTCCAGGAGGTCGTGGAACAGATTCAACTCCCTAGACTCTGCCTCGGTCATGCCGGCAGATGCGGCCTGCAGTCGGGCTCTCAGATCCCGCGTCGGCTTGATGGCGGCCAGGGTCCGGACGGTGGACTGTGGGAGATGAGCAATTAGCAAGGAACAGGGAGTGCCAGTGCGAGCGGTGTTTACTATCTGCAGACAGGGTGTTGGGTGTTGCATTGGGTAGGGGTACTGTGTTCTTCGCTTCCCATCGGCCCTCTGCAGAGCCAGTCGGACGGCCTTACGTAAGAAAACAGACCGAGGGAGGGGCGGTAAATGGAAATCCGGGGTTGTGCTTCCACCAGCTTGGGGGCGGCGGATCGCGGTGCCAGCCTAGCCGCCATCATGGGCCGCCAAGGGAGGGGAGAGCAGGTGACGTGATGTGACGCTGCCGCTACGAGCTAACCCGGTCGACCATGGCCCACAGGCAGCGAGGCCATCACCATGCCCTTGCTGGGGTCGAGGATCCTGGCCGCGACCCAAGGGAATGGCCCATCCGCTTGGAGGATAAGCTAACAACCACCTCGGAGGGGCCGGACCAAGGCCGCCGAGGGCAACGATGCGACCTCGCGGCGTGGTACCGAGGACCAATGGAACAGACCATGGGTCCCCTGTCTGGCCTGGCGTTTACCGCGCGGCTCCAAAAAAAGAAGCGCGAACCAGATGGCGTGTAAAAATAGGTTTCTGCTTTGATTCGCCAACGGGCCCAACCATTTGCATTTGAAACGATGCAACGCCGGGCCGGGATGCCAACGCTTCTCTCCCGAACTCAAGCATGCAGGATGTAAAGCCGTCAAGGAGCATCACAGGCCTGCAGAAAAAGGCATGGGCGCAGGGAGGGGCGTGGGCGATCAAGGCACAAGAAAAGAAACAGCAACATAAAAAAAAAAAAATAAAAAAAAAAAAATAAAGTCAACATACCTTGCCGAGAATCTTGTCCCTCTCGTAGCTCCTAAAGTTGCCGAGCTCGTCAAAGTGCATCTGCCACAGCTCGCCCCGCTGGTACAGCTTCCGGCTCATCTTGCCGCGCACCTCCATGATGGCACGAAGCATCTGGTTGTTGCTGTCGCCCGTGAACAGGATTTTACCCGTGTACAACTCGTACAGCGTGCAGCCGATGGACCACATGTCGGCCGCGTAATCGTAAGGGATGCCCAGGATGATCTCGGGAGCGCGGTAGAATCGGCTGACCAGATACGGCGTGATCTCGTTGTGTGCTGTGGCGGCGTCTGATCGGTCGATGGCCGTGCCCAGGTCGCAGATCTTGAGCATGTTGCGTTGCTCATTGACCTGGAGAAGCAAAAGAGAGGAGACGGTCGAGCGGGGTTAGATCATCAGCCAAACATCCTACGTCCACATGGTGTCTTGTCTCGGCAGTCCACTTACCAGGATGTTGTCGGGCTTCAGGTCGGCGTGGATGATGCTGCACTTGCGCATGTGGCCCAGCGCAACAAAGATCTGGTAGGCGTACGCGCGCACGCCCCTCAGGTTGATGCCCACGTTGTTTCCAAACTTCTTGAGCACCTCCCGCAGGTTGAGCGACAGGTTCTCAAACGCCATGCACAGATGGCCCTTGTACTCGAACGCCCTCTCGAACTTGACAATGTGCTTGCGGTCCTCCGGGTCTGCCTCGTTAAGCTTCTGCAGGATCGCAATCTCGGTGAAGCCACCCTTGCGCAACGCGTCGTTGTTGCGCATGATCTTGATGGCCACCAGCTTCTTTGTCGTCGTGTCCAACGCCCGTGCCACTCCAGAAAACATGCCCCGTCCCAGAGCCGAATGGAGCTGGTACCGCCCGTCAAGGATCTCGCCGGGCCTGATCTTGTAGTATCCGTCCTTGTCGTCGCCTTCGAGGATGCCGCCGCCGTTGGCCAGCTGCGGCGCCGCCTCCTCGTCCGCCGTGGCGCCTGACTTCTTGGGTGGAACATACCTCTCGACGGGATCGTTGAACATGTCAAAGTCGTCATCCTCATCATCCGCATTGGCCTGCTCGGCGTCCTGGGTCTGACCGGCCGCTGCGTCGTCGGGAGGAGCCGATTCGAGCTGGGCACCAGGGCCTTCTCCGTGCAGGCCAACGTTTCCATGCCGCATCTCATCACGACGCCCGTCCTCCTGCATATCCAGGGTTGGGTCATAGTCAGCTGCAGATGGGCCGTCCTCTTCGGCGGACTTGGTCTTGCCATGTGTGTTCATGAGGTCCTGTTCGGTGATGTGCTCGAGTGCGTCGGGTGTGCCGGCGTCCTGGCCAGGGGCCGGAGATATGGCGGGAGAGACAGCACCTGCCCCAAGTTAGTCTAGCTGTTAAGGGATGTGGGCACCACCGGGAACGAGTCTCGTTGCTTACCAGAGATAGGTGTGCCCACCTCGGTCCTGAGGGGCGTGCTGATGTAGGCCGATCCGGGCGTGCTCGAGGCCGTCTTCTCGGTCTGCAGAGCAAGAAGCTGTGGTTGCATCGGGGTCGAGCCGCGAGACTTGCGAAGAAGTTCCTCGCGTCTACGTCGTCGGCGCTCGATTTCGGCTTCTTCGTCGAACACCTGCTCCGGCTCCCAGTTGTCCAGCTTGTCTTGCTCTGCTTTGGCTTCTTTGCTGCAGTCGGGCGGGGGAAACGGTTAGCGAGCACAATGCTACGGGATATCACATCTTGGCGGGATATGGGGCACCAAACGTACTCCGCGGTACTCTCTGACGGCTTGCTGCCGTGCTTATCCGCAGAACCTTGACCAGATTTAGCCTCGACCTTTTGGAGGTGACTGTGACTAGTCACAGGGGCCCGCTTGGACATGATATCTTCCCGTGACTGTCTGTCATAGTGGGCACTATACTTGTTAGACTCAGCCTGATCCGCGCCATTCTGGCGCCGGTGGTCGCGACGGCCGTCCTCCCAGCGTCCGGATCCCCTGTCGTCGCGCCGTCCCCTATCACTCCGCAACGGTCGGTAGGGCGATCTGCTGCGGTTGCGTGCGCGCTTGCCGTCGGGATACCTATCGTTATCACGGTCGTCGTAGCGGAAGTCGCGGTCGTTATGGGCGCCTTCGGGGCGGTCTAGGTCCTGGTAGCCGCCGCGGCCGTGGGGCTGATGGCGCGACGACGAGCCCGCCGCGTCTTCGTAGTGGAGACGGAACCGCCGCGGGTCGCGGTCGATTCCGTTCCGCGAGCCGCCACGGTAGTCGCGATCGTCGCGCGCACGCTTGGAGCCGCGCGGGGAGCCGGATCGGTAGGCGTAGTCGGGCGAACGCGAGCGGGGGCCGCGGTTTCTGCTGGAACGGTCAACACCGCCTCCATCACGATGCGGCAGAGTAGATGTCTTCACATCACGGCCTCCGTTATCGGCTATCTCGCCTTCATCGGAGCTGAATGAGGAAACCATGCTAGCTGGTGGGTGCCGTTTGGTGTCGTCTGTGTCGGCAACGGCTTGGAAAAGAGCAACAAAAGAGGCCGCGGGCGGCAGGTCCTCGAGTCTTCAAAGCTCGGGGTTTCGCGTGTCAGATGGTGTATACCCGGGTATCACTGGCGTATGGGTGGTAATGGATGCGACGGATGCGAATCGAATCGAACCTCTCTTCTGTCGGGGGACTCAGGCCGTGCCGTTGCGCGCTTCGAGCGCAAGCGGTCGCACCGTTTGTCGATCTCCAAGCAGGTTCAGAAAGCACACGCCAAAGATATTCGCGAAGCTCAACTGAACCCCGTAGAGATACAAGGGCCCAGGCTGCGATATTGAACGTGCAGAAGGCGATGATGGGTGGGTGAGCAAGCCGACTTGTGGATTCCATGAAATCATCAACGTGGTGGGCGTCCCAGTCATCAGCCTGTTCTTCGGCGGGCGTATGTGGGTCAGACAGCAAACCGGTGGAATGATTGGCCAAACTGGCGGACAAGGCTGGCAGGCGGTAACGGAGGGGCAGGAAGCGGCCGACCCTTTGAACTCGTGTCAGCGCTGCGCGCAAAGAAAAGCGTCCACCTGTTCGTCTAGGCTACCAACTCCTCATCGTTTCGAAAGCACTCAACCTCCGATTTATATACCGCATCACAAAACACAAGAACCACCAGCAACCATGGGTGGCGCAAACCGTGAAGGTTAGTGACTCCGGATCGATTGCCATCACGTCGCCGCCGGTGCCTTTCGCTACGTTCTACCTTGACCGACACTTCCGCTCCGCCTCACCCCGCAAGCCGACGCTGACCGATATGCTCCTCTTTTTTTCTTCTCTTTCTAGGTGGAAAGGCGAAGCCTCTCAAGGCTCCCAAAAAGGGCGCCAAGGAACTCGATGACGACGACAAGGCCTTCCTCGAAAAGAAGCGCGCTGGTTAGTTTCTCCGACGTGCACGCCGATCGCCGCCGCCACCGCCCCGATCGTGTTCGCTGACTTGCCCGCTTGGGCGACGTTGCCAAACAGAGGAGAAGGCGAAGAAGGAGCTGGCCGACAAGGCCAAGGGCAAGGGCCCGCTGAACACGGGAAACCAGGGCATCAAGAAGAGCGGCAAGAAATAAAGCCGGGCTCGTCGGGATCCCGACGCCAGGGGCTGGGAGACGTTCGGATACGATACGGGATTTCTTGACATAGCATACACAGCGACGGAGTTGCCTGGACGGAATCTAATGACAGTTGGGGGAGGGTGGCACGCTACCGGCTAGATCAGTGCACGTCTCGCATCGCTGGCATAGACTTTGTTTCCAGGTGCCTCTGCCGCCCCGGAAATGCTACCAGTCCAACAGATTCCGCGGCATTGCA
Source organism: Magnaporthiopsis rhizophila (assembly GCA_003049465.1). Classification (NCBI taxonomy): domain Eukaryota; kingdom Fungi; phylum Ascomycota; class Sordariomycetes; order Magnaporthales; family Magnaporthaceae; genus Magnaporthiopsis; species Magnaporthiopsis rhizophila. The sequence continues at coordinate 165,794 of PYSS01000017.1, forward strand.
CAAATATCCCCAATCAGCCCATCCTGCCAGCTGGTCTCATTCGGCAACCAAAAACTTGGACAAATCTGGCCGGGGCGGATTCAGCATGGGGCGTTTACCGCTGGTCATTTCAGGATAACAGAGCCAGTCAGCCAGACACATGGATGGCCGGAGGGTTAGGGTTCTTGGGAATGTCCACCAACGTTGAATGATGCATTGGGAATTCAGCCAAAATGATCAAATGTTGGCCCCGATTAAAAGGCCTCGGCACCCAACAATAAGGGGCGAGCCCATGTGAAACAAGCTTTTAATGCAGCCCTATTAGAAAAGGATTTTCTGATTTTATAATTATGCGGGTGGTGAAGTGTATTGAAAGGAAAAGAAAACATAGGGGCTGATCACCACCGCCTCATCCTCCTCCTCACTTACCATGACCGCCCACACAGACCAACCAGGCATCCGGCGCCGCCGCCCTTCGGGCTCGGGCTCACTAGCCGACACCGTCAAGGCCGCCGAGGCAAAAGTCGAGCACGCCCTGCTGATCCTCTGGGACGAACTGGAGGAGTGGCGGCGCGACAACGCCTTCATCCAGCACGGCTACCGGCGCACCAGCAACAGCTACCGCGCCTGCGCCGCCAGCCTGGCCTACCTGCACAACGAGTCGGTCAACATCTGGTCGCACCTGCTGGGCGCCGTCTTCTTTTCCGCATTGGGTCTGTGGCTGCTGCGGCGTTTCTTCTACGCCGCCGTCGCCGTCGCCGTCGTCGTGGCGGACAAGGCCGACGTGCTCGCCTTCGCCTGCTTCTTCGCCGGCGCGTTCCTGTGCCTCGGCATGAGCGCCACCTTCCACGCCGTCATCAATCACTCGCCCGGCGTGGCCAAGTGGGGCAACAAGCTCGACTACTCAGGCATCGTCTTCCTCATCGTCGGCAGCTACGTGCCCGCTCTCTACTATGGTTTCCGCTGCGACCCGCCGCTTATGAGGATATACCTGTCTGCCGTGAGTTTGCACCGCCTTTTGCCGGGCAACGGGCTACATGCGACGCCGTGACCCCCTTCCCGTTGGATACCTAGGTAGATGCTGACAGTTATCCGCCGACAGATCTCCATCCTAGGCCTCGGCTGCATGGTCGTCTCGTGGGTCGACCACTTCCGCACCCCGGCCTGGCGGACCTCGCGCGCCCTCATGTTCGTGGGGCTCGGCGTCTCGGGCGTCGTGCCCGTCGTGCACGCCCTGACAGCCGAGGGCTTCGCCGCCGTGGACGCGCGGATGGGCCTGCGCTGGGTGCTGCTGCAGGGCGCGCTCTACATCTTTGGCGCCTTTCTCTACGCGGCCCGCTGGCCTGAGCGCTCGTTCCCGGGCGTCTTCGACATCTGGGGCAGCTCCCACCAGCTGTTTCACGTCTTTGTGCTGCTTGCCGCTGCATCGCATCTGTATGGCATGACTATTGCGTTCCACTATCGTCACGGCGCGGGGGCGAATCAGTGCTGAGCGCTGTGGATGATGAAGTCTACGACCTTCTTTTTCGCTTCTCCTGTTCCATGTTCCTCTTAGGCTTGTTTGGATTTCGCTTTCCCTATGGTTGATATGCCACCAGAGGCCTAGACGGGAACTTAGACGATAGAACCACCAGGGTACGAGCCGACCCAATACTAGCAATATACAAATGCAGCTACTCCAGCCCCAGGTCCATGACGCGTAACAAGCCCGACCCCATCGCAGCCGCGGCCCACCAGCCGACGTCGAGGTTGGGGTTCCAAGCGATGGTGATGATGCGAGTCTCGGGCTCGTGCAGGACGACGCCCTTGATCGGATTGTGGTCTTCCGGGTAGTCGTCCGCCTCGGTACGCTCCACCAGTTCAGCCGAGCCGGCTCCGCCCTGGGACGCGGCGGCGGCTGCTGCGACCCCGTTCCTCTTGGCGCTGCGCTTGGCCTCCTTGATCTTGGTCTTCTCGCGCGCCTTCTTCATTATGGTCCGTGAGTAGTCGTTGCGCGGGTTGTCGTTCACCTCGGGCTTGAACCCGTGCAGGAACCGGACGGCGCCCCGGATCTTGAGTGTCTGCTTGTCCTCCTCGTTATTGGCGGCGGGGGCATCGGTCTCGGCCTCGGCCTCCTTTTCCTGGGTCCGACGGTACTCATGCTGAAAGAGCTTCATCTTGTAGAGCTTCTCGTTGCGCATGTAAAAGACCTTGTGAAAAGTGTTGAACGACCACAGCGAGCCGTCGGCACACCCGACCAGCGTGTACGGGTGGCCCACGCCCGTCGCCAGGCTGACGGGCTGGCTGAACCCCTGGAAGATGGTGCGCGGCTGCGAGGGGTAGCGCGCGCTCAGGAAGGCGACCGTTGTGGAGCCGGGAGTCGAGTTGGCATAGAGGCAGACGAAGCCGCGCAGGTGCTCGCTCCAGCGGAGCATGTTGGGCTGCAGGTTGGCGCTGGGCGCCGTGTGCGCCGCCGTCTCGATGGCCGGGTCCGTAAAGTCCGTCAACGTCGGGCAGCCGCCCAGCGGGACCGAGGCTACCAGATACGGGTGCGACGGGTATCCCGAGCAGGCCTCGATGACCTCGACGTGGTGCACCATCTGCCGCTGGAGCAGCATCTGCGGGTACACGGACCAGATGGAAACGGTGCCATCCTTGCAGCCGACTGCGATGCGGTTGGGGTCCATCCAGGCGAAGCAAGTGGCTATTATTCCCGGTTCCTCTTCTGCTGGGTCGAGTGTGGCTATTGGCTTCTGGATCAGGTCTGTCCAAGGGTGTGTCAGAGGCGCCGCTGATCAAAAATTTGGGCTGGTAGGACCAAGCTTGTTTACCTAGTTCCGTCTCTCCATCCTTGGCCGGCTCTTTGGCCTCAATAACGTGAACCTTGCCGTCGCAAAGAACGGCCATGAGCCCCAGAACACCCTCAAAGTCGGCACTTGCTGGGATCGGACACCACTCCATACGTGTTGGCCGGCCCCAGTTGAAGCAAAGTGCCGACACTCTCCGTGGGGGCTTTCTGGAGGGTCTGCGAATACGTTTCTCGTCCAGCTCGGACTCGAAGCTCCACAGCTGGACGCTACCGGTCGTCATGCTTTCCTTGGGGACGTCCTTCTCGGACCAATAGAAGGCATGGTCCGCAAACGGCACTACGGCGAGAGCAAGGATCTGACCCGCGTCGGCTTCGCGCCGCGGCGCCCAACTAATAGCGAGGGGGATGCCTCCAACATCAACAAGCCAACCAGCGGGCTGTTGCGCATCGGATGACTTCTCATCGGCCGACTCCCACGTCTCGGAGAGCGATATCGCTTCTCCCTGGGGGATCACCTCTTGCCTTTGGTTGTCGTGTGGTCCAAGGAACGTGATGAGGTCCCCGTCCGGAGACCGCGGCAGCTTCTTCTTCCTCCGCTTGGCGGGCGCCGGACCGGCCTTTTGCCTCGCGGCCGGGTCATCAAGGACCCTCCTGTACCAGTCGGTAAAGACATGCTGCTGATCAGCCTCGAAGGCGGACGGCAGCCACTGGCTGCGCAGGACGTGGTCCGGGCCGGGCAGGCGGCCGCGGTTGGGCAGGACAAAGTTTGCAAAGTGGTTGCGCAGGTCGTCGGCGACGGCGATGGTGCGCGGGTCCGGACCGAACATGGTGGCCAGCAGCAGGCCGAAGCGGTCGTGGCGCTGCAGGGTGCCGGCGTAGACGCGCAGGCTCTTGTGGACGTTGTCGGTCGAGTAGCGCCACACCTCGCCGTCCGTCTCGAGAATGCCCTTGCGCTTGGCCCCGGGCGGCCCGCGGAGGTTGGTCCGGTACATAGCTTGCGTACGCTTCTTGGTCAGGCCCTTCCACTCGCCCTGCGGCTTGCGCTCGAGAGGGGCGGTGGCGGCCTGGGCCGGCTCGGGCTCAGGCTCACTTTCGGGCTGTGATGCGGCTTCATCCTGCTGCTGTCTCAGCGACAGGGCCGACCTCCGACCTGCTCCTGCAACTGCCGCCCGGCCGCCGCGTCCCCTGGCCCTGGCCCTTCCCTTTCCCCGGCCCCTCGCTGTGCCGGCTCTGGACCCGCGGACTGGGGCCTGGAATTCGGCCGCATCGCTGTCGTCGTCGGGGACAGACGCGCTTGAGCTGGGGCCATCCACTGGGTCGGCAGCTTCCTCCTCGCCGGGCGCGTCGAAATCTTCGTCGTGGTCTTCCTGCGACTTCTTCCGACTGCGCGTGCGACTGGGTGATGCAATTGGCTGAGCTTGCTCGTCATCGGACAAGCCGTAATTGACGGGCTTGAAGCTTGAGGATTTTTGTCTCGTTGAGCGGCGCGTCCTCATTATGAGTTGCTTGGAATGAGCTCTCGATTGTTGAGTCTCGGGTATGACTGATTTGTTCCCTTTCTTGTCAATGTTATCATCTCGGGGGCGTTTTGGCGGATTTCAGCTATGAAGCATTGGTTGATAAGAAAGCCCGAGAGTGCATGAGGTGGAAGTTTGAATTGATCAAATTTGATCGTTTCATTTGGTGTTGGTGGGATTGACGCCTGGTGGCACGATTGAGGCGCCCGTGCAGCGGTTGAGTCCAGTGGATTCAGCGGGGTGTCGCCTGAATTTTACCGCGTCGTCGGCCCGCGGCTACCTCGAGCTCGTCAAGCTCAATTGATGGTGCGTGTTCCAAATACGCACAGCGCCCACTCAGACGGACGAAAAAGTAACATGGAGGATGCTCATGAGCAACAGGTATCTCGGGGAGTGCATCTCAGCTTACGGCATAGAAAGAATCGTAACTGATAGGTGCCATTTCTTTTTCTCTCCCGTACTGGCCTACCTATTTTGGTTACTAACTCTGGCCGTTTACTTGAGGGAATTCACATCCCCGCAGCTAAAGATGCTGACCTGCTTTTCCTTGGGCGGGACTGCGATTGATTGCAGCGTCCAACTTCATCTGCCAAGTGCCCACCCGGCAGCCGTATGAGATGCTTCTGAGGAATGACAACCACTGGACTGCGGGTGAATATATCTGCCTCCGCAGTGAAGCTCGTGGTCATGTCCTTTTCACGAGCACCAAGCGGGCTTCTTCCCTGGCGTGCCTTCGTCTCACGCACACGCAATAACCCGGACAGCACTGGTTGGTGGTATAAAATATCACACGATGAATAGCGTCACTGCGATTCCCTATCGACGTCTTCACCAAGTCTCCAGCTTGATCAAGGCGGGCAGGGTTTGTTCACCTGGATGGATGTTAAAAGTAACGCCGGCGTCCAAGTCATGGCAGTCGCCTTGACTCCAATGTACTTCCCTAGACTCAACCATTCCCTTCTGTATCTGCTGGACAGATTAAATATTTACGGAAGGGCACGCGGTGGCCCTTCGTCGTTCGTTTCTTAATCATTTTTGAAGAAAGTTTAAAATCAACCTTCCCGGGGCACGTCTTGATACCTGAACCTCGGATTTATCCCCATCGACAATCCTCCCCTATCGATGAAGAGCACAATCTTCGCCCTGCTAGCCGCCTGCGCGGTTAGTGGCTCCTCGGCACACATGATAATGCGAAAGCCGGTGCCGTATAACTACCACGGCACGGAGCCCTTGATCCAGGTCAATCCACTCGGAGCCTCCAAGTACCCATTCCCCGGCCAGGGACTAAACAAGGTGGTCGAGATCGCCAACTACACGGCCGGAACGCCCACCGAGGTCTCCTTCACGGGAGCTGCCGTCCACGGCGGCGGCTCCTGCCAGTTCGCCATCGCCTACCACGACGAATCCGTCGACCCAGCGACCCTCAAGGACCCCAAGGCCTGGAAGGTCCTTGCGTCCGTTATCGGAGGGTGCCCTGGCGAGGCCGTGGGAAACATCGAACATCACACGGGGAAGGACGGCGACGACCGCATTGAGGCCAAGGTCTGTACACACTTCACCGAAACGGAGTGCAGCAAGACCTTCAAGATCCCGCTCCCAAAGGAGCTACCGAATGGCCGCGCATCTTTTGCTTGGACTTGGTTCAATAAGATAGGAGTAAGCTGCGTCCCTTCCATGAACAGTGTGGAAAAAATCGCAACGGCTAAGAAATTCAGAACCGCGAAATGTACATGAACATGGCTCCCGTCACCGTCTCGGGCGGCTCAGACCAATCAACGGGAAAGAAGTACCTCGACGCCCTCCCGTCAATCTTCATGGCCAATATCGAGGGCAACCCGTTGAGCACGTGCACAACGAAGGAGGGCGTCCTCGGCTTCCCGAACCCCGGCAAGACGGGCATGGTCATCCAGGACGCCGTCGCGGCGTCCTCCGGGACCTGTCAGGCGCCCAAGACCCTGAGGCCCACTTTCGAGAACGACATCACGGAGCTCAACCACGGCGGCGGCGGCGGCGCTGGAAATGGCTCCAGCCCGCTGCCGCCCTACGGCAACTCCACCACCACCACCAGCAGAAGCACGCCGTACGACGGTGGCTTCGTCACCACGGGCACCGTCGGCGCGCCCACTACGTTGGTCACCTCCACGACCAAGCCTGCTGACGGCAGCACCGACGACGGCGGCATGAGCGCCACCGGCGGGCCCACTAGCAGCCCTATGTCTACCTGCACGTCGACCGTCCCCAGCAGTACGACATATGTCACCGTTCCCGGCACGGTCATGCCCAGCTCCGTGGCAAGCAGCAGTGGTGGTGGTGGCAGTGGTGCCGGCTCCGAGACGCCGGCTCCCCCGGGCTCGGCTTCCTCAGCTTCGGTGGTCTGCAAGCCGGGAGACGTGCTTATATGCATCGACAGCGCTCACTTTGGCCTCTGCAACAACGGTAGAGCCATCCCGCAGCCTGTGGCGGCGGGGACTGTGTGCTCTGGCAGCCAGATCGTTCACGCGGGCGGTGTTTGACATATTTGGAGGTTGGTGTTTTGGAAAAGCGGTTAGTGGGTGATTGCTTTGAATGGCTTACGACTTGCGAGAATTGACTGGATCCATTGAAAGGGGTGGTTTTGCTTGAATAATCTTGCGGATTTGCATGTCGTCTTTTGTGAACTCGAGCAGTGGTGTATATAATGAATCCAATGATATTTTTATTCGTCAAACGAAGGGACTAGCAGTCCCCTCCGGCTTGGTAATTTGGATGCTACAGCCTAGAAAATCCAGTTCCATAAACGCCACGCTAAAAGAAATGCAGTCTTCGAGGCTCTCAAGTCTTACAGAAGCGCAACAAAGGCCCCGAGGGCGCCCAGCACCGCAGCGGTAGAGACGGTCACGCCCGCAGGGGCAGCGGCCTTCTTGCTGGTGGTGGCCGCGGCAGCCGCAGCAGTGCCCGTCACGCCGGAGGAGGTCGACGAGGACGTCGTGGTCGTGGTCGTGCTAGAGCTCGAAGTCGAAGTCGACGACGACGAGGACGAGGACGAAGATGAGCTGGTGGTGGAGCTAGTGGAGCTAGTAGTAGTAGTCTGACTGCCCCCAGCGGCGCGGACCCCATAAGAGCTGGTGCTGGTGCTGTTCCCGCTCATCATGACGGTGAACAGGCTCTTGCCGCCGTCGCAGCTGACGGTGCCGTCGACGAGGCCGACGCGCGCGCTCTCGCAGCACACGTTGTTGAGCATATTGCCCGGGCAGCCGCGGTACAGCGGGTTCGACGTGACGCACGGCGCCAGGGGCAGCTGCCACTCGACGCCAGCTCCCGAGCAGTCTGGGTCCGTGAACGACTTGCAGCACAGGCCGCGCTCGGCGTTGTAGGCGCCCGTGCAAGGGAGCGGCGGCACCGGCCGGGTCGTGCCGACGGGGAAGTTGAACGCTGGGCGCGCAGGGGCCGTGGTGCAGTAGGAGGGCGTGCTGGTTATGGTCGACGTGGTGCTGCTACTGCTGCTGGTGGTGGTTGAGGTTGTCGAGGTTGGGACTGCCATGGCGACGGCGGGTAGTAGCGCGAGCACGGCCGCGAGGGCGTGTGTGTTTGTGGTGCCGCTAACTTGCGGCATTTGTGATGCTGGCTCGTTCTCACTTGGTTGTTTTTGGGTGGTTGCAAGGTTTGGGTGTCGAAACGGACGACGAGAGGTAGAAACATTCAATGGTACGAGTATTTCGCCATCGCAGTGGCTGTGGTCGTGCGCTTTATAGCTGACATGTGCCATGTATACCATATCTATGAATGTATTTGGCCGTTTCGTTCTGGTTTGCTTGAAATTGAGGCGATCGAGCCATTGCGGACGCCGTAGTAAGCCGATGGCTGGTGTCGCGGGCGTTGCAGTAATCGGTAGAAGGTCTGGTTGCAGCTGACTCTGTTGCAGCGCGTGAGGGCAGATGCCTGATCTGGACACTGAATTGGCGCTGCGGCCAATCACATCCAGACGGTAACTGGTGGTTCTCGAGGCCCTGTAAACAACGGGGGATTTGCTGACCGCAAGAGCGAGCACTGTTGCATGAGCACAGCCCCATCGTCAGCAAGTCCATCCTCCAGTGTTGGCTTTGCGACTCCTACCTCGATGAGTACCTCTTTTCAACATTTGTCCGCTCATATTGCGCATGGCCCGACAGATCCGAGTTGTCAAGAATAAGGAAAAAAAAAGAATAAGGGAAAAAAAAGAATAAGGAAAAAAAAGGAAGAAGGAAAAAATAAGAATAAGGAAAAAAAGAAGAAGAAAAAGAATAAGAAAAAAAAAGGGAAAAAAGAAAGGGCAAGGAAGTCTCACGCGGCAAAAAGAAGTTGTCCATTAGGCACTCTGCGAAGGTGTCCACCAATTTGCAAAGACGCTCCTTCACCTCCAGGTCGCCCCGAAATCGACGTCCGAATCGGTAACGCTGCCTGTGAGAGGAAGATCTATATGCTCGAAAAAGCTTGACAAAAAAGGGCTCTTGGAATCACCCGACCGCGCATAGTCGTGAGTGAGTCGGACGAGGCCGGGGCGGTTGTAGCCCGGTTGCGGCTGCTGGTTTGCTGCAGCCCCCTCGCAGTGCCGAAGAATATGGCGCATACGGGTGTTGGCCTGGGGCCGCGCATCTTCATCCATGACGGGCGTCCCGGCGTGCAGCATGCCTTGGAGCGCCGGCCTTGCCAGGTACGTGTTTGTTCTCAGTCGTGACTTTACAGGTTTGTGGTAGGGACAGCCCCACCTGAACAATAAAATTTAATAAAGCGGAGTTGAAAGAAGAGCAGGGGATAGGAAAAAGGATAGGAAGAAGGACAGGAAGAAGATACGGAAACACGACAACACACGACCTGTGCATCCACTCCGTGATATCAACTTGTGCTGTACTTGAACCGTGGGTTAAACAAGGCGGACGGAAGCAACAAGAAATTAAAGCTTTTTATCAGCGGCCATTTGAAGATGCCCGATCATGTGGGCATGCCTTAAGCCTGACCAGCCATTTTCTGGCGGCCTTGGTTCCTATGGAAATCCGCGTGCGTGGCCGACGGTTGCCGGACTCTCTGCGAATAAGAGTGCGGTTGCTCAGCTCGATGAGGCGGATCCATAGGAACGGCCGGGGCGCCTCGGGGCTCACGGGGGATCGCACAGCAGTCTTGGACCAGGACGCCCCTGCTCTCACCTCGGCCGGGCCTTGGCCAGGAGCACTAGGTCCGGTGCTACCACGAGCTCGTCGGCGACGGCAGCCGACCGCCCGTTTGCTGGGGACGCTTGACGATGTATACGAGCACCCCGCAGAGTTCCGGAGGTGGCAGCGCGACAAACTTGGGCAGCGGAAACACGACACCCGCAAGCGCGAGCGCGAGAGCCGCGGGAAGATCCGCGGCGGGGACTTGGACGGATGCCGCGAAGCCGCACGGCGCCGTCTCGCCGATCACGGCTTCGACGGCGGCTTTTATATCGCGCCACCGCTTGCTGGAGCTGTCCGAAGAGTGGCAGCGTTGCCTCACCAACTATTACCTGCGATGACACACCTGCAGCAGGCGGAAGGGTAGTCGTTCAAACGATTGGTGGACTGCGGGAGGTGGCTGAGTTTCTGGCACAAATGCGGACGAGCGTCGGGCACCAATCACCCACTTAGCCGAGAAGAACCTGTGTCGAGTCCACCACCACCCCTTTTGCACCCTCCAAACTCTCCCCACCGCCCTTGAGAATCAGCTTGACCCCGCCTCCACTCACTTTACTTCCCCGTGCTTTCTCAAGAGTCAGGTTCATCTTTTGACGGACAGACGCGACAATAGCTCCTCCCTTTTGTGCAGCCTATTCCATCCACATCACACTACCATGTACACTTACACTTACACCTCTTTGCCCGAGGGCGGCTTGCGAATCCTCCGACTTCTGCCAAGTCCAAACCAAGAATCCCGCATAGAGTGTCAGCTGATCACCTCTATGTTGGACTCGGGAAGAACTCGTCCATACGAGGCCCTCTCGTATGTGTGGGGGTCTGAGGACGGCAAAAAGCCCATCTACATGGTAGACAGCAACGACGGCAACGACGGCAACGACAGCAACGACAGCAACGACGGCAACGAGCTACGCGTCACGGCAAACCTTCACGTGGCGCTGTTACAGCTTCGGCATTGCATCTGGGAGAGGTTCTTGTGGATCGATGCTATTTGCATCAATCAGGGTAATATCGACGAGAAGAACCAGCAGGTTCAGTCTATGGCGAAAATCTACGCCAAAGCAAGCCGCGTAATCGTTTGGCTTGGAGACGCAGCCGACAACGGCGATCAGGCGCTCGAGGCAATACGCAAGGCCGCCCAAGAGGAGCACACGGGCTCCGCGATCTACGAATCAAATCAGCAAACGACCCTCGCACTGCCACACCAGGATCTTACGGACCCCTCAAGCAACGAAGCAAACCAGGCGATTCAGAGGCTGCTCCAACGGCCGTGGTTCCAGCGCATTTGGGTTAGTTACAAGTGACCTCTATGAGTCGATTCAATGTCCCGTGGGAGGATGGGTCAAGTGGTTGACATGTTAGATTTAGGTCCTTCAAGAGGTTGCTGCAGCTCGACATGTCCTGGTCAAATGCGGTTCCATGGAGATCGAGGGATACGCATTCTGCTCAGGCATAGATGCATTGAGACACTACCACGGCTCCCCAGGACCGAGCAGCCTGGTCCGTTCCGTTGCCTATCTTATGAGAGGCGCAGGCTTCCGTCCCAGGTTCGAAAACGCACCGGCGGGCAGATTTTCCCTGAATATCCACCCTCTGAGTGAGTTGGTGGATATGTACCACGACCGCAAAGCTACGGACCAGCGCGACAAGGTTTATGCCCTACTTGGCATGAGCGTGGATGACCCAAGCGCAGCAGGGTTATCGGCCGACTACGACGACGATGGGAGCCCATGGCCGATCGTTTTCCGGAAACTCGTCCGCTTTTGCCTTCCCGACCAAGTGTCTATTAGCACCTGGGGCGCTGCGGAGGTGGCAGTGGTGGAAGCCAAGGGCTGCGTTCTCGGGGAAATAACCTCGGTCCGCGAGGACAACCTTTCTCGGAACGACAGACAGGTTATGGTCGTTCTTTGGAAGCGTGCGCCGAGCTATTCAGACACAGAAGGAAAACAGACTTCCAATATCACCTTCCGAGCCTCAGCAAAAACCATCAAGGAAGGAGATGTTGTTTGTCTTTTGGAAGGAGCATCAACGCCTACCATCGTCAGATTATGCGACGGCTTTTCGGTCATCATCATGATCACGCTTCCTCGGACAAACGATCTGCCAGAATGGACAGCTTCGATAACAAAATTTCCAACTAATTTCCTGCTTGTTTGGGACTGGGATGAGTCTCCGAAGTCGCAGGGTGGAAAGACCTACGGAGATTTTATACGCAGTCGAGGGGTGCCCAAGTGTTTGATGGCAGGGTGCGAGTGCCAAGTTCATTTGGACGAAGCCGCCAGATGGTGGAATACCGGAATGCTACTGGACGGAGCGGAACGACACAAAGAGGCAGCAATGCATTTCCGAAAGGCAGTGGAGGCTTATGGAATTGGAACCGAACTAAGGGGCGTGGACAACACTGACCTAGGGCACGTGCGTTGGAGAAAAGAGGATGAAAACGCGCTGAGGGTAACGGAGGAGCTTTTTATTGCTGGTAAAGGCGCTACCATCGAGGCAGGATATGAAGAGCACGGCCATACACCGCTGCAGTGGGCCGCCAAGAAGGGTTGCGAGGCGTTCATACGGTTGCTAATCGAAAACGGTGCCGATATCGAAACGAAAGACCGCGGCGGGCGGACGCCGTTGCACCTTGCTGCGGAAAACGGACACCAGGGCGTCGCAAAGCTGCTCGTGGAGGCGGGTGCCGATAAACACGCGAAATATGACTGCGGGCACACGCCGCTGCACCTGGCCGTGTTGAACGAACACCAGGGCATTATAAAGCTGCTTATAAAGGCGGGCGCCGATAAGCAGGCCAGGGATAACAGCAGGAAAACACCGCTGCACCTTGCCGCGGAAAACGGGCGCAAAAACGCCGCAAAGCTGCTCATAGAGGCAGGTGCCGATGAACAGGCGAAAAATAACTGGGGACAAATGCCGCTGCACCTGGCCGTGTTAAATGGACACGAGGGCATTGTAAGGCTGCTCGTAGAGGCGAGCGCCGATAAACAGGCAAAAGATAACAGCAGGTACACGCCGCTGCATATGGCCGCATCAAACGGACACGAGGGCATTGCGAGGCTGCTTATAAAGGCGGGCGCCGATAAACAGGCAAAAAATTACCGGGAACAAACGCCGCTGCACCTGGCCGCGTTCAACGGATGCGAGGGCGTTGCGAGGCTGCTTGTAGAGGCGGGCGCCGATAAGCAGGCCGGGGATAATAGCGGGTGGACGCCGCTGCACCTGGCCGCATCAAACGGATGCGAGGGCATTGCGAGGCTGCTCGTAGAGGCGGGCGCCGATAAACAGGCAAAAAATAACCGCGGATATACGCCGCTGCACCTGGCCGCGTTAAAGGGGCACCAGGGCGTCGTGAAGCTTTTGGAATAACGACTTTACCACCTCCCTACCCACCACCTGCTACCTGCCCTCAATTGCATACCTAAATACCTTAAAACGTGGCAAATGGAGTACTTAAGCACGCAAAAGAATATTGTTTTATGTTAGATAGTGGCAGCTCCGTGTGGCAATTTCATTGAAATACTTCCGCTGGATTTATAACGTACCTACCTTACCTAACTATCAAGTTTTCGTCTTGGTGGGTTAGCACTCGCCACAATATGTGTCGCTCTCGGCCGGTCAATGGTGGCCAAGAGGCAAACGGTCAAGACGGGCCATGAGGATGTGGCGGATCCAACAGGCATTAGCGGCGGCTTGCGTCTGCCGCGCATTCTGCTATGTACATCGGAGACGCGAGGCATGCCGGGAAACTTACCGCCGAAGGAGAAGAGCCCTCGGTCCAATTAGCGCTAATCTAGGGGCCGCTCCATCTGCATCCCTCTTCCGGCCCAAGGCTTGCGAGCCCACCTGTCGGCTTCGTTTAGGGGCAGAGCTGCGTGGCCACGGACACGGATCACTAGCCAACTGACACCAAGACCCAGACCAGGACCCCATGCCGGGGGGTGGGGTAGGTTATCGGCCCATGGGAAAACTGGCGTCCTTAAAACATGTATTGCTGGCTTTTAGTTATATTTCCAACAGTCCAAGTGTAAATACAGATTCGCCCCCACGTTTTAGATCCAACAATTGTTTTCAGCCATGTCGTCTTCCAAAGTCACGGTCGAGAGCGACGGGGTTAGAGATGCAGCATATGATGTACTGGAAGGGGTCAGGGATCCGGCATAAAAACTCGATGCACCCGAGTTCTCCCCATAACTCGTCCTGGACCACATTGAGTTTATGATGGATGGTTCAGGCGTGTTTCGAAGCGAAGACACGGTCCGGCTGTCGACATCTGCATATCTGACGCCGCCGCCTACTACCTGAGCCGTTGACGCCGTACCCATTGCCGTCGGCGTAATCGCCGCCGTCGCTGTCGCCGTCACCGTAGCCGGGTGCGCGGGTGCAGGTGCGGGTGCGGATGCGATGGTCACGTCGGAGTCGGAATCGGCACCAGTACCAGGCGGCGGTTCGGTATGGTGTTGGTGGTAGTGGATGGTGGAGTCGTTGGTGGAGATCTGGAAGAGACTCCGCAGGAATTCGGGAATGCCCTCTTCACGCCACTTCTGCCAACTGCTGCTGCTGCTGCTGCTGTTGTTGCTGCCGCTCTCGCCGCCGGGCCGTGACGGATGGGGCGGTTGTTGGAGATATACCGAAGGTTTGGGTCGCGAGTCTCGGATCTGCTTGGCCAATTTGCCCCTATTCTGCATTGAAATTTGCCCGAAAAGAGAAACGGCTGTCTGCAGGTAGTTGGCGCTGCAGAGAGGCCGCGCGAAGCCCCCAGCCTCCATGCGACCGGCGGATAGCTCGGCGGATTGCAGGCGTTTCTCCAAGGACACCAACGCGCGACGGACGTGTCCTTGGAGGCACAAGCTGTAAAATGCCAGAAGCCAGTCGCTGTGCTTGCCCCTGCGCTTGTGAAAGAGCGTAGTGTTGAGCGCCTCAGCGTATCGGAGAGCGTACCTCGTGAGACCGTGGAAGGCGGGGGATATGCATTGGTTGGCCTGATGGCAACCGGCATGGGCGTCGGCGGCCAACAGGCCGTGGGCCGAGAGTCGCAATGCTTCCATGGAGTGCTGCAGGCAGAGGATTGAATTGTAGACTAGACGTCTTCTTTGGTCCTGATGGCCCGATTGCGCCTCACAGAGACAGGCGGCCTCGAGGAGAGCAACTAGATCCTCCACAGATCCAACGCCCGTCAGTTGAGCAGCGTCTGGGTTATCCTCCAGCTCCCACACAATGTTAGCGATGAGCTTGTCGTAGGGCAGTATAAGGAGGGTGACCGCCAGGTCCACAAAAGGGTTGAAGCCTCTGATATTTGGGACCTCGGTGTTGACGACTCTGCAGAAGACACCGTATTTGCTTCCCGCCACCAGCTCGCAGCCCTTAATTTGGCTGGCGGTTTGACGTCGTTGTTGCCTTGCCTGGCTGAGAAGATTGGCCGCAGGTTGAAAGTCGGGTGGCAGCGATTCTCCTCGTAGGTCCGGCGCACCTTGCTGCATGTGGCAGAGAAATGGTATTTCTGCTGCCGCATCGCAAGCCCGCCCGCGGCGGCAGGGAATTGGCGAGTTTCCGGGAGAAGGCGTGGTCGCGCACCGCGGACAAGGGGTCCCAGGTTCGCACTATGGAATATGAGCATCAATCTTGCCAGCCTACATCCCTCAGCTAAGGTACGCACCTTCTTGTGATCACTTTTACATCGCCAACAGGATTCACTGTCCTGTTGAGCGGGATGCCTCAAGCGTTGCAACTGTCGCCGGAAGAAAGCACCGGGTGTTGACCCGCTGGCGGCCTGTGAGTGCGGCTGCTGGGGTGCTGCCGGTGCCGTGTCGCTGGCCATCCCAAACGCTTGGTACGGGTAAGTTGTAATCGCCGATCTGGACCCAGGTGAGGACCGAAGGACAGGAGGTCCTGGTTCAAGAGCAGCAGCCTGGGCAGCGACAAGCGAGTGGGACCCCGGTGGGGAGGGCACGTTGGAGACTTGCCAGTCGGCATCGCGCGTCCAGGTGGACAACCCGTATCCGTGGAATTGGTTTGGTGGGGTTGGTGGGCTCGGGCTGGTAGGATTCCATATGTTGTTTAACATTGGATCTTGCTGCGTGGAAAAACCAGCTGGATACGCCGGCCCGAATGTGGATGATGCGGTAAATGGAGCGGATTCGATTGTCCCGGCATAGTAGCCGTCGCTGGAACCGGTCACTGATACATTTCTGGGAGCCGGTGTGGGCCTGGATCCGGGCGGGACATCCGGATCATACGGGGCCCCCTCGAATAGCTCAAGCTCAAAGTCGGTTCCTTGCTCGATTCTCGGTGGCATATATTGCAGGTTCCATGGGGGTTGGTGAGCCATATGAATCTGGCCGAGGTGTTGTACTCAACTACACGTCACTAGAAACAAGACGTCTTGATTGGGGAGCTGAGCACGGCGGGAAAGGTCGGGCCTATGGATTCGTATTGAGCTGTAACGTACAAGTGCCATGGCTTCAGGGCTGTCAAAGTGGAATCGTACATGATATATATATCCGGCAGTATAGAGCTGCGAATTTTTCGTCGAAGCAGGGGATGGTGTTGTGGCGTCGACTAAGAAGAGCCCGCGCGGGCTCACGACAGCCCGATTCACCACATTCTCTTTCAGCTCAGTCGCAGCCCACCCACGCCGGTGGTCCCTATCATCGCCGGGTCGGGCCCGTCCGTGCGGCCAAATCTCCCACCCTTGCTACCAATTTTAATTCTCCAATCGTCGCCGTGTCGCGTGCATACCCCCCCGATACGAACCCACTAGCTGGTCGGGGGGCCGCTATCGAACCGGGTTTGTGTCTTTGTGTCGTGGCGTGGCTGGCGATTATCCCGAAACGTAGCCACGTGGAAGTCGCGCAGCCCCTCGGTGTGGCGTACCCTACCGAAAAACCATGCTCGCTACATGCCGCTGGACTTGCTTATCCGCGCTGGGGAAACTGGGGAAGACGCATAGGCGCAGGGGCGCAGGGGTTTTGGCCGGAAGGTCGGCTTTGTGAGCTTGTTCAGGAGAAGGAGAAGATTGTTCCGGACTGGTTCAATTTTGTAAATGTCATCAAACGTAGTTACTAAAATTCTTAGGAGGTTTGAAGGAAAGAGTGTGATAACTGGGGCCCAGAGAAGATGTCGTAGGACTTGAGCTCTAGGCAGTGGCCTGCCTCGGGGTCGGCTAGGACGCCGTCGGGTAGCACCTCCTGCTTCTGGGCACGCTCAATGGTGCTGGGGAGATCTTCGACCACGAAGCGGAGGCTCTTGGTGGCCTTGGCAATGGCCAGGGCGCCGTAGCCGTGGTTTCCCCCGACGTCGACAAAAAGCGCGCCTGGCTTGTCGACCTGGCTCCAGAGCGGGTACGACGACAGGCCCTTTGCGTCGGCGGGGCTCATGATAGCCTTGAAGCAGGCGGACAACCACGAGACCTTTCCCGGCCGCCGAGCTTGCTGGAATTGTGAATAGAAGTTGGATGGCCGCAGCACTGGCTAAGGCTCCTCCTAGTGCCCTGGCGTTTGCTGTTGGGAAGCACACGGGGCCCAGAGGGGTTTGCTTGTTCAGCTTGCCCAGGATGGTCACGACCAACGTGTGGCTGAGCTGCATTGCCTGGGGCAAGCTGCGGACAATGACGACGTCAAAGTGTTGGTCTTCATCAGGTGGCCTTGCTGAGCCGTCCTCCGAAGGGCGTGGGGGACAATATTCTAGGCCGTTGGCAATCCAAGTGGCAAAGCTGCGCTCTAGTACGTGGTGCCATGGCGCAAGCAGGCTTTTGCTCCCTTCGTCCTGCTCGACGCCGATGTCGGGGACCGACGGGGCAGGGAGGCTGTGACACACCGGGTAGATGAGCTAGTTTGGCTCTCATAGCTGGTAAAATGCATCTCTGGGTGCAAAAGCTCAAACGGCAACGGAAGGGACCACCACATGGTATATGCTCACCTCGTCCAGCTCCTTGTATTCTCCCAACATTATTAGCTGCGCGGTGGAAGATAACCCGCCCAAGCTCTCCCCGCTCACCAGGCAACAGATCCAAGGCCCGCCTCCACAGGACGCGACTGCAAATCTTATGTCCGCCCTCCAGACCACCACCGGCATCGCGGGGCGCCAGCTGGGCGGCCTTGAACCCGCGCAGCGACAGGACGGGTCGGTACGACGACTCCTCAAGGGCGTAGATGTCGCTCAGAAAATCATAGCCATCAGGGGCACCACGCTGGTGCAAACGTGCAGGCGCTCGCCAACCTTGTACGGGATGTCGACGTTGATGACGAGCTCCTCCATGAGCGGTGGGCACGGGCGTGCGCGAGAGCAGCCCGACGGCGGCCGCGATGGTCTGGGTGATGGGGTCAAAAGGTGGCGGGATGGGTGATGAAGGAGCGATTCTGTTGGTCGTGCTCGTCGTCGACGTTGCGCTCCGAGGAGGGGCTGACGACGTCGACGACGCAGTAGCTCTGCAGGTTGCCACGCCAGATGCCCGACATGTTGCGGAACGCAAGGCCGAACTCGAGCCCGATGCGGGCGAGCTCCATGTAGAAGCTCTCTGGGCTCTCGCGGTGGCGGCGGATGGCTTTTGCCTCAAGCAGACGGGCTTGGACGTGCCGGGCCGACGCCTCCAGTTCATAGGCCTCGGGTGAGTGGGCTGCCGGCTCGTAATCCACCTTGAGGAAGCCAGTGCAGACTTTGCGCATGGTTTGGCCGTCAGTGGAGGTTGAGATGGTGAACTGGTGCCACTCTCCCGGCGACGAGGACGACGAGTCGGCAGCGGCGGGTCGAGCGCATCTCCGCCACCTCGTGCTCCCCAGGCTGCGTGGCGGCCAGGAACTCGACGTCGCGGAGATGGAACGCCCGGACTTTGGGCCTGTCGATATCCCCCTCTGCTCCCACCGTCGCGGCCTCAGCCATCTGCCGCGCCGCTTCGACCGCCTTGGCCACATACCCAACGGCTGGGTACACGACAGCGCCCTGGATCTTCTGGTCCCGCAGCCATTCCTCGTCGCCCGGGCGGATCAGCGCCCTCCATATGCGCTCGCCCGCCACTAGCGCCGGCACCAGCGAGCCCAGGAAGCGGCAGCGACCGTGTCGGCGCGTGCGGTACTCGGTGGCCAACCGCAACTCGCTCCAGGACGGCCGCTCGTGGTTCCACTGGTACGGCGGCGGGTCCGTTAGCTGTCGCGGAGGAGGCCGCTGCTTGTATTCGGGCTGGTTCGCGGCCGCGACGTCCGCGCCACCACCACGTGCCCAAATGTCGCCCGCAACGGCCAGGCTGGCCGCTACGGAACGGATTTAAAAAGGGATTATAACGTGGTTCATCGGCGGGAGGCCCGGTTGGGAAACCTGAACTCCCATTTTTTTTAAACCGCTGTAAATGGGTGGTGGGGTTGGTATTTGATAGGGTCATGTCTCAGGTGGTTCTCATTCTTTTGTGCTAGGTTGTCATCCCATGGGAAAACCGGCGTCCTCAAAGCTTGTATTGCTGGCTTTGCCGTATTTTTGGTCGCGATAATAACGGGGCAAATCAAATGAAGCAGTGGCAGCTTCTGCCACATACGACCATACCCACTTGAATACACGGGATCCCGTCCGCTCTCCCCTAGTTAAACCAGTGAGGGCCGAACTAGTACTCAGGTGGGTGACCACTGGGGAATCCTCGGTGTTGTATGTTTTGTTTTTGTTTCCCTTTCCTCCCTTTTTTCCCTCTCTATTTGTGTAGTTTAAAGCATTGCAGTAATTCAACTTCCTTTTGATCTTGGATGTAGGGGGCTTGGGTACACTGGTGTGGATGCTGAGGACTCAGTGGCCGTCATCCATGCCATATGCGGGCTTTGGCGGCGGCGGGTCTGGAGGAAACGGCAGTACAGCTCATCTAAGTATTGTCTGCCGAACTGCATAACCAGAGAAACATGGCTGTAATCCACGTGTAGAAAATCCCCCATAACCCCCACTCCAGGCATGTCTCCCAGCCTTGTTGTCTTCACGTCCGGTCGATCGACTGCTTCCTGGATCAGGGCTGTTCCTTCTCGCGCAGATGGTCGCTCAACAATTTGTTCATTGTGAACATGTGAACCCTCTCCGTGTTGAAGACGCTCCGCATCACCTTGTCGCATAGAATGTATCGTTTATCCTCGGGGTCTTGGAGATTATGGGATTTGATGTAAGCCCATATCTGCTTGACGGCCTGGGGTCGCGAGAGCTAAACTTTCTCTCAGCATAAAGGAAACGAGCGAACTTTTGCGAGGAGATTCTCACCTCGGCAGACCCGACCATGGCTGCAAGCGGCTTCGAGAGCACATATGCCTTCTGTGACTCCGTCAGTCCATCGTGGCTCCGTTGCGAGTAGAAAGCAATGGGGACTCACATTAAAGCCGCCGGCCGAGGCTGAGTAGCTCCGACGAAGGATAGCGAGGCCTTGAAGGGGTGTACGTAGCATCGACATCTTTGACATCAGCACCGGTTGAGATCAAGAGCCCATCGGTTCTGAGGCTTTGTGAACTCGTTGACGTAAATTGGCGTCCTTTTGGGTTGTTCAACTTTTTCCTCCGTCACGTGAGTATGACCCGCCTTTTTCGCCCATATTTTTTGCTGTTTCTGAATGGTCCGGATTGCTGACCTTATGTGAGTGCTCAGACGATCCGTGTCCGCCGGCCGACGCCGACCATTAATGGAGCCCCAAGCCCAGGAGAGAGGGATGGCGGCATGGGCTATCCTCGCGGACTGGAACTTGGAAGAACAAGAAAAAAAAGGAAAAACAAAGGCATCCTGTAGATTCGGATCTCGCACTCCGGACCATCTCGTCCATCTTCCCCGAAGGATTCGGCTCCCAGTCCTGCCAAGAGCTACCCCAAGCGCTGAGCATCAGGTTGTATGTATATGCCACAGATAAACGCCATCGCGCCTCCACATCTCGAAGGATCCGATCGACGGCTTGGTCTTACCACGCCAGACAGAACGTGGCATGGCATCTCCGCAATTACGTGCCAAACCTGGACTCCGGGATCCTTCATCTCTCCCTACCCTAGTCTTGTTCAGGCAGGTCGCGTATGTGCAACGCCGTAGCGAGGCTTACACCAGGTATCGGGGGCGTTCCGCGCCGCGAGGCAAAGTATTTATATCCCCGACCATTCTCTACATCCTCAACCTCTCTCAGCTTTCCCGACAAGCGCCCCTACACCAAACATTTCGTGACCCAGATCGGAATAAGCCACCCGTATCAACCCACGAGATACCTCCTCCACGTACTCCAAAATGAGGCTCTTCGCCGTCCTGACCGCCGTCCTCAGCATCGCGGGCGTCGCGTCCGCCCAGCAGAACTGCCGGCAGCTGTAATCACATCCCCAACCCATCCAGCCGCACGCCCACGATTTTTAGTTGCACCTTGTGCTGACCGGGGGTTGATCGATGCGTGGAAAAATAGGAACGAGCAGTACTGCGAATGCTCGGGCACGTGCTACAACACCCGCAATGGTGGTTGCAACCCGCCTGGAACCTGGGTTGGGCGTTGCCCCCTGTAGCGGGTCAGAGCCAGGGGAAGATTTGAGAAGTCTTGCAGATTAGAGACGGCAATGGGAGGTTTGGGGTCCGCCAGTATGGTAAACATGGGATTGAGGTGTTCTGTGCGAAGCAAATTTGGCAATATGCGGTTATATTGAGAGGAATGAACAGCCCCAAGGAGGAAGCAAACAAACAAGTAACGGTCGGGAACATCGGTCTGTCCCGAAGGGACCGCAGGGGCGGCCTTCCCACTGTCTGGGCTATGGCGCATTACCACCCGCACCCCCAGCACCACTAAGGAGGCGGCGGCATATGCCAAACCGGCGCCGGCACAGGTGGCGGCGACGCCAGCGGCTTGGCCGGGTCCGGGATGGCGGGGTCCGACGGCGGAGGGTCGATGTTGCCAAAGTAGTGCCGGAAAGAGTTTGCAATGTTCTTGTCCGTCTCCAGGTCCGTCTGCTTGTGCGACGGGTCGTCGTCATCCTTGAGCGCGCAGCCGGCCTCGGCCGCCTCGAGCAGCTCCTTGAGGCTGGGGCGGTCGTACGGGTCGTGCGCCATCATGCGCAGCACCAGGTGGCGCAGCTCGTCGCCGATCTGGAAGTGACCGGGCTGGTCCAGTGGGTATCCGTACGTCCAGAACGTGTTGCGGCCCACGCCGTTGGGGTCGGCTTCCATGTTGGGCAGGATGGGGATTTCTCTCGGAACTGGGGGGTGCAGCGGCGCCCTTTGCGTGATGATGATCCACATGGTCTTTTTGGTACGAGATTTGCTTTTATTTAGTTCTGTGATGTTCAAGAGATCGCCAAGTGATGGCAAGACACTGGGGAGACCTACAAGTCCGATGGACCATATGTTTGTCCACATGCCGTAGTTGCCAGCGACTTGCCCGAATATCGGCTTGAATTTGTAACTTGGCCGCCCGGCCTCTTTCCAAGGAATCCGATAGAAATGGTCCCATTCTTCCGTGAATTGCTCCTACATTGGGTAGGTGTAGGGAAATGCCCAGCCAGCGTTAGTTGCGTGGTTAACACGAACGGACGCGTGAGATGAAGGAGTATGAAGACCAATGTAAAACTTACAGGCGTTATAAATCCCCTCTTTCCCGTGTGACGCAAACCCCACATGTAGATGCTGTTTATCAATCACTCGTCAGCTCGTCCGGCTTGACGGAAGGGCACTCGTCTGGTTGAAAAAAGACATCGAACATACTCATGCATTCTATAGTGGTCGCTGTGCATGTTTCTGGTGGTCCCGAAGTCGCCAATCTGAGCCATGGGCATGACCGGATGCTGGCCGTCGTCGGTCAAGAAGACTTGGGGGTCGCAGGGCATGTTAGCACCAAAAAAGGAACGAGGAATCATGGGGCTGGCGGGACCAACTGTTGTAGACGTCAAGGTCAAAGTGAACCAAGTTGAGCAGCATATTCTCATCTATCGGCGGTAGCTGCTCAGTCAGCAGCCCGGCCGAGAGCGGCACGGGTCGCCCACGGACCAGTCCCTGTTTCCTAACAGGCGACCACAGTGCGATGCAAGGCCGGACAACTAGGCGGATGGAAGCATCGACATGTTAGTGGCAGGCTCGCAAGCGAGGCAAGGTGGGGTGGCTGCCCGAGAGGCGGGCCAACTTACGGCACTCCAGCAAGCGCCAGCAGAACTTGTCCCTGGCGGGGATCCGCATGTACGCCAAGATGGAGACCATCCTGTCCAGGGCGCCCCTGTTGGAGAAGATCTGGATCAGCAGGCTCTGGGCGGCGTCGACCTTGGCGATGGCCATGACCGTGTCCGCGTCTATGGGCATGCCCTGCAGCTTGGGTTGCTGATGCGGAAAGCCCAGCACCTCGTGTCCGAGCATCTCGTGCACCTCGGCGATGCTGGTCAACTGCGTGATGTGCCGGGAGTGCTTTAGCCACTATAGGGTGTGAGATTCGAATGTTAGCTGGTTGGCTCTTGTTTTCACCGATTCGGTGGCGGGGAGAGGATGCTCACGCTCAAAACCCTCTTCTCGCTCTTCATATCGTCGCCTCTCAGGGAAATCTTGACCACAATGCGCTTTGTGGCGCCCGTCCGCTGGTTGGTGATCTCGTACAGACACGCGGCGCCGTTTCCGCCTGCGCCCAAGAGGCGAACGAAGCGAGCCCCGGCCGCGAGCAGGTCCTCACTGTGCTCGTTGATCACCTTCCTGACGTTGGGCTTGACGGCAACAGCCTTGTTTTTCTCCTTGAGCCTGCGCTCGCCCAGGTTGACGAAAAAGTTCTGTGCCCCCTGGTCCTTGTGTGCGGTGACCCGCGTCATGTAGGAAAAGGCAGCTGTCAGGTCGGGGGTAGTCGGGTAATTTTTCGCGACAGGGATCACGAGTTGTGACCATATATGCCTACGGGCTTCCGCATCCCAGGCGTAGCCCCTGCCCCTGCGGTACTCATAGAAAAAGTCCGACTTCTTCTGCATCTCTTCGAGCAGCTTCGGGTCGATTTGCGAATTTAGCGGAAGCTGGGCCCCAGCCGCCCCGGTTACTTGGACCTGCGTTGGACGGGCAGGCAAGGCGGGCCCGCCCGGAGCAGGTGCCGCGGGCTGTCCCACGAAGCGGGCAAGCAAGGCGGGCGGTACCGGCGGGTTGGCAGCTAGCTGAGCGGCCACGGCCTTGGAGTGCATGTATAGAGGGATCGGAGCTTGAGCCGCCGGAGCCGGAGCCGGAGCTGGAGCCGGGGTTGGAGCCAGGTTAGGCCGCAAAAAGGGCCGAGGGGCATGAGGAGCCACATCCGGCCGCAAGAAAGGCGGTGGCGCATGAGGAGCCATGTTGGGTGGCCTAAACGGCGGAGGCGTGAGAGGAAGCTGGTTCCCTCCTGGGTCGAATCTTTGACGTTTCGGACCTCCCGGAGGCTCCGGTGGGGGAGGGCCCTGGCTGTAACCGGCCGGGGCTCTGGGAGGCATTTGTGGCATTGCCGGTGCTGGTCGGTTAAAGCCGGCCATCGGAGCCGGCGCGAAGTTTTGCCCGGGGTTGAAGGCGGCGGAGCCCCCTGGAGCCGGCCGGAACCGAGCCTCTAGGTGTGTTGGGAACGGAGCTGGGACTGGCAGGAACTGAGGCACTGGGGCTGCCTGAAACCGAAGCGGCGGCGCAGGAGCACCCTGTCCGAAGGCAGCGCCCTCCCCAAAGGAGGCGGCCGGAGGTGGCAATGGGCCACCGAGGAAGGCATTGGGATCATTCTGGTCCCCGTTGTCGTCTTGCGGCGCGGATCTCTTTGGCGGCATCTTTCCGAGCTCGAGCTCGAGCTGTTATAGGGAGATGAAGACAGGTATACAGGGTGATAGATATCCAGAGGGGTAACGGATGTGAAGGCGAGAAAGAAGGGATCCGACTGATGTGTATACAATTCTGTCGCCGAGA
Organism: Magnaporthiopsis rhizophila; assembly: GCA_003049465.1. Taxonomy (NCBI): domain Eukaryota; kingdom Fungi; phylum Ascomycota; class Sordariomycetes; order Magnaporthales; family Magnaporthaceae; genus Magnaporthiopsis; species Magnaporthiopsis rhizophila. The sequence goes on from PYSS01000017.1 coordinate 190,090, forward strand.
TGCGAGATGACGAACTTGGCGGGACGACATGCTCGACACCCGCCGCCTGCAGAGAGGCGAGGCGGAGTGTTTTCAGTACCCATTGGCTCTTCGCCGGACAACATGAACAAAGCATCGCATCTCTCGGTCGGCCCGCATCCGGATGCTGCTGTTCTTGTCGAGTGTTCATTGTCGGGATTGGGATTGCTAGTACAGGGCAAGAAAGCGGGCGACGAACAACCACAGCTTTCATGGCCGAAAACGGCAAGTCCGTTGTGGACTGAGACCACCATCAATTTTATCTAGAATTCAGAGCCGGATTCGGCACAAGAAATTAAGACGGCCGAATGGAACCATGGTTCTGTGCGTGTGCTTCGGTACTCTCCGGCGATTGTCTCAAAAAGCGCATCTCAACCCGTAGACGACGGGTGTGGTTCCTCGATGAAAATGAACAAAGGGGCCTAGTTCCGCCCCTGGCCCTATTGTCCCTGGCCCTGATCCTGACCCTGCTGTCCCTGGCCCTGCTGCCCCTGCCCCTGCTGGCCTTGTCCATTCCCGCCTCCCTGGATCTCGGCCAGCTCCTGGGCCGCAAGCTCGTCGAGCTCGAACTCGATGTCGATGCCCGCAGCCTCGTTGGCGGCTATGGCCTGCGCGACGACCTCGGCGCTGGCCTGGGCGGCCGCGGCACTGGCGGACTCGAATGCCGCGCCCTCGGTCACGCCACCGGCTACGCCCAAAAAGAAGAAAAAAGTAAGCGAAACTGGACAATCTCGGGGACGGAGAAGAGCTACAGTTCAGAGAAATATGAGCGGAAGCACCCACCGACACCAGCCTCGGCCAGGACCTCGGCGAACGCGATATCCGCGGCATTCGCGATTCCCTGTCGGCCGCCCAACCTCGCTGTTAGAAGAGAAGAAACTCAAAAGGGGCTGGTATTATGGTTCCTGCTCACGTTCGCGCCGTTGTTGGCCCTGTCGTTCTGCGGGTCCGGTTCCGGGAACGCCTCGGGCGCCGGGGCGGCAGCGGCCAGCGATGCCGCGAGGAGGACGAGGGCGGCGAAGGAGACCATTTTGGGACAGATGAGAAATTAAATATGTAGGTAGGCAGATAGGTAAAAGATTTTAGAATGAGTGTTGGTTTAGGGATCGGATCGGAGCACAGCTAGTGTAGAGATGGCCATGTTAGATTACAACCACCCAAGCCAGGAAGCCAGCCGAGTATACGGCATCTTACCTCTCGCAATAGAAAAGAATGTGATTTACAAAAAAAAGGGCCGTGAAGAATGGCGCAAAGGTCAGCATACTTCCGGACAAGAGAAAAAGACGGCGCGTTAAATAGCCACCTCCTCGCCTTTGCCAATACCCTCTCAAGAACGCCCTGCAGTCGCTTCATGGGACAGTGAAACTCCCGACGGCGTCACCATCCCGCCTCCCGTTCCCCAGCCGTCTCGGGCCGATACGCACCCCTTCATATTGAGACATTATGCCTCACCCCACGGCTAACTGCTGCGGCTGTCGGATAAATGCGACAGACCGTCTGTTACTGGCAAATTCTCGAAGCAGCAGCTATTGCCCTCGCAACGCTCACGACGGCTACAACGGCACGAGAAGGTCAAAAACACTGCCGTTTGATCCGCGCGGCTCAGCAACAGCAGCACCCGGATAAATCGCTCCGCATGGGCAAGTGGCGCGGCTGAGTGACGCGCCCGACTGCTGCCGTCGTGCCGCCGTACAAGGTAACACATTTGCTACTTCCACGTCACCACAGCCTCCGTCAGCGCTATTGAATGCGCATCCCCCAAAAGAGGAAGGTCATATTATGATTATAGGATATCATTATTCATCAAGGATGCTCTCCCTCCAATATCTCCTCTTTTTTCGAGCGATTATTCGCCAAAGGGTGGGAAATTCCTTTACGACCACCGCTGCTCGGCTGCAATCAGCACTTGGTGGGCTCACCGAGACCGAGGTCGGTCGCGGCCAAGAGCATCTCCATGAACCCGCTCGCGATTTCCTTCAGGTTCGCGTTGTACTGCGAAAACGAGGGGTAAAACGGGCACGAGACAGCATTGTTGCCAAAGCCAAACTCGATGGTGTACGAATGGACGCGGTTGAGGGCGGGGTTGACGAAGTGGCGTGAGTAAGCGTAATCGTCGGAAGCTACGCCATTATTGTTTGTCAGTTCTAGGTAGCCACTTCAAGGACCCGTGTCGGAAAATACGGATGACGGAGAGGGAAGCCGTCGAGGTCCAGATCGCCAGCCACCCGAACCATACGTGGGTGTTCGGATGGCTAGCGTACCAGCCACATGGGCCAGAAGTTTTGGGAGGAACGTAGGGATGAAAATGAAAGGAACGGAGGATTTATCCAAAGTCAACACGTACCTCCGCTGGTCGGGTACAGGGCCGACGATTGCTGAATGGTGTAGGCCCGGCCGACCGCGCCGCTCATGCCAGCGCCAATGCGCTTAGCGGCGGCCTGGTTCAGAGCGTCCTCGTCGATCGGAACGTACTCGCCGTAGCCGTTATCCACGCCGGGAGTGTCGCCCACGATGCCGCGCACGCTGTTGTAGGAGCTGTTGAGGAAGTTCATGTAGGGGTACTCGTCCTGGTTGGTGTCGGAGCCCCAGCTGAAAAGAACGTCTCCGGTGTAGGAGTGCAGGTCGATGAACCAGCGAACCTTGGAGTACGTGTCCAGAACCCACTTGAGGTTCTGGGTCTCGGGCTCCGAGAAGGGGGCGGTGCCTTTTTTTCATGATGTGTTAGAGACCGCGGAAAAGAAGAAAAAAAAAAAAAAATGAAAGTATGCCGGGACTGAGGTTAACAGGGCTCACCGTGGAACGTTTCGTCACTCGGGTTCGTGGAAGCCACGGACGAGGCCGCACTCGGTGCGAAAGTATTCTTAAAGTCCCACAAGAAGTCGAAATTCCTGTTCAGATCCACGCCGATCGAGTCCGGGACCCCCTTGATAGAGGACTTGGGGTTGCGGTTCTTGCGCCAGCAGCTGTTGGATGCCTGGTCGTAGGCCACGCCGTCGGGGTTGGACAGGGGGATGAAGACCAGGCCGGCCGAGAGGGCCTTCTTGACGTCGGCAGCCGTGTAGGACTTGCGGCCGTAGGTGACGCCGACGTTGTTCTTATCGGCATACAGCAGGTCCGAGACGAAGTACAGCAGGCCGTCCGAGGCGCCACGCTCGCGGGCGTGGATGGCGGCGTTGATGAAGACGCGGTAGGCGTCGCTGCACGTGCCGTTGGCGCCGCCGACCCTGCCGCCAAAGACGGTGCGGCCCTCGTACGTCTTGAAAGGGGCGTTAAAGGTCTCGAAGCCGTAGGTCGTGGCCAGGGCCTGGAAGCCGCTCTCGATCTCCTGGATGCTCAGGAGCGAGCCGTACGAGGTGCCGGCGGGCCGGGTGCCGAGGCCGCGGGGGACGACGGTGCCGCCGTTGAAGCGGTCGCCGGATCCCACGGGGATGCCGTTGTTGGCCGAGGCCTGGCGGCGGCCGACCAGCCTGCTCGCCGAGCCGGTGCGCTCCTCGGGCAGCAGGCACGCCGAGGTCAAGAGCGGGGCCGAGGCGGCGGCGAGGGCAGAGAGCAGCTTCATGGTTGCGAAGTGCACTTTGACGGCGTGGCAGGCGAGGCAGCGGAGCGAGGCGAGCGGGCAGTCGGGCTTCCTTGGCTGCTTGGCTGGAGGCTAAAGGGACCGGGTCTGGGTTGGACTTGGAGGCCAAGTCAGGAGCCTTTTTATGTGCCACCAGACCAAGCCGAGCACCTGCCGCCACCCCAGGGCCAGACCTGGGAGGACGGAGGCTCCCCATTGCGGGGGCGTTCTTTCTCGGAAATTGATGGCGACGCATGGTAAATGCGGCGTCGATAACGGGAATGCACGACGGCGGGCCAACTCATCGTCTGACTCGATGCGACCCAGAGTTGCCGGCTGCCAAGCCGCATACGGAAGGAGAAAACAGTCAAGTTCCCACCTTCCGAACGTGAACATGAGCGACGGATAAGCGGCTGGGGCTGGTCTGCGGTTCCATCTGCACGTGTTCATTCGCTGGATGAATCTCTGGAAGAAGGTGCGATGAGAAAGCTTGGCAGCTACGGCTCGAAGCTTGTTGAGGCAAATCCCAAACCCAGCAGATCTAAGTTGATTGCTTTCACTCGTGTCAATTGATTGAACCTTTATGGAAGACCACGTAGGTGTTTGCCTCCTTTTACCATGACACTGACACCCTAGTCAAGCACTAAAACAAAAAAGTCAATTGATCGAGCATGACCCTTCAAGGGCCCTCGTTTGATTCGTATTCTACAAAAGAGGGACAAGCGGCCCGGCCTAGCTAACATACAAGCTTTTGATCATCCTCCCTATCGTAAAAGCATTTCATCTTCCTCCTTATCGTAAAAAGCATTTGATATCTTCCCAGTACTTCCCTGCAATACGTCACTAGGTCCCCCACAACATCGTCGAATCGTCGCCTACCGGGCCGCGCCGCCCAAGAGAGCGGTGAGGGGGTTCGCCGCCGCGCCGCCCGCACCGCCGCCCGCACCGCCCAGCAGCGCCGTCAGAGGGTTGCCGCCGGCGCCGCCTCCGAAGAGGCCGAGGAGGGCTCCCAGGGGGTTGTTGTTGCCGGCGGCGGGCGCGGGCGCGGGCGTGGCGGGCTCGGCAGGAGCAGGCGCAGGCGCAGCAGGCGCAGCGGGGGCGGGCGTGGCAGGCTCAGCGGGGGCAGGCGTGGCAGGCTCAGCGGGGGCAGGCGTGGCAGGCTCGGCGGGCTTCGGCGCAGCGCCGGCAGTTCCGTTACCCTTGTCGGCTCCCGCACCGGCTCCCGCACCACCGGCAGGCGCAGCCGGGGCAGGGGCAGGGGCGCCGGCCGCGGGAGGAGCGCTGAGCGCCGTGATTCCCTGGTCGATGGTCTGGCTGACCTTGTCGACGGTGCCTTGCGCGATGCCCTGGCCGATGGCGGGGACCTTGGAGACGAGAGCCTTGCCGAGAGCCGCACTGTCCGCCTTCTGCTGCTTGAGCGAGGAGACGGCAACCGAGGCCACTCCGAGCTGGTCGAGCGCCGCCTTCTTGCCCGTCAGCGCGGAAATGGTGTCCTGGGTTGCCGTGTTCAGCCCGCTTGCAGACTGCTGCAGGGAGAGGGCGTCCTGGAGCGACAGCGGCTGGCTGGCCTGGATATCCGTCGTCGCCTGCTTGATGGTCTTGCTCAGCGCGTCCGACGCCGTCAGGATGGGAGGGGCCGTGTTGACGTCCTTGGCATCCAGCGCCTTGACCGCAGTCTGGACCTTGCCCAAGCCTTCCTCCACCTTCTTCAGCGATGCTTGGATCGACGTAAGGTCTCTCCTCGCCAGGGACGTGGTCGGCGCTGCCAGGCCCGTGGCCAGGAGCAGAGAGTTGATGATGAGGGTGCTGGTCTTCATCTTGCTAGTGGGAGCGGCGGACGTGTGGGGTATTGAAAAGGAAAAGCAAAGCGAGGAGAGTGAATGTCTTGTAGCGCTGCTGTCGTTATGCTTCAAGCTAACCTGTCTAGCAGGAGAGTCGAGTCTGATGTCAGGTCGAAGCCTTTGATGGTGGTGATCTGCAAGCCGATATTCACTGGAGCTTGGGGGGGAGCGATCCTCGATATTAATACTGCAGTGAAGGCGTAGCCGTGGTTGGGATCACCCATCCTCGTTCGAAAAAGTTTTGTCTCGGCTGACATCGCACGCGCATTCCCCAGACTGTCGCTTACAGCCTCTGCGGTCCGGGAAGATGCGGCAGGCTGGGTCCCCGGCCTCGTAGGCGCCATCGACTTGAGCCTACAGCAAGGTGTACGCATGCGGGGTGTGGCCGCATCGAACGACTTCAGAGCACGTTCATCCGACTTTCTCATCAATCTCGGACAGTAGCGCCTCGGGGGAAACTCGACCCGATTGATGCCCTCCTACTTTGCTGGATGCCGAAAGACGAGGCCATAGCCATACCAGATGTGGGGGGAGCAGACAGCATCTTCCTGCATCTCTTGTTCTCAGGCGCAGATACGGAACCAATCGCAACTCAGAGGTGGGGTTGTTGAAAAAGCCGACGTGGTCCATATGCGGGCGCTTTTTTGTTTTGTTTTCGTTTTGGCTGATCTTGCTAATCTTGGTTATACCTGATAAGTTTATATTGACATGCCTACACGAGATGTGAGCCGCAAATCAGGCGCCACCCGGATCATCGTCCGAACTGCTGCGACACTTCGGATGTGGCGACGCATGGCACCGACCCATCGGGACCTGAGCAGGGCCAATAGATGAGCCTCTTGAGCGGTGGCGCACGCCAGCTAATGTTTGGGCTCACCCCTGCCCATGTGTTATCCTGTTATCTAATACACTGTATTATGAATCTGTTTGGACGAAAACCAAGGGTAGGCTGATACGTTGAAGCTCCCATTTTTCTCGCGCCTCCAGCACGAAATAAGAAACACGCCCGAAGAACCCCTGCAGCGAGAGAGAAACTCGCCCACGACACCCCAGTCGTTTTCTATATCCACTTCCCCTCGCGCTATCCTCGGCTGGCAATAAACAAACATGAAATAATGCCAAGTCGAACCGCACTCTTCTCGGTCCGCTATCCGCTCATATGCACATCGCCCCCTGGCCAAGCGGCTCCCGGCAGATCCACGCCCGTGAAGGGCTTCCAGAAGGCCGGATCCTCGGGCAGCGTTTCGGGCAGGCGCCTGCGCCACTCCTCGCTCAGCTGGCCCGTCTCGTCGTCGTACGGCATCCTGCGTTCGACCCACGAGGCCCAGACGCGCACCACGTCGCTCGCCTCGTCCGCCCCAGTCTCAAACCACTCCCTGTGCCGGGATCCGCAGCCGGGGCATCCGGCCGACTGCAGGCGCCTGCGGCCGCCGAGCTGCGCGTGCGCCAGCTCCTCGACGCGCAGCGGGTGCCGCGTCCAGGCCGCGGCCACCAGGACGGGCGCGTAGCCGCAGCGCGCCCGGATCTGCGCCAGTCGCGACGCCACGGCCCGCTGCGTCGTCATGCCGATCTTGACGTGCCGCGTCGGCGGGCACACGGCCACCGCGTCGGGCAGCGTGAAGACGTAGACGAAGCCGCCGCGGAGGTCGTTGCTGCTGCTGCTGCTGCTGCTGCTGCTGCTGCTCTGCCCTTCTCCTGTTGATCCCGCCGCCATTGACGCGTTTCCCTTCTTTCGCGCCAGGTCGGTCCCCGTCAGTGGGCGCCGGAGTCGCCGGGCCACCTCGCGATTGATGCAGATGCTGGCCCTGGCGCTGGGGTGGAATAGACTGAACTGGTGCACCTGGGGCGGTTGGCGGAGTACCGCTGCAAGGATGGCCCCTTCTGGGCTACCGGGCTCTCCGGGGCCCTCGGCGCCGCCGCCATTGCCTCGGTCGCTGTCGGACCCCGAAGAGCAGCTGCTGTTGGAGGCGCTGCTGTCATGCGAGCAGGCAAGCCCATGGTGAGACTCGGAGAGAAGGCTGCGGTCCTTCGGGCCTGGCTTACCGGCGCCGCCACCGTGGTCCACGGCATCTTCTGGAGCTTCCGTCACGCCTACGTCGGATCTTGAGTCAACTTGGCCTACCTCTGCTGCAATCAGGGAAGAAGCTGGAAGAACCGCGCTACTGGCCGTTTTCTGGTCTGGTACACTTCTGAGCGTGCTGGATAAAACCCGTCTCATCTTTCCCTTCTGCTCCTTACGTGGCGATGGGGCCTCGGCATGGAGATCCCGGACAGTGAGGGCCGACAGCCATTGGACTAGAGACTCCTCGATCTGGAGGCGCGCTTTGCCGCCGTGATTTACGGGGCTACGTATCGGCGGTCCGGAGACGGCCGTGGGCCTTGCCACACGGGCGGCCATTTTGATCAGTGAGCGGTATAGCAGTTGAATATTGAGAATGGCTGATGGGAATAATGTCCTGTGTGGATTATGCTTTGAAGAAGAAAATCCATCGACTGTCTCGCACTTATATAGTCTCGCGGCTAGCTCTGTGACTTTTACGGACTCAAACATGGTCGGTTCTAGTGTTTACGGTGCCCGGCTTGCTCACTCCCGCGTTCGGCAAAGTGCCCGAGCGGAAGACGAGCATTGAGCAGCGGTGACTTGCGGGGACGCAGCAGGAATAGTACGGACACACGGGGGTGTAGGCAAGGTGCTGGAGAACCGGCATGCCCGCACCTGGCGTGGGTAAGGTGTTTTTTGTTTTCTTTTTAGCACCACGTGGAAGTGTGGACGCCGGATTAAATACATTACAAAAACAAATGTCAAACCAAAAACAGAAAACGCCAAGCTTACAGCTCCTGCAATATACCGCTTTGTGGGCACGAACTTGGGCGAGATCGCAAAAAGCACATCAAACAGCTATGCAGACAAAAAAGGGGGGACTAAAAAGGGGCAATGGGAGATGAGAAAGTATGGTTCAGGCCACCTTCTCAGACCTCGATGTCGTGCGGCTGGTCATATGGCCCAACCGCACCTCCGGCCTTTGCGCTTTTCTCTTTGAACGTCGGCGACAGCGACAGCCACAGCAACCGCAGGTGAGTAGCCAGCGAAGCCGCTTCCACCAGGTCATCTTGCGCGACCCGGACACCGAAGACGCAGGTGTGCCGGCATCGTCACTTGGCGGTTTACCGGGCGGCGTAGGAGGAGTGGGGTCTTTTCCGGGTTGCTTCTTGAGCAGTGGCGTTCGATCGAGTGGCGGTGGCGCTTCCTCGATCTCGGCCGTTCCATAAGCAGGTGGAGGGGTTATGCGGGGGGGCGTGTTAGCATCTTGCGATGTAGGTGGAGTTTGCCCATTGCGAGCTGGGCGGTTCTCTGGAACAGTCTGGTTGTCCCCGCTGGTGGTGGGTGTGTGGGAAGGCAGCGAGGGATTCCCGGGCAAGGGATCCCCGAGAAGCGGCAAAGGATCCACACAAAGCGGCGGAAGAACTTCAAGAGGCGGTAAAAAATTTGGGGAAGACGACGTAGGATTCCCGGGAGGTGCTGGGTTGAGGCCAGGATCCTCCACCGGTGCCCCCAGAAGGATCAACCCCCCAGAAGCTTGCGTGCCGGGCTGCTCCTCGGTAGACGGTCTCGGAGATGCAGGCCCTCTCTGTGAGGTGTTGCCACTGGGTTGCCTGTCCGGGAGCGCCGAATGATCCCCGGGGAGTGTTGGGTTGGCCTCGGGATCCTCCACTGGCGTTCTGGGACGGTAAGCGCGAGGCGGCCGAAAGTCTCTGGTGCCACCACTTCTGCTGGGTCGCCCGCGCGACATCATCTCATCCTGCGGATTTTGCGTGCCGTTCCGTTTCCCGGTAGTCTCCGTAGGCTTTTGGTTAGTCTCAGTAGGCTTGCTACGCCCGCTACGCCCGCTAGGCTCGCCAGACTCCTGTTCAGCCCGCCGTTCAGCCTGCTCCTTCGGCGGCACGAGCGAGTTTTCAGTCTGCTCGGCATCCAACATCAAACGCTCGATATCCTCATCGGTCTCGGGGAAGGTCTTTGCCCGCCACTTCCGGGCAAACCACCACACCTCGCACCAGCTGATGCCATATTCCGACTTCATGTCGTGCAGCAGCTCGTAGCCCCCGCGCCCCCGGGCCAAACCGGCGGCCCGAAAGTGCCTCGACCAGCACAGCGCCGCGTACTTGACGAGCTGGTCGGCTTCGACCCGGGTCTGGACCTTGACCTCCCACCGGGCTTGGCCCTCTTCCGTCGGCCGGTACCGCTCGCCCGCGTCCGCGAACGAGGGCATCATGAGGTACGCGGCGCACATGCTTCCCAGCCTGGCGTGCGCCTTGTGGTCGTCAACGTAGAAGGCCTCATGGTTGGGCACCTCCCAGTCCTTGTGCGCGTCATTTTTATACGTGTCCGGGGTGGTGGTCAGGTACTTCGTCAGGGTTCCGTGGACGGGGTTGACGTGGTTGCTAGACGAGAAACTGAGGAGCTGGCCGCAGAGACTGATCAGGTAGGCCCTGAAGATCTCGGGACGGGTCATGTGTTTCTGGAGGAGCTTGTTGTCGAGGGGCTTCTTGGAGTCTTCGTCCCATAGTTTGGCTAGTGTGAGACCCAGGTTCAGTTCTTGCAGCTCCAGCGGCTCGAGGCCGAACACGACCCAGAGGAGGACTCTTCGCACTATGAGACCGGCGTTGGCCCCCTGATTTGATTTTATCCTGCCGAGGATCGAGTCGAAGAGCTCGGCGAGCGATCTTGGGAGCCGATTGAGCTGCTCTTGCAGCTGGTGTGCTGCCGGCATCTGGGACTTAATGTCGGCCACCAGGACTGTGGCCCAGAGGTAGATGCCCTTGGCGCCTCGTGCCACTTTGTCGCAGACGACCCTCTGGAAGTCGCCAGAATACCCTGCCACCCCGGAAAATCTGCTCAACTCTATCTTGATCGTGCGGTGGATATCTTCGAAGTTGTCCTGCTCCCCGATCTCGTACTCGACGAACCCTCGTTCCTCGTTAGCAAGGCTGAAGCACCACCGAGATAAAACGAGGATGCGAAGGTCCGGGCGATCCTGGCTGCTCAGTTCTCGTTCGCATTCCTCGAGGCAGTCGAGGAATTCTTCCTGGTCGTCGGCTGGAATATTATCGAACCCGTCGACGATGATAACAAGCCCGTTGCCATTTGTCGCCGCCGGAGCTACCATGTCTTTCCACAGGCTCATAAGCTCCTCTCGTGCCCAGCTCGCTGCCGTACCATCCACCCCAGGGACCCCCGGCTGGAGGACTTCCTTGCTAGAACGCGAAGAGTCGCTCCACAGCACAGGATCATTCCAGATCCAAGGATAGATGGTAGCAAGCTGGTGGATCGTGGACCGGAAAATTGCGTCACAGCTGTTTCGCTCCTTCAACCTCCCTTCGAGAAAACAACTGACGACTCCGACGCCGCCCCATTTGATGTTGATGATATACTTTGCCAGATGGGTTTTGCCGGCGGCTGGGTTACTATGGATCCATAATTTTCTGGCTGTGCGGTTCTGCCAGTTTCGGAACTCGTCTTTCTCCTGGATCCATCGGCAGGTTCCTTTTGTTGGGCGTATATCTTTGGAGTATTCGTGGAACTCGTTGGTGCACAATGACTTGAGCAGAGCGGCGCGGTAAGACTCTGTCAAGCCGTTAGTGCCAGCCTATTTGAATCTCGTGTTTCGCCGCCAACTATATGGATAGGTAGGTAGGTGGCTTACCAGGCTTTCCATTCGCCCCCGTAGCCAGCCGCTGGAGTGCGTTCCCCACGGGCTCGAACAGTCTCCGTCCGCTCGGGTCCCTACAGAACCTGCAAATGCCGACGTGATCTGCCGGCAGGAGCTGGGTGTCAGCACCGTCGAGGAGAGCATCGGTTTCGCTCACGACCTGTGTGGATAGAAGCAACGGTTAGTAGGGGTTGGCGCGTGTTCAGTAGTGGTATCCAATGGTGAGCGGCCTCATTCGACTGACCACCCCGTCTAGTCCTTTGGTGGCTTGTCCCTCGTAGAAATTGACAACCGAAACGTTGAGGGACTTGAGAACTGCTTGAAACTTGGTTGTGACTTGGGTGAGGCTTTTGCTATGAGACTTGATTTCTTGAATCATCATGGAGCCTGGCGGCGGTCGCCGCAGCTTTGCCATTACTGCGTCCACGGCGCCTGGGCCTGGCTTGCCCTGCTGGCTAACCACGGCATGCAGAATACGCTCAGCGAACCGCTCCCCAGCCTCTGGGCCGCCCAGGTGGTGGGGTGTGGCAAAGAAGATCTGTGGAAATGCCAGTCCAGGCGATGATTAGCCGTGTTTCTTTTCCAGGGAGTGGTCTCCGCCTAGGCAAGGTACCGGCCCAGCTACTTACGACGCCACAGGTTGCGCGGCCAAGGTACGTGTACTCTGAGTCGAGATGGGCCCAGATCAGAGCCTATATTTGACGTGTCAGCGCAGATAGCAGCCTCATGCCAAGGCTGCTACAGACTTACCTGCTTGATACTAGGTAGTTTGCACGTCAGTAGGGAACTGGGCACCGGCATAAGCAACGATGGGGACATACATTACGCCGCCCAGGCTGTGGCCGACGAAGATGATGGATCGTTGTTTTTCGTAGCCAGACCCCCTTGGGTGTTTCTGCCTGAGCTGCTGAAGGAGGGCCCGGGCATGCTCTTCGATGCCGGCTCGTGAGGTTGTGCCTTGAATGGAGCCGTTGTACTGGTAGCACAGAACGCGGACATTGGGCACGTAGTCTGGCAGCAGGTCGCACGGCCATACGGTGCCGTCTTCGGCGGTCCACGTCTTGATCCTGTTCCCGTCGTCGTCGTCTTGCACCGAGTCGAGGCCATGAACCAGAACGACGCTGCCATGCGGTACCATGTCAACCAGGGTGTCGTTGTGTCTACTGCGAGGATCTGACGGGCGCGCTCACTCAACATCTGGGAGCTTTGTCCCGGGATTTTCGGAGATGGGATAGAGGATTTCCAGTTCCATCAATGCTCGCTTGATCGATGGGGGCGGCATCATCTGCGTCGATGACCTCCTCCTTCCTCCAGGAGAGGCGTCATTACCGTGTCGACCGGGCGCTGTTCTGTCTGTTGCGAGTGTCTGGCGGCCGCGCTCGCTCAACGCCTGGAAGCTCCGTCCCGGGATTTTTGGAGCCGGGTAAGAGGATTTTCGGTCTCATTCTTGGTCGCTCGCTCGCTCGGTGGGGGAGGCATCATCCGCGTCGACGGCCTCCTTCTCCATCGAGGAGAGGCGTCAATATTGAATGCCGCGTTCTCCGAGACTGCGCCAACCTACCCAGGCCTCCAAGCTAGCACAAGCGAGAGCCAATAAAGGCGTAGCTCGCGGAATCGGCAAGAATGGTAATGAGGTAATGCACGATTAGCCTGTTATTTCAGCTCCTCATCTGCCGTGGCTCAGCCACTAGTCCGGCCAGGATGTGGGAAGGCTGGGGTGCGCGTCCGGTTCCCTCCAGCCGCCCAGCGTCTTTATTACGGGAAGAGATCAAACTCCGGGTTTCAATTATCTCTGTCTGAAGTCGTCGCTCCTCCCCCGATTTGTTGACTGGTCCTGGTTTCGGGGACCTGCAACGCGCACCTGCTCCTCCTCCCCGTTCGGCCAAGAAAACCACCCAGCGCCAGGGCCACTTCGCGACTATGGGGCCATCAAAGCTGAAGAGGGATGGGCCAGACCCCGACGTAGAAAAGCCCAGGTCAAAGCCGGAAGATGGCAAGGCAAGACAACCCGAATTTCTCTCACGGCAGTCACGAATCTAACAAGGCCCAAAGTTAGCAGGGAGCGCGGAATCCGCCGTCTCGAGAAGCGAGAACCGCGGTGCCAAGAAATCTGGCGCGCAGCCCCCACACGATAGACGACAGACGACGAGGGCACAGCCCCTTTCGATTCCTCGATCCCGCCATCTCATCGACAAAGTCTTGGCCGCGGCAAGCATGAACAGCGAGCTCTCACAAAGGGTCAAGCGCAAGATGGAGAGCAGACTTCGCACGGCACAGCAAGAAGCAGCGCAGGCCAAGCAAGAAGCAGCGCAAGCCAAGCAAGGGGCGGCACAAGCCAAGCAAGAGGCAGCGCAGGCCAAGCAAGAGGCAGCGCAGGCCAATAAAGAGGCAGCGCACTGGAAGACGAAGCACGAGGCAGAGGTGGAGTCCTCAAAGCTCGCAAAGCTCAAGCTCGACGAACTCAACAAACAGCTGGAGGACACACGCGAAATGCTTCGTGAGGAGCAGCAGAAGAGGTACGACCAGTTTTACAAGCTACGGGATGCCCAGGCCGACTGCAAGCTGCTGGAGAACTATCTGTCAAAGAGCATCGTCGCCCGATTCCACGGCGAGCCAGAAGACGGCTCACGCCTGGCTATTGAGGCTTACAAGGCGAGGAGGAAGGAGGCCAAAAACGCAGAGAGCGCGAACCCGCCGACAAAGGAAAAGCAGGGCAAGCCAGACGATTGAGCATGGGCGCCAAGATGTGAGACATGTAATGTACGGACCGGAAATGTGCAAATGACAAATGAAAAGTCTATTTTCAAGCTGCTGCAGCAAGCAGCATGTGACAAAACAAAAGAGCGAGGACGTTTTCACCAACCAACCAACTCCCCCTACCCAGCGCCATTTTTTCCCCCACCCTCCCAGTCCCGTCCCCACAAATCAAACAACAAATAGCGAACATGTCTGGCATCGAGAAAAACCCCCCCCCCCCCCCCCCCCCCCCCACCCCCCCCCC
>PYSS01000017.1:204250-245148 GCA_003049465.1 Magnaporthiopsis rhizophila
AAAAAAAAAAAAAGCTCCCCCACGTTTCATGCTTTGCCGTCGTCCGAAAGCGAGCCCTCCATGTACTCGTTGTTCTCGTTCAGCCGCTGTAGGACAGCCTCCCACTGACTCTCCGACTCGGCGTCCCGTTCGGCCAGGTCCGCCTCCAGCGCGCTCTTTTCCTCGTCCAGCTTCTCGTACTCGACATGAAGCTTCTCGTACTCGACGCTCATGTCCTGCATCGTCTTCTCCAGCGCCGTCTTGTCATCCTCGAGCTTCTCGGTTTGTGCGCCCAGGTCGGCCACCTCCTTCTCCAGCGTGCCGATCTTCCCCTCCAGCTTCTTGCATTCCACCTCCAGGTCAACCACCGTCCTCTCCAGCTTCTCGTTTTGACCGCGCAGGTCTTCGGCCATCTTCTCCAGCGTGCCGTTCTTCTCCTTGAGCTCCTGGCCTTCTGCATCCAAATCAGCCACCTTCTTCTCCAGCTTCTTGTTGTCATCGCCCAGCACAGCCACCGTCCCTCGCAGGTCTTCGGCCGCCTTCTCAAGCGAGCTCTTCTCTGCCTCCAGTTTCTCCTTTTCCGCGTTCAGGTCTTCCACCGTCTTCTCCAGCTTCCCCTTTTCCGCACTCAAATTCCCCACCTCACCCTCCAGCTTCTCCTTCTCGTCTGCGGCGCTCTTCAGCTGCGCCTCCACCTTTACTTTCTCATCGCTGAGCCCCTTGGTTTCGGCCCCGCTCTTTTCCAGGTCCGCCCTCAACGCGTCCAACTGCTCCTTGAGGTCATCATTCTGCTTGTTACTCAGCCGCAGCTTCTCCTGCAGCCTGCGGAGCACTTCTCTCTGCTCAGCGGCGAGCTCCTTGTTGCGGAGGAGAAATTTCTCGGCCAGCTGGTTCTTGAAGCCGCCGCCGGGTGGCTTGCTCTTGCGAGACGGGCTCAGCGGAGGGGTTTGGGGGTCGGCTGGCGCCATGATGTTTGATTGGCTCGTCGGCAGAAGAGTAGTAGCTCGCTAAAGCAAGGCGTAGGGGCACGATGTGGGCAGTGCGTGGGTGCTTATCGGCGTTTGTGAATGGACAGCCCTGTTGCGTAGAAATGACGGAAGAGTGACGTGAGAATGTTCGATTGTTCAGCTTAAAAGTGACCTGTCGTTTCGAAGGGGTGATCTGGCATCTGAAGAGCACAAGCACGACACGATATCCAGCGACTGAACGACAACTGACCGTCTATCTATATAGTTACGCCTCTCTTTGAAGCCAACATGAGCCTCATCTCTCCAACTTCGAGTGTTCCATCTTTTCCGATGTGGAGTTTCCCTATCTCCGCGGTCTGTTTGACATGGGACTTTTCGATTTACCTCGCCTACCACGCTCAAAGCTGGGCGGCGGTGGGTCCTCTCTGCGGATGGAAACACACTGCGGCATGCATCCAGTTAGCCCAATGGCATGCCGCATGTCGATAATGCATGAATGCCCGAGAAAAAACAACAACTTTCCCCCAAACAAACGTGTCCTCCTGCCGCACATGACCCCGAACGATGCGGGACGCCGGCCTGCTCAGCCTCGCGCCCAAAGGAGGGACACCCCGTCGGCCCAAGCCGCACACCCGACGTCGGGCCTCCTGGGATGCAACCCCATGGTTTGGGGCTCTGTGGGGTAATGATCCTGCAGCCGGCAGCTCACGAAGACGACCGGTGGTTTGACAGCACACGTACGTCCGAGACGACCCAACGTGGCTCCACAAACACGGCACCGGGCAAGTCCGAGGCCGGCGTTCTTGCGGTCAGTCGCCTTGGTCTGTTAGGCCTCAACGAGGCAAACCTCGGCGTCACACGAGGGTAGCGTCGGCGCCTTTGCCAAGTGCGCTCGCTGAGCCTTATGGAAAAAAAGATTTGATACACGAAAGACAATGCTAGACCGCGAGCAGAGAACAGCAGAGAGGTAGCGTACACATAGCTTGCCCAACCTTTCAAGCCAGCTATCTCCCAACCCGAACGACCGCCCGCCCGTCTAGACCGTGCCCGAGACCCTTCGCAACCCGGGAGATGTACCAGCAAGTCGTCCGGAACCCCGGGTCGTCGGCACTCTCAAAGCGGCAAAGACTCAAGTGGTCCGCATCCAGAGGCACCTGTTCTTCGTGCTCCAGAAACATGCGGGCGCTCGTCTTGTCCACGATCAGGCTCCCCGTGCCAGGCCACGTCTTGGTCTCGTAGAAGCTCACGATGGCGAACCTCCGGGCCAGGAAGCGAAAGTCCTCGCAGATGTTGGAGATGTCGGACGAGTTCCTCGTCAGAGAGTCGACGAGCTCGGACCAGCGGCCTTTCCAGCCGAACCGCCACCCCGCCACAGGTGCGAAGGCCTTGGCTATCGACAGCCATTGTGACTGGTCGGCCCCGAGGTGTGGCGTTCCGTACAACAGCTGTCGGCCATGTTAGTTTCTGGCTGCACATGCAAAGCTTCGTTTCAAAAGTGGCTAGTTTAATGTACGCACGAAGCCATATGTCGCCAATAGCAAGTGCTGATATCGGCTGTCGATCCGAGCAGCATAAAGAGCCTAGACAGACGCCAGGTCAGCAGACAGGCTTTTCTCCAATGGCAGACCTGTAAAGACGATAAATGCACTGACCTGCTTCAGGACAATTCCGCCAAGACTGTGGGCCACGAACACGATCGGCCTGCCAAAATCCCGGTCGTCGCGCAAGTCTCGCAGCCTAGCCAGCAGGGCCTGGGCATTGCCCCGGATTCCAGCCACCGACGTGTTTCCATAGATGTCTGCGTCGTACGCAAACGACAGGACCCGAACGTTCGGCATCTCTTTTGGCAGCAGGTCCTTGGGCCAACACACGTTTGTCGCCTCGTGGGTCCACGTCTTCAGGTAGCCACCATTCAGGCCGTGGATGAGAATCAGACTACGGGGAAAGCAAGCAAGCCCACGGTCAGCTAGCTCACTCGGGCGATTTTCGAAACCGGTGTAAGACACGTACTCGAACGTAACTGCAAGCCCTTGTAAGGCGGGGTCATAGAGCGTCTCCACGACGAGGTCCTTTTTCGGCTCCATGGTGCGGCCTGGCGAACTTGGCCAGGAGAGTCGGCAAGGCTGGGCTGGCTGGCTGGACTGGGCTGAGCAGAATGATACTGTCCAGGGGGCTACGTGGTCAAGCAGCATGCACGAAGGAGGTTTGAGGTCGAAAATGAGGGGCAAGAACCGCCCTGTTAAGTGCCCTAGATTTCTTTCGGTAGGTCGTCCAAAAACAAAAAGCTCACATGGGCGTATCAGGAATCCAGCAAGTAAATGCTAGCCAAGTAATCTTGAATCCTTTATCAGATCCCGTGGCCATTCGTTTGCCTCGTGGCTCGAATGCACCACATCGCTCCAGGTTGGGCAGCTACGGCACACATACACTTGCATTTGCCTTGGTCATTGCTGTCCTGTCCTGCCTTGCTTTAGTGCAAACAACTCACTCATCCAACTCACTCCAGCCCAACCCCAGCCCAAGATATTGATAGCAAAAACAAGTTTGTTGGTTGAGATGGGGGACTACCAGACAAACAGCGCATAGGTACGTACCGCCACTCCCCTATCCCTGAGGCTCAAGCTGCCCCCTTATCATGACCGAAGCAGTTCCAAGAGCGCTCCCCATCGAAGAGACCCAATTCATGCAGCACTCGGAATCAACGAACATCATTGCCATTCCTAAGCGAGCGGATAGCACCCCTTTCCGACACAAGATGGCCTACGTGACAGAATACGGCATCCACAACCAAGGGCTCTTCGAGCTCGACCCGCCCACCCCCGACTGGGCGAAGAAGCACGGAGAGCCCAACCTTGAGTGAGTGACATTCGCGCAGGCCGTTTATCATGGAGGGAGGGATGGAATGTTAATCCGATTCTTCTTCACAGCGTGGTGGCCGTCCACGGCCTCAACGGCGAGTGCTTCCGGAGCTGGACGCACGAGGAGACGACGGGCGAGAAGACGCTGTGGCTGAGGGATCTGCTGCTGGAAAAGATGCCGCGGACCCGCGTCATGACCTTTGGCTATGACGCCAGCGTGGTCGGCAACACGTCGGTGGCGGGGATCCGCGACAACGCGCGCAAGCTGCTCCTGTTGCTACGCAACAAGCGCGAGAGCGACCGCAGCTTTCTCCGTCCCATTGTTTTTGTAGGCCACAGTCTCGGCGGGATCATCATCAAACAGGTACCACCCATGCCCCCAGCCCTTTTATTTATTTATTTATTTATTTTTTTTTCCTTTCCAAGGCAAAATATCTGACCGTAGTATCTGACCACTCCGCCAGGCCCTCCGGATCGGGCGCAACGAACCGACATTGGCGCACGTGGCCGACAGCACCAAGGGCATCGTCTTCTTCGGCACGCCGCACCGCGGCACCGACGTGGCGAGCTGGGGCGAGCTGGTGGCGGGCATCAAGGCCGCGTCGTTCGGCACGCGGCCGCGGACGCCCTTCTTCAAGCTCCTGCGGTCCAACTCCAACGACCTCATGGACCTGTCCGAGGACTTTCGGCCGATCGCGCAGAGCTACGCGCTGGTGAGCTTTGTCGAGGAAAACACCATGGGCAAGCTAGGATTCAACCGCGTGGTACGTCCTCTCTCTCTCTCTCTCTCTCTCTCTCTCTCTCTCTCTCTCTCTCTCTCTCTCTCACCATCTCATACTAACCCCATAATTCATCATTGCTTTCAGGTCGTGGCGCGGCACTCGGCAGTCATGGAATTGCCCCACGAGGAGTGCATGTTGATCAACGGCGACCACTCGACCATGTGCAAGTTCTCGCGCGACCCCGCCCAAGCCGGCCGCTTCGACGCCGTGTGGCGCAGCATTCAGCGCGCGGCCAAGGGGTCGGGCATGGCCACGGCCCCGGCCGCGGGCATGGGTATGGGCATGGGCATGGGCATGGGCATGAACACGGGCATGAACGTGGGCCCCGCCGTCAGCATGTTTGACCTGTACCAACAACTCGCCGCCCAAGCTCAAGCTCAAGCTCAAGCTCAAGCTCAAGCTCAAGCTCACGCTCATGGCGGTGCCGGCCACGTCGTCGGGAGACCTGGCGTGGGCATGATACAGGGATCAGTTGTAGGCCCGGCGAGGCCTTCGTGGCAGCTGCAGTCGCAGCCTGTCGTCATGTCGTAGCAGGAGAGGCAAGCAATGACAGATGTACCTAGGAAAAAGCTTTCCGGATTCCGAAATGACGGCGGGGCTGCTGTGGGGCCCGGCTGTTGGAGACTGCCTAAGGCGGCATTGCATTCCGCCGAAGCTTAGCGTTCCTCAGGGGGCATGGTATCCAGTGTAAAAAGATTCTGTTGGTGGTATGGCAATGCGGAGCCTGTAGCCTTATCCCCTGCCTGTGCTGACGGCCGAAATGAGAGGCCAGCCATTTTCCGAATTTATAAAAGTCCCCGTTTCCGCCGCCGTCTGACATACTTCTATCATCACGCCACGCAGCAGCAGCCTGACAAGTCAATACCTTGCCCGTCAAAAAAAAAAAAAAAAAAAAAAAAAAGATGCACTTCTCCTTAGCCTCCCTCGCGGCCCTGGCAGCCCTCCTCGTGGCGCCATCAGCCGCCTCGCCCAACGGCTGGTCCCGGACCAAGAATGCGCCCGACGGCCCAAACAAGCTATACGAGTGCGGCTGCAAGCCCATCATCGACGCCATGGTGCGGTGCCAGACGCGCAAGAGCCCCAGCGATGCGGTCCGCCAGTGCGTGTGCATCGAGAACCCGAACGGCTGGTACACGTCGATGAACGGGTGCCGCGACTGCCTGGGCAACAACTCGCCCAGCGACGGCTTCTTCGACAACCTGGCCGGCACCATCACGCAGCTGTTCGTGTCGTGCACCAACACCGGCGGCAGCGTCACCAGCCGGGACGGCGCGAGCATCTGCGCCGGCAACTCGGCCTTTGAGCGGTGCGCGGGACTCAAGACGGGAGGGAAGGAGGCCAGCTGGGCGAGCATCAAGGTGTTTAGCAAGCCGGCCGAGTCGAGCAACGGAACGTACGTTGTGGATATTCCTGGGGACCCGGCGAGCTCGTCGACGACGACGACGACTTCGGGCGCTGCTGCCACCAACACGGGCGCGGCGAACACGACGGCGTCGTCGGGCACCGCTGGGACAAATACTGCTCCTGGGACACAAACAACTTCATCTACGCCGGGAACGACAAGCCCGTCATCAGCCATGGGCTATGCCGGTTCTCGGTCGCACGTCGGAGGCATCGTGGGTTTGGCGATTGCGGTCGGAGCTGTTGCCTTGTTGGTTTAAGGTGCATTTAGCGAGTTGGCGATTTAATTTGTTAATTGTAATTAAGCATACTTGCACCGTCAGGGGCCGGGTGCACGGCCCTGCAGCTGAAGGCATATTCCTTTCCAGAAGCACTTGCCCAAACGCAACCACACGAAAACATGCCCCATGCGCCCTAGCGTTGTGGCGCTGCGGCGTTCCGGTTGTGGCTTTGCTCTAGTCATGCGCTGCAACCGGACAGACCCGCCCGAAGCCGAGCCGAGGTTGTTTCCCAGACGCGCGCTCGGCGTCATGTCATTCAAGGGGGTCGCTTTATCTAGGCAGGGAAACGCCGCCTCCCGCCTTTGACCAAGCAGATCTTTCGGATTACCCATCCATCCATCACGAACCATCAAAACCACCTGCAGCCAGCCAGCCATCTGCACCGCCAATTCGTCCTTTTTTTTTTTTTTTTTTTTTTTTTTTTGCACGCCAACCAACCAACCAACCAACCTCGCACCCGCTCCTTTTTTTATTTGCTGCCGCCATCATGTCCAAGTCCTTCACCGTCGCCGACGTTGCCAAGCACAACAATGAGAATGACGGCATGTACATAATCATTGACGACGGCGTCTACGACATAACAAGTAAGCCACTTTTTTTTTTTTTTTTTTTTTTTTTTTTTGGCCAGACCAAGTTTTACTCTATTTCACACCCATATTTACATCAACAGACTTCCTCGAGGAACACCCCGGCGGCGTCAAGATCCTCAAGCGCATGGCCGGCAAGAACTCGACCAAGCAGTTCTGGAAGTACCACGGCAAGCACGTGCTGGAAAAGTACGCCGAGAAGCTCAAGGTCGGCAAGGTCGCCGAGACGGCCAAGCTGTGACGGACTTTTTCTTGTTTCTGGCGACGAATAGAATAAAGACCCTTTTTAGAGCGCTTCATTTTGTTTTGTTGTCCCTCGATCGATCATGCACCATTCAATTGTCCTTTTGCGACGGGAACGTGTCGGTTCATGTACACTACCACGACTGGGAAATTCCTACCCCCATCTCGGCTTCATTACGTCTGTGCCTGTGCCAGGCAAGTATAAGCAACCCACGAGCAAAAAGCAGCGCTAAACATGGACGAACCAGTGCAGAAACAGAAATGCGAGGCTAAGTGATGGTACAACGCACCGCACCGCATTACCTCGGTGAAATGGACCTCACCGACCATTAATTGGAATGGCAAACATAGACTCCTTTTTTTCCCCAACCCTTTCAGCCGCCGTCACAGCCAGCTCTTCCTGTTCTGCAGCCTCTGATAGGTGCTCGTCGGCCGCGGCGTCGACAAGTTCGGCGTCTCACCGACCTCGGTCCCCTTCCACTTGCCCTTGACGGGGTTGCCCGCATGACGAAAGTAAAAATGCAGCGGCTGATATTCCCCGCGATAGCCAGTCGCTGTGCCCATGTGCGGGTGGTGATGGAAACCGGCGGCCCCGGAGTAGCCGTTCCCGGCCAGCGTCGTATCCGAGTCCTCAGCGCCGCTGTTTTCGGGCCGACACAGCTCATCCACATCCATATCCCCTAGCCCGCCGTGGTCAGGCGACCCGACGACGCGCCAGGGAACCGAGAATGCGCGGCCGGTGACCCCTGAGCCGCAGTAGCCGCGGAACTGGTGGGATGGTGGCGACATGAGCGCCATGGCGAACAGGTTCGCCGGCTCCGAGTAGTCGGTCGTGAGGCGCATCTTCCACGACAGAACAAAAAAGGCGAGCGAGATAAAGTTGACGACCACGACGATGGCCAGGACGACATAAAACACGCCCTGCCACTTGTCCGCGTGCGAAGACTGGTAACCCTGCTGCCGCACGCTGGCCTCGAACGACTGCCGCGCCGGCACACCCAGCGCCGGCTCGGCGTAGATCCAGTCCGGACCGAAGGGCGAGTCGACGGCGCCCGTCACCAACGTCGAGCTGAAGAGCACCGCCAGCGCCTCGGCCATGCTGGGCAGCAGCATCGGCATCTGCGGTGGCTTCCCGTCGCTGCTGGGCACCACGGCGAGCTGCGTCAGCAGCCGCGCGTTGGACGCGTTGTTGTTCTGTATGCCGCCGTTGAGGTTGATGGCCAGCTGCATCTGGTCCGCCAGATTCCGCCAGTCACCCCGGGGTCCCCACTGTTCCCTTTGCCTGCTCGGGTCCGCATTTATGCTGTTCTTGCGGTGGTAGGCATCCTCGTCGTCGTCGTCTTCGCAGTGCGCCGTCATGCGACCGCCCCTGATGCCCGAGACGTCGAAGCGCGTCGAGCAATTGGGGGTCAGGAAGGACTCGAGCTGGCAGAGCGTGTAGTTGGCCGTGTTGGGGCTCTTTCCGAGCACGTAGACGGCCTTTTGCGTCCACAGTGACGGGGTGGCGTTGGTGATGATGTTGTAGTCGGTCGGGAACATTTGGAATATCGGAGGACGGCGCTCGAGACCGTGCTTTTTGCCCCAAAGGAACAAGTCGTCCACCACGGTGGTGTTGTAGTATTCGTCGTCGGACAGGGATGGGACACCGGCCTGCCACGAGGTGTTGCCCTTGAACTGGTCCCCGACACCGGTCTTGACCTTATCGGCTTTGGGCCACTCGGTGTAGATCAAGGGGGTCAAGTCCTTTTTGCTCATGCCGACGCACTTGACGTTGACGGCTGGAGAAACCACCGACGCCCTGATAGAATACTCCCCGACGCCGCCCAGATCTTTTGGCTGCGGGATTCCGTTGACGGGGTCGGTCGCGGCAAAATAAACGCCTGATGGAGTGGGCACGTGTTAGCAGAGAATGTGGGTGTGTTAGGGCCCGGATAGGCGGACACAAAACGACGGACCTGGATGCGGCATCGCAAGCGTGACCTCGTTAATAATCAGCCCATGCTTTTCATACTCCCTGGTGATGTTTCCTTTGTCCGTATCGATCCATGTCGAGATCATTGTCGTGTTGGGGAACAAACTCGCGGTACCATGCGGCCTCGATGGAAGGTCCTGCGCCAAATTCGAGCCGTTCGACTTGATGATCTCCCATGCCGCCCTATTGTGCTATTAGGACTGTGCATGCATACACTTGAGAGTGCAGTTTGAGCCGTGGATACTAACATAAACTCCATGAGATTGTGATACGCTATCAAAGAGAAAGGATACAATGTCAGCTCACGAGGCGCAGCAGGGTGACTATAAGGTGATTGTCCGAGGAGAAATAGCAAAGACTAGAGAATGAAGTCTCACAGTTTCCCGAGAAGTGCACTTCGAGGCAGCTAGCCCCGGCGTGTTCCTTATCGGCAGTACCAAGTGGAGTCTTGCACTGCTTCTTGGCGTAGTTGATATTAGCGTACGAAGCCGCAATCTGTCCAGTCAGTTTCCTCTGGGCCCAGCTGCCAAAGTTGAGCTTGGGCGAGACCATGGCATCCGAAGCCGTGGTGTAAAAGGTGGCTGCGATGGTGGCCAGCATCGCGATGAGTCCAAGGATGGTCCGCGCCGTGTAGCGGACCGAGTCGTTGCGGGTGAGCAGAGTCCCAGGTTGCTAGGCCAGATCACACAAGATAGTTAGTCTCTGGCGGCCTAGTAGTGCACTTTCTTCAGAAGCAAGCACCCACAATGACCATGTTTCTCAGCGTCAGCTCGGCCAGCGTAACCCCCTGGTCGTGGCCGCTGAGGGCCCTCCGGCTGATAACCTGGCCAAGAAAAGTGACGAAGACGGTGATGAAAGAGATTTCGATGGTCTTCGCGATCAGGGCGCTGACCATGCTGGCGTTGGCTGGCTCCATGGCTCCGGGGCGCGAGCCGACGAAATGCCACATGGGTTTCAGGCAGGCGATGACGAGCCAGGCGACGCTCGCGCAGGTCGAGTACAGAGAGAGGAGAAGGACCGTGATGGGCCAGCCGTCGTTTTGCCGACTTTCGACTTCGTCGGTCGTGAGGCAGTTGCGTGTTACGCGATCATCTGCGCGGTGGTGTCAGTGTCATAGGCCAAGCGACCCAGGCTATCTCCTCTCTTCATTTTGGCTCCAGATCAGGAGAAGTAGGCAACGGCAATGGACTCTACTCACGATACATGTCCATATACTGAACGTCGGCAAAGTCCTGGCTCTCTGCAAACTGACTATTCGTGTAGAAGGGTCCCGGCGCCGCGGTAGGCGTGTATCCGCCGCCCGCGGCATATAAGCCCTCGGGAGGACTCCCGCCCTGCTGGCCCTGAGCACCGTGGTATTGTCCGGTACCCAGGTCGACCTGCTGGAACGCAAACGGGTTTTCCTTGTTCTCGGACACATACTGCTGCTGCTGGTGCTGCCCCTCGGGCTGTTCCGGCACGAAACGGACCTGAGCCGCCGGTGGTGACTGGGACTGTGCACCAATGGCCCCCATGTCTCCCTCGGGGACGGCGGCGTACGGGTTTGAGGAGATATGGGCGTGAAATCTCGGGGACGTGACCGACCTAGGGCTCGAGAGCAAAGGCCGGTCCGGGCGGGGAGCTTCGGCGGGAGAGGCGTAGGGTGATACGGTGGTGCGGTCTAGCGGGACATGGCTCGCGGACGGGTACATGTCGATTCCCAGCGCGTCCGACACGGCGGACACTTCCGTGTAATGCTCGGATCCTCCGCCGTTTCTGCCCCAGCTTCCAGTGCGTCTTTCGCTCTGAGGTGCCGCCGACTGCCATGCCTGGCCGGGCGCCTTGGGATCCTGGTCCATGCTTGCTGGGAAAAGAAAGTGAATTGGCTGTGGGAGCTTATTCCGTGCTCAGGGTTATTAGGTCGTAATTATATCGGATGTAAGGGAGCGGCCCGACGCATTGGTAAGGGTAGGGAAGCCGCCAGGAACCAAGCCTGACGCTGCAGTTGATCTGATAAGATGAGAAGAGATGGGAAGGAAATAGCGGCGAGGTGTGAGCTTGAGGCGCGGGCGCAAAGCAATGAAGGACCAGACCGTTCGAATTGGGCGCTCCCGCTGGCGCGGGCCGAAATATGCGGACCAGAAGGGATCCGCAGCAGCGTTTGTTGCTCGTCTCAACTGCGACAGGGCTGGGCAGGAACGACCCTGGCTGGTTTGCTTGGATTTGTCGCCAATGGCCAACAAACCAACCGGCAAGGTGAATGAATGCCCACAGCCACGGGCGGGTGGAGAAAGGGAAGGTGAAACAACTTCAAGTCCGGCGAAGCGACGGCTGTGGAATTAAGAGCAAAAACGAAAGGCCAGGATGGACGCTGCCGGGTCAATGGCATCTGGTCTATCTAATATCTGCAATGAGACGGATTATAAAACTGGGCGGGGATGGTGCAGGAGCGAGCGAGGGAGGCAATACATTGGTAATACGTGGGGTTGTGTGGGAGGGAAGGCTGGGAGCAGGAAGAGGAGGGAGTGAGAGGCCGGCCATCGCCAAGAGGTGAGCTGCATGAGGGCAGCTGCAAGATGGCACTGGACCTTTTGACGAAATGAGGCGTTCGAGGAGTTTGCCTGGGAGCCGGTCCCTCTGCCGGACCACAAGCTGCCAAAGACGCTGCGAGATGCGAAACCTCCCTTTCTGTGTTACAAAGCACGCAGCTTGAGCTGTGCCGCCGACCGCCCTTTATCGCCACGTGTGTCCCCGTGGGATTCCCTTGTTCCAAGAGGCCACCAAACAGACCCGCCGATCCTATTCAATATTTCATCAATGCTCCCCCGCTTAAGGTTAAAACACTGGGCGAGCACAAGCCGGGGGGCCTGGTACGGTAGAGCACCGACAAAACACGACGGCAAGGACAGCGGAAGGGTGGTAAACCCAAGAATGTGGTGTGCCCCCGGCTTGGCCCCCAAAACCAATGGTTCGGAAGCCACCTGCCTACCTACCTGCCGTATCCAGTTATGTGTCCCTCTGAGGGGAGGCTGCGAGCAAGCAAATCAAACCACACCGGCATCTCGACTTGTGATCCGTCTCACCGTTCCGTCACCTGTAACCGGTATACGGTATGCGTGAGACTAAAGATAGGATACACAAGCGAGTAGAAAATAAGAGGAGAGAAAAAGAGGAAAAAAAAAAAAAAAAAAAAAGCAGGAAGCACAAAATTGCTGGCAAGAGGCAGTGCCTGCATGACACCCACGGCAGGCTGAGCATGCATGCATCACATTACCCAGGTAGGTAGGCGCTTCTTGGATGAGGAGCAACCGTTGGCGGAGGGGTGCAGTGGAACCGCCGCCGACGTCCCATTGGACCGTGGGTGAGGGTTGTTGGTACAGCGTCGCACGCGCGGTGGAGAAAGCCCGAAACCGTGGTCGCACGCACAGGTCGCATTGCATTGATAGAGAGGGCACGAGGGGGATGCCGACATGAACCGCCAGAGGAGGCCCAGCCGACCTGTATGCGGTATCTATCTATTTCTAGCCTGGTTCCTTTTTTGTCCTACGCTTCTGTTCCCGGCTTTTTGCGTCTCCAAAAAAAAAAAAGAGCATTTTGAGTGATGACGACTTCAGGTGGGCGTCGGCGTCACCATGCGGTCCAACCCGAGAAGCAAAATCCCGAGCCAGACATACACCTAAGAAAAGCACAGGCCCAACGGGCGGTATAAGGCGTCGGGGGCGGAGAATCCGCTGCACCTCTAGCGCGACAAGCGGCCGCACGGTTTGGCGCTGGTGATGGTTGGCTGGTTCCTTCTAATTTTTTAGCCGGCCGTCAAACGGCGGGCCGCCGCGAACCGGCATGAAAAGTACCTAACCTAGCTGCAGAGTAGTTCCAATGTCTCGGGGCGACCGCCTGAATGGTTAGGGTAGATAGGAAGCAATATGGTGGGCGAACAAAGCCAAACACAGAACCCGTTTGTGGCGGGCTTTTGGCTCGTGCTCCTTTGCGACACCCGAACAGTCCAGCGAGCCAGAAAACAGCCGAATGTGGCCGCGGAGTTCGCGCCCATCTTTGCGCTTGCACGCGATACGAATATATCGCAGCACAGCCTCGAGATCGACCGCAACCCTCCGATATCCCGAGGACCTAAATTTGGCAAGAAACGTCACCACCATTCGCAGCAGAGCGCCGTGCAAAAGTTCCACGAGCCATGGCTTCTGTATTTTTCAAGCTTTTTTCTAATCCCCTGGTTTTCTTTTATCGCTGCTTCCGTCCTGACGCCATCGCAAATCGCCATGTCGCAATGTAGCCCTTTGTTGTCAGCACTAAGGCAGGTGCCTTAGGTAGCTACATAGATACCCCGTCTGGTCAGCTATTACGTCTGCAAGCCCGTCCAAAGCATCCAAAGCTGCTCGACCAAAACTCCTTAGTTTTGGATAATGACCCCGAGTCACTATCCGTGAAACTCGCCAGGCAATAGCGGTTGGGCTTTCTGGCTCGGTCTCCTCTTCTCCCCTGGGCAGCCACATGCCTTTCAGCATTCTGGCAAGTGCTGGAGAGAGGGTTCAGGGCCAAGGTCGTAAGATATGGGATTCTAATGCATCGCTCGCAAACCCGCCAGTAAGGACGGGTCGCTTTCCGGGCGTCTGGTTCTCAAACAGAATGATGGCTCTGATAAAGGCGGGGCCTTGTAGCATCGCTGCTGTTGTCAGCCCAACCTCGCGGTTCGGCTTGGCTCGACTCGGCTCGATGGGGATGCATGTCTGCAGGTAGTACAACTTGGGCAAAATTAGAGGCAGAATGGTGGCATAGACTGTGAGAGCGGCAACGGGAAGCGCGTGCGTGTATGTTCCGCCTAACGACTCGGTCTTCTTTTCTCCACCAACCACCCTCGGAGAGGAACTAACTACCTGCCCGCCGTGGCTAGGGCGGGGGCATGAGCAGGGGCGGCAGAGGGTCCGGCAGGAGCTGGCGTAGTGTTGACACCGGCACCGACACCGGCACCGTTCACGACGGCGGCAGATCTTTGGAACTCGAGCACCTTGTCCCGGATAAGCGGCATAAACAGGTTCTCGGCCTCCTCGTACTCCTTACGCTCCACCTCGCCGGCCGGCTGCATGATGCTACCGTCGCACAGGCCGAGGACCCGGTCGATGGCCGACAGTAGCAGGGCCTCGGACCGGGCCTCGCCGAGCTTCGACTTTAGCGTATCCACCCAATGCGTCTTGAATGCCGTCAGGGTCGATATCAAGCCCGGGTCTGCGAGGCGCGGGAATTTCTGCTTGGCCGTGTCGAACACCCCCAAAATGATCTTCTCAAACCCGGCGTGCTCTATCCCGGCGAGAGTCGATGTCGAGAGCCCCAGCCCGCGGTTGATGACTGACATGGCCACCAGCTCGGCCGCCTTGGGTAGTCGCTTCTCAAGCTGCGATATTACTTGCACCCTGAAGTTCTTCAGGAAGTTCGCTACGTCCGCGTCGATGGCCGGCTTGAGGGGAGGTGCAGGGGGCGGCTGCTGAGGCATGTGCGGCCGCTGGTGCGCATGGCTGGCGGCCCCGTTGACTCCCCCAGGGTGGTGCGGCGCGGTGCCTGGAACACCGCCGGCTTGTGGTGTGCCTGGATGACCCGCCTGACCATAACCTGCGGCCGGGGGTCTCGGGTGGCCCGCAGGAGGAACATGTCCTGTGTTAGATGCACCGTTGGGCGCGCCGCCGGGGTTTGCCGCCGCCGGAAGCGAGTTGGGCGGCTTGGCAGCATAGGGTGAACTGTACGAGCCAGTTGATCCACCCATCTGCGTGGGGCGTGCAACGCCGGCCTGCATGTAGCCTGGCAGCTGGGCTGGGGCTGGGTTTGGGGCCCGGCCTCCCGGAGGAGCCGCCTGGGGATGTGCGGGTTGGTAGGCGGTCCGTTGTGCAGCGGGCTGGCCGGTAGAGACTCCAGGGGGAGGGTGCTGCTGTACAGGCTGCCTCTGCTGCCCCTGCATGGCAGCACCAACCTGCGGCAAGCCATGGGTGGGCGAGTAGCCCGGCGGTGGCCCTTGCCCCGGGTGGTATCCCTGGGTGGGCTGGTATTGCGGGTGAGCCATCTGCTGGGTCCACTGGGTGGCATGCATTTGCGCTGCTGGGTGATCCGGTGATGTTGCCTTGCGCTTCTTCCCGGCGTCGAGCTCGATGCCGGGCACGCGGCACCACAGGTGCGTCTCTTCGTTCTTCTTGAACGCGTCGTTCCCGATGAGGTTGTGGCGGACACTGCTCTCCCAGCCTTTGGTGTCCACAACGAAGAAGTAGTAGGGGTACTTCTTTTGAATCCGCTTGTAGATCTGCTTCAACGTCAGTCCATCTGGGGGCGCTTCGGAAAGCACCTCGTCTATCAGCACACCATAGTTCTTGTTGGGCTTATGTAATTGGTCTTCGCTGAAGTCTTCCTTCTTGAGCTCCAAGGGAGGCGTTTTCGGTTTCTCGCGCCGCTTCTCCTTGACCATCTTCTCCCCATCCTCGCCGCCTTCGCCTTCCTCCTTGGGCTTTCGCGGTTTGTACTTTCGCTTCTCGGGCCTGTCCTCGGCACCCTCCGGCAACGGATGCTTTCGTGGTCTGCCAACCTTCCTCTTGATCGGAGGCTCCCCTGGCACCGGCGGCGGCGCATTACGCTTGGCCTCTTCCAGGGCTTGTTTTCGCAGAAGCCTTTCCTCCCTCTTGGAGCGGATACCGTTTTTTGGCGGCCGTCCTGGTCCTCGCTTCTTCTGCGGCATCGAAGGGTCGAGCACGGGACCTGGTTGTGGTACAACCTGAGCACCTATCTCGTCCATCTCAACTGTGTCCATGACATCGCCCTCTTCGGGCGCCTCTTCCTCTTCCTCTACGACCTGATTAGCGTCCTCGTCTCCATCAGAATCTTCGCCGTCGCTCTCCAGCACTTTTATGGCTGCAAGCTCCTCGACCTCGGCTTTCTCCTCCTCGTCGCTTGAATCGCGAATGTTGTCGCCGTGAGAGCTTTCGAATTCGAAGCTCATCTCCTTGCCTCCCTCGGAATGACACCGCCTCGGGGCGTCTTCGTCCTCGAGTTCCTCGGCGCCCGTTTGGCCATGGGGCACGCCGTTGATAATGAAGACAAAGTCGACGTCCTTGATCTGCAGCCTGTCGCCGCTCTTCAAGACCACGCTCTCCTGCTTGTGGTGCACGTCCTCGTGGAAGAAGCCGTTGGTGTGGAGCGGGATGGCCTCGAACACCCCCTTCGCCTGGTTATACTGAATCTTGAGGTGCTCCCTGGAAATAGCCTTGGTCTTGGCCGCAATACCAGGTCCCGGTGAGTGAATGCCAATAAATGGGACGTGATCAGGAGACGGTTTCAGCAGTTCTAGGTCGACAACGGCGGCACCTGGCGTATGCGAGACATATTGCCTGTTAGATATCAGGTCTTGGCTATTACTCCCGGCACCCGTCGCATCCTGGCCTGCGGCCTGCTCAACGGCAACGCTTTGCTGGCGCTGTTGCAGCAGCTGCTGCTGTTGCTGCTGCTGCTGTTGTTGTTGCTCTTTGGGTTGCTGTGAGCCCGATCCCGTGCTAGTCTTGCGGCGCTTGGTAGCCCTCGGGTTGTCGTCGCCGTCCGACTCGGGACCCAACATACCGCCCTCCTCGCTGACGTAGGACTTGCTAAATTTGCCCTTGTCGTAGGTCGGGACGGGGGGCGGCGGCAGCCCCTGGGCTGCGCACTCGTCGGCGCGGCGTTGGTACTCCTCGGCACGACGCTCGTCGCGTCGCGCCTGCTCCAAAGCGCGCTGGTCGCGTCCGATGATGACTGCGTACGTGGTCATCTGGAAGACGCTGTCGGCGAACTCTATTCGCGCGAACGACTCCAGGCCTTGGCTAGGCGGGACGGCAGCAGACGGGCGGGCGTGTTGATTCCCATTGGGAGTGGTCAACGGGTCCCGGAGCTCGTTGATAGGGGTCGGCAACGTGACATCGCCCGGGGCGACGGTCGGAGGAGGGCCGACCCGGCGACTGTGCACGCGAGTGCTGGCCGACAGGCTCGCCAGGGCCATCATCAGGCTAAACTGCTGGGGTTCCATCGGATGGGCGGCGAAGACATCCAGGGCGGCGCTTCCGTTTGCGAGGGCGGCGGCAGCGTGGTCCACGATGCCGTGGGCCAGAACGTCGTGTTTGATCAGTGAGCCTCGGAACGGAGTTGCAGGCTGTAGGCCGAGGTGTGGTGGCGGAGGCTGAGACAAGGGTTGTCTTGCAGGCGTCTGCGGCGGCTCCTGCTCGACTTCGAGCGGGCGCTGGCTGGGGGACTGCGTGGGCATGTCGAGGGCGGGATCGGGTTCAGCGTTGGGGCCTGGATTTGGCTCGGGCTTGAGCTGGTCGTCCGCACGTGCGGCATCTGGCTGCTGATCTGGCGGCGGTGGTGGTGACGGTTGTGGTTGCGTTTGCGTTGCGGGCGGCGCAGAGGCTGTCGGGGTGGCGGCGGTTGACGCAGGACGGTCGTCCGGTTGGCCGTCCGGGCCAACTTGGGACGAAGTCATCGCTGGTCGGTCGGGTGTCGACAGCTCCTTCGTCTCGGTTGCTGGCTGGGCGGCAGTACGCAGCTGCGACGCGAGCAGCAATTGCCTGAGGGGATAAACTCCGGTTGCAAACTGCACGAGGCGGCGATCCGACTGGCACTGTACCGAGCCTTCTGTTTGTCGTTCAAGCCCAAGCAGGCCCAGAAAAAGTTTAGCTCACCGACCGACGCTGCTCCACTGTGCCCCTGGAAAGACGCAAGGCTTCGGTTCTGATTGGCCGAGTTTCCCCCGCCTTGGGGGTCCCGGCCCCACCAGGCTTCCATGATCCGTTCTTGCCCGCTAGAAGTCGTGCAGCAGCGCAGCGCAGCGGGTTGCACGTCGTGCGTCCAATCCGCATCCGGTGACGATTGATTCATGGAATGCGTGACTCCCCAGTGGCTCCCTGCTGTGCTGGGGAGTCCGCTCCTGGCTGAGTCCCAGCAACGGCGTGGGGGATGGGCCCTCCTTTTGCGATAGCACTTTCAGGAGGACGCTTACACGGGGTGAGATAAATCCCTGTTCCGGTCCGGCATGCTGGTTTAAACCAGATCTTAGCTTCTCCATTGCTTTCTATAGCCCCTCCTATTCCTGGGGTTTGCACCAGCCAGTGACTAACCAATTCTCCCTACCCTATAGAGTTCTGAATCCCTGCGGTTTTTTTCGGCGCTTTTTATTCATGACGCTGATCCCCCTGACACGTCTGTTCGACCACGTCATTCAAACCAGGGATACAGACGAAAGCTGATGGCCCTCTGCAGCCGCAACTTCTTGTCAGCCCCCCGTAGGACGGGAGCGACAGCGAGGGCGTAAAGCTCCTGAAATCGATCGGCGTCAGGTGATTTTAGAAACTGCTGGGCATGGAAGCAATGTAGCAGTTGAGCTTCCCTCCCGTCTTTTTGTGTGCGTCAACATTTGGATTGGTCCCTGACCGTCTCGTGGACGGTGACTCAGCCCAGTGTGGCGCGCAAAGCAATGATCAGTGGCGCTCAGGTTGTAGTCATTTCTGATGCCTTGGTCTGCTGCATCCAAATCACCCGACACCTCGTCACGGTGAAAAGCCGTCAGAGTCAACTTCGTCTGTTGTGCTTGGATCAAGCGGGCGGGAGTCCCGTCTGCCCAGGCCCGCGGATCTGTCAGTTATGTCGTGTCGTGGTAACATAAGAAGCGAACGGGAAACAGGAAAACAAACTACCAAACGGCAGAGAATACGGGCAGCATCAAAAACCTACAGAGTACCCACCTCCCGGTCTCGGAGTCCAATTACCGTTGGGATTCAATGCCGGCGTGCAATACAGTAAGAAATGGCCCCCATATAGACATCTCCCCCACTTCTCGATATGACCCGGCTTGCGCGGTAAATCCTCCTGCTCCTAAGCGAGCACCTCTGCAAGACGGGCAACGGTCCGCGGCAGAAAGGGAAACCAAAGCTCGTGTCCACGTTGCACGAACCTTTTTACGCGGGATCCGATCAGCTCTAGGATCCTTTTGTATTGCGATCCGAGGTCTTGGCTTTGATAACGTCAGACGCTGTGCACCCCCAACTGAAGTCAAATAGGAGGCGCGACTCCTGTTAGCTGCCGCTTAAGTGGCCGAAATGGGACCTGGCTCGGAGATGGTGTGGGCGGTCGCTATTGGCGGCTGGAGTCAGCCCAGCGGAATTTTTGTTGCTATTTCCTACACGCGCGTCCACAGCGGATATTTGACGCCAGCGGCACAGCTGCAGACATTTGAGCAGACAATCCACCGCGCGGCGGCTAGACAGAGGGCCCAGATGCACGCATGCACTCCACCAAATCAATTTATTTCAGTTTGCCTTATGTTTCCCGATGGATCCCAGCGCAACTCCAGCCGCACAGGCTGCAACCATCCAGGATGCCGATGCTTCTCGTGATGTGCATCCACGGCCCCGACCGAGCTGCGAACGGGCAGCGGCAACGGGCGCGCATTTCCAAAAGGCCAGATGCTCGAGGTGTGACGTAAAGGGACAGACAGCACGAGGTGAGGCGGCAGCGCCGCCCCCACAGCATGGAGCCCAAAGAAGCGCTGTGTAGCCCCAATAGCCCAGCAAAAAATTGAACTTTGTGCTCTCCACTGAAACGCCGCCACACCCACGCCGTGGACCTGCGTTTCTGCCCCCTGGGCTCCGCCCTACGCACCTAACCGCCCAACCTGCAAAGCCCGATAATCTGCCCGACCATCAAGCGAGAGCAGGCCGCGGCCATCCCGCAGCGGGGCTTCTCCAGAGAACAGGATCGCATGCTCGATCCTTATCTCGAGCGCAATCACCGGCAGATGATTTCAGTGAGATTGAACCTCGATTTCCAGGACCGGCATCACCATCTGCTTTGCCTCCCTCTTTTATCACGCGCATCCTTATCCTTGGATCCCTGGATCCCCGGATGGCATGTGGCAATGTGGACGGATGTGATGACGAATGAGAAGGGAGAGTCCTCAGGTCCAAAGGGCGCTCTCGAGCACAGGCCAAGCCGAGACAAATCTTGTTCCAAACGACCCCCAAAACGGCCGTCGAACATGATGGCGGTTGCCCTGCCCTTGGTATAGGGCAGCAACCCCGCCCTCGGGGGCCATGATACGGGCACTGCCATCCTGGCGTGCAACTTCACACCTTTGCTGCCCGCGCGGCTCCGCTGCGGGCTGTGGGCTGCGGGCTGGCAAGTAGCACACCCCATTTTCTTACTTGTTCCTGCATGCACGGCCCGACGCAGGCTGTCAGCTCGAGTGAGGGAGGGAGGGATGGGTCTCCATTTTTGGCCCTTTCTTTTTCTTTCTCCTTTTTGCCGGTGTGGCGTAGCGCACGTCCAGATCGACGATAAGGGGTGGTTGGGCTGTTTTTCTGGCCCGGGCCACCTCACCACATATGATCCCATGAGCAGAAAATCCGGGCACTGCGGCTCGAGTGGCGAGATGCCGTCCATCCTTGCCTCTGTGGGGACTGCTCCGTGGTCTTCTATCCCTTTCGTATATGAAGAAGCTCGAAGCCCCAACGCGAGGACGGTCTCCTTCTGTCTCCCTGCCTGGCAAATCGCCGCCTCGTTTGGTCACGCCCCTATTCCCACACGCTACCTGGTGCCGAAACAAAGGGCACCCCTTCGACAGCCCCAAGGGCAACCCTGCAGAAGTTGGCCATGTTATAACAACCCCCGGGGGAATGCCAGGTCCCCTGCTTCTTGGCCGAGAAACGACAAAGTCCTGGGTGCCGTGCTCACCAGTGAACCCTAGCACCCCGGTCGTCTACGCTTGTCCCATCCATCACGAACCACATCCCCATGGCGTCCTCCCAGCAGACTCCCGGGCAGCGCGCCCACGTTGCGCGGCACGCTCGGAGCTACCCCGCCGACGAGGTCGCCGCGCCACGGCCGGTGAAGCAGGCAGGCCGGGTTGGCGATGGCCGCCGCCACACCCGCCACCAAGCTTCCGCCGACAACCTTTACCACCCGGATGTGCATAGGCCTAGCCGCAGTGACCTTAACCGCCGCCCCTCCACACACAAGGCCCTCCCACCGATCCCGGGCAAGACCGCCAGGGCACCGGCAGCGTCCAGTCCCTCTCACAATACGAGGAGGAGAGCATCATCGACGCCATCATGGCCCTTAGCACCCAGCAGCGGGAGTGTTGGGAACCGGCATGTCTTCAGGGAAAACACTCACGTGCACTCCCGCCCAAGGCGGAAGAGCTCTGTGGCCGCCAGGGCCCCCGTTCGCCATCACGATTTCGCGTCTAACCCTCGACACGAGCTCCAAGCGCCTCTGATTGCTGCCACGTCGCTCTCCGCTGCTCCCTCCTTGATCACCGCCCCTGTGGCCATCACAACCACGGTCCCATCCACCATCTCCATCACACCGACCCCTACAACCGCCACCACCATCAACACCACCACTCTACAGCCGGCCATCACCACCGCAACAACAACCACCGCGCCCAATTCCGCTGCGACAGCGTCCCCACCCGCCTCACCAACAACCAGATACCCCTCACCACGCAATACCGGGCACAAGCAAACGCCCAGCTTCCAAACCCGCTACATGCACATGCTCCTCGCCCTCGACAAGATCCCGCGCCTGCACAACATCCTCGCCTCCGTCTTCACCTGGACCCTGCTGGCCGGCTTCGTCGTCTTCCCGGGCGCCTTCACCTCCTCCCCGGCCGGCAACCGTCCTGCCACCACGATGCCGACCCTCCTCCCGCTCGCGGCCGCCCTGACCGCGATCGGCGCCCTCGGCCTGGCTTGGCTCGGCGTCCGCTGGCGCCGCAACTACGTATGGCTTCTCAACCGCGTCTACATGCCCGGGGCGCTCAGCGGCTTCGTCGGCGGGCTCGCCACCCTTACCTCGGTCTACGCGCACGCGGCCGGGTTCTGGAGCGTGCCCGCCATCGTCGCCGCCGCCGTCGAGGCCGCGCTCTGCCTGCTGTGCGGCGCCCTCTTCGTCGTCTACAACAACCTGCTCCTCGGCCGCGTCAAGCGCGAGCACGACGTCGAGGGGCTGCGTGGGCGCGGTGGGGTTAGCGCTAGCGCGGGCGACGAGGTCGACGCCAAGGGCGAGGCCGCGGCGTCGCGCCCGGAGAGGAGCGGGTTCTTGACGAGGCTGTGGCGCTTCACGCAGTCGCCGCCGCTTGCGCCCGGGAGCATTGTGTGACGATTATTGTATGACCTGTATGCCTTGACTGATGTACTTTTAAACTTTCATTTGTTTTGTACTCTTCTGTAACATTTCCCCGCATTGTTTTCTTTTCCCTTTTCACGACCAAATACCCAGGACTTCATTTCATTGTATATACGATTCTTCTTTACTTCACTTCAAGATCAAAAATTGTGGAAATCAGGTGTACACGGTGCTTGCCGATGTAATGTTTGCGTGATTGAACACACGAAGATTCTAATGAGACATGTGCCGTACCGCAAATGAGACCAGTCCGGATCGCCGTCAAGAAACGAACTCGCTCATGTAGAAGAAATACTCGATTGTTAATTTATTTTTTTTGTTTATACAAAAACCAGAGAGAATAAGCCGTCTGTTGAACCTCGCTTGCGATTATCAGAATCCTTCCTGCTCCTCTCCTGCTGAGAATTACCCGCGTCGTCACACAGCCGCACCCGCGACCAAGCTATGACGCGCATGTTTCCATCTCGAAGTTGGCTGTTTCCAGCCGGGATGGATCCTTGGTCTCCGTCATGTCCGTAGTGCTTCCCAGTGCGCTCCCTCCTCTTCGGGTTGAGGGCTTGTACGCTGGAGGATGAATACGTCAGGCAACCACCTTCCCATGAGGGTACCTAAGGTGTACACAGACCATTGGTCCATAATCCGATCATACACCAACAGACCTGGCGGATTCGTATTGCATCATAGAAGCTGGGTAAGGGTACTTCTAGGCGCTAGCTGGGCGGGCATTTTTTAATGATGACGCGTGCCCAGCATTCAGGGGCATTGCGCCTTACAGATGTGTTGGTTTCAGATTCGGTAGCTTCTTTCCGGGTCAATGGACACAAGACCTCTCCAGAACCAAGACGACGAGAATTCACAATGCATGAGGGTTGGACAGGCACCTATCACCAGTCACGTTATCGGCAAACATGAACGACCCAACATCTCATGGCCTCCTGAGCAGCGGCTCCCTCTCCCCAGCCAAGCGCCGCCCCCAGCGGTCGCCGAGGCGGTACGACCAGTGGGCCAGCATGCCGGCCGCGAACCCGACGGCGTCGTTACGGAAGCCGAGTATTCCGGCCGCCGTGATGAGCATGACGGTCCACCGCTCCTCGCGCTCGGCATCCGACAGGTCGCGGTGGCGCCTCGCGAGGCGGCCCGCAGCGGCGGCAGCGGCCTGAGCACCGGACTGCTCGCCGGAGCCGGCGCCCTCAACAGCGTCCTCCCACAGGTCCGAGGCGCCGTGGTTGAGGCTGCGGCCGACGCCGGCGAGCTCGAGACCCGCGACCACGACCATGACGCCGAGCA
Organism: Magnaporthiopsis rhizophila; assembly: GCA_003049465.1. Taxonomy (NCBI): domain Eukaryota; kingdom Fungi; phylum Ascomycota; class Sordariomycetes; order Magnaporthales; family Magnaporthaceae; genus Magnaporthiopsis; species Magnaporthiopsis rhizophila. The sequence continues at coordinate 227,788 of PYSS01000017.1, forward strand.
GGGAGCGCGGGAACTGTGACAGCAGGTCGAGCAGGGACTCACCAAAGACGAGGCCGAGGGCGACCTTGAAGAGGCCCAGTAGGACCACGCTGGCGCCGGAGCGGGCGCCGAAGGCGTGCTGGGCGGCCAGGCCACCGGCGCCGTGGCAGACGGGCATGGCGCCGACCCAGCAGCCGGCCAGGTTCATGGCGGCGACGCTGATCCCGAACTCGGTGACGGTCGGCGTGGGTAGGTCCGGAAACAGGTCGGCGGCCAGGGCCGAGGCGGCGATGACAGAGTTGAGCGTCGTCAGCGGCAGCTGGCCCACGGCCATGGACCAGGCAGACCGGGCGGTCCAGTGCGGGAAGACGAGGAAGGGACTCCAGGGGGCCAGGGAAGGGAGGCGGCCGCGGCCGGTGGTCAGGACGGCGACAGCAGCGGAGACGACGCCAACGACGAAGACGGCCAGGGCGAAAGGCACGCGGCGGAGGTGGCGGCGGGTCGCGATGAAAATGACAAAGGCGGCGAGGGCCCAGATGCGGTTGTCCCACGGGTGCGGCCGCTGCCAGGGGAGACGCAGGGACGAGCCGGCCGAGACGATTAGGGAGAGTCCCGCGCCGAACTGGATGCCCTTGACGACGGGGACCGGGATGTGTCGAGTCAGCCAGCGCAGGAGACCGGTGAGGGACAGAACCAGGACGGCTGCTGAGACGAGGGCCCCCGCAGCCACGGTGTTGTGGAGGCTGGAGCCGTCGAGGATGGCGGCGGCGGCGATGGCCTTCATGGGCTGGACGGGCAGGGGGATGCCGAAGATGAGCCCGGTGGCGACGTTGAAGAAGCCCGAGAAAACGAGGGTGGCAGACAGTGAGATGGACCGCTGTAGGGCGAGGGCGATCATCAGCGGCAGCAGAGTGCCGAGGTCGCCAAGGGCGCCTGAGGTCTCGGCCAGCGGGCGGCGGCGCATTGTCCGGACATTGTTGCGGTGGAGCTTGGGCACGTCCTTGAGCGCCATATTGTGCAATGCTCGGCTCCGCTGTGGCTGTTGGCGAGATGGTGATAGCCAAGCTTTGGGGCGAGCAGAGGTTGGAGATTGCTTCTCTTTGCGGCGACAAGATCTCAACGGCGCAGTCGACAACGGTGACTCGAAATCGGACAGAGCGCCTTGCGGGGCCCGCTCCCCGGATCGACGTCATCTGACACGGCGATTTGGGACCCAAAAAAAAGTGATGAATAAAACTAGGCAGGTAGGTACCTATGTCACGTGGCGCCGCACTACCCAATCTGCCTCGCCGTCTTCGAGCACATGGAGGAGCGCGACGAGCATATTGTCGAACGATCACGCAGGCTGCGCGAGGCGCCGCCCGCTGGCCTTTTAGACGGCGTGTCGGGGGACCAGGCCGTAGCGCTAGCGCGGCTGGGCGACAGTAGGGAGGAGGAAGGATCCAAAGACAGACGATGGGCGCTGGAGGTAACAGAGGCCACGGGCATAGCCACCCTTAAGGAGGCGTGGCTTGCGCTCCTGTGTTGGTAAGGCTCCACGGCGCGGGACTCGCAGGATGGATGCTTGAACAGACGATGGCGGCTCGAAACGTTCGCGCTAGAGCGTAAAGCAGCCGACAGCAGAGGGCAGCGATCTGAGCGCTGGGCCCGAAGTCGAGGTGGGGGTTCTGCGTCTGCAGCTTGGGGAATCAGCAACTTGGTTGCTGGTGCCCAACCAGCCAGTTCAAGTACATACGCCCTTCTTTTCCTTTCAAATCTGTTTCTTGGAACTCATGAATTCATCTTGGCATTCAGCCTTTCGACTTATAGACCGCTTCCGCAAATACGATGCGTCTTCTCAACGTTCACACGCTCCAGCTCGAGGAGTACTTCGACAAGCAGGTCCCGTGGTACGCCATCTTGTCGCACACATGGGGTCCGAACGAGGAGACGTTCCGCGACTATCAGCGCGACCCCTCCTTCCGGCCCAAGTCGGAAAAGGTGGTCGGGTGCTGCGCCAAGGCGAAGGAGTACCGCTGCTCCCACGTCTGGATCGACACCCTCTGCATCGACAAAAGCAGCAGCGCCGAGCTCTCCGAGGCCATCAACTCCATGTTCGCCTGGTATCAGAACAGCCGAATCTGCCTCGTCTACCTGGAGGACATGTCGTCCATCCACTTCGATGCCGGTTTCCATCACATTCATCATTTTAACCCGAAGATCGAAGACCTATCCGCCTATGAGACCAGGATCCGCTACGTCCGGGAATTGGCCCGTGAGGATCTGCGCCGCTGCCGATGGTTTACCCGCGGCTGGACTCTGCAGGAGTTGGTGGCGCCCCGTCGCGTGCACTTCTTTGACCATGCGTGGTCCTTTCTGGGAACCAAGCATCAGGACGGGGAATATTACCTTGTAATGACGGGGTGGCTATCCGACATTACGAAAATCCCTCTGGATGTGCTGGCATACGAACGGGTGCCTACGGAGTACAGTGTCGCGCAGCGTATGAGTTGGGCCGCCAACAGGGTAACGACGCGGATCGAGGACCGCGCTTATTGCCTCCTGGGCTTGTTCGGTATCAATATGCCGCTGCTCTACGGCGAGGGAGACAACGCATTCCGACGCCTCCAGGAGGAGATTATCAGGGTCTCGGCCGACTACTCGATCCTGGCAAGCCGCTTCAACCTGCCCGTCGTCAGAGACAACCTGCCGTCGTTCGGCTGCCTGGCCGCCTCACCGGCCTCGTTCGCGGGGTGCCAGACCGTCCTGGCAGCGCAGGATTGGGTGGAGACGCGGCCGAACGTTGAGGATTCTGACGAATCAGCCGACGACTTCCCTAGCGGGGGAACGGCCGGACTTGGACGCTCCCGCGGGACGAAGATTACGGACTCGCACTTCACCATGACCAACAAGGGCCTCCTCATCACTCTCGATTGCATCGACCTGGAAATGCCCGGCGTGCGTAGCAAGACGACATTGGCCCTGCTGCGTTGCAACGTCTCTGACGAAGTCGTAGGCTCGCTCGCCAGGAAAGAGGACGAAGGCAAGAGGATAGCGGTACTACTGCGATCCAACAAGACCAAACAGGTCTTTTGGTCGTCGGCGCGCAACCCGCCACTGCTCCTGTCCGAGCGGCTTTTCCAAAAGTACGGCACGCGCCGAGAAATGTACCTGAGCTGTCAAACGCAGGACAACGACCGCGGTCCTCACTTCGCGGTCGTGCAGATAAGGATGCCCAGCGAGAGTCCCCTCCCCACCGCTGCGGCGGTGTTCCCTGCCGGCTGCGCGCTAATCCCCGGCCTAGAGGCCGGGGAATTTGTGGCCTGGGTATCGTACGACATGGCCTTAGCCGCGAAGCCGAGGGACACTGGACAGGACAGGGCTCATACCGTGTTGGCTCACTACAAATTTTACGGGGACGACGTCAAACCTCAGCATCCGGACTTCGTACTGCGTCTGGATTTCCAGTACTACCGTGAGCTGGAAGGAGACATAAGGATCGCCAAGGTGGATCCCCTGTCCTGCTCGGTGGCGGTCCTGGGCAAGCCGGAGCGACTGCTTGAGGTGCTCGCCGCGGACCACTCGGGTCGGTACCGGTGGCTGGATGATAAGACCACCGGCCTTGCATGGTCTGACCGCAGCCTGCAAATCGGCGACTACACCTGCAGCATCTTCACAAAGGCGTCCGGGTACCTTTGGGAAGTCAGGCTCGATTTCGCGTCGGCACAAGAGCCCACCTAGGGAACCAAGAGTGTTCTTCCTTGGGTCTACGCGGGGGGGCTGCACGTGGGTGGAGGCGCACAACGAACCGGTATCAGCGCCCTGATATCTGGATATCTGGTATATATCTGTTCCTGATACGGGAGGTGGATGTCGAATGTGTGATCCCGAACCAGTCCCACACCCTCTAGGGGTTCGAGGGACTGGTTGTGATTTTCCGTTTGTGGGCTACCCATGGAAAGCTATCAGTCGGCTTTATGTGGCTCTCTCCTTGTTGCTACTCGTGCCAGTACCAACACCAACGGCAAAGAGCCCAAGGTGGTTGTTCGGGTTCCGGAGCGACGACTGAGGGAGGGCTAGATATGTTCTGACCCTGGAATATCTCGAAACATCAATATTTGGCTTCAAAGTTCTCTTGTCTAAGTTTGGACCATGCAACGGGAGCAAGGACGCTGGTGGGACAGCAGCTTGTCCGTGGATCGTCGCGCGGTAGTGGTTCGCCGAGGTGCCCGAGTCACATAAAAAGAAGGGAGAAAAGAAATTGTCGTCGAGGACATCCACCTTCACTTGCCAGTATCCAACCAGAGAAATCCGTTTCCACAGACTGACTGCCTTCTCAGCCGTTGCCCCCCGTGCAAGCTGCCGCCGGGGAGACGAGAAGAAACACTGTCAACTTTCCCAAGAAGCAGGTTTCCGTCATGCAGAATCCGCGCGCCCTTCGCCTCGTGTTTCTAGGCATGAACAAGCAACCGCCCGTTTGATATTGTGACACTTGTATCATCAGCGCCCTGTCGGCGGCGTTTTATATAGAACCCCCGACATTAAGGGCCGGGCGGCCCTTTGCCGGAGCTCGTATAGGTCCCTTACGGTCGCCTACGGGCCCGCTCCGTACCGCCGGACGTATTCGAGCAGATTCTGTTCTTTGTGGCCCCCCGCGGACGCTAGCCCCGCCGCAAGGGCGGCAATCGAGACACTGGGGGATCCTCGCATAAGGAGTATCTGGTAATCCGGGTGACGAATTCGTCGGAAGCAAAGAAGCTTCATTTCGCAATCTTGGATTACTAGCCTCTCGACGGCATTCAGCAGGTCTATCCCGAGCGGGTGGCGACATGCAGCTTGTCGACGAAAGGGCCAGACGATAGAATTCCCGCTTGGGATGACTGTACCCGACAAATTTTGACGGCAGCGACTGCGTGGACACGCTCAAGTTCCATCACGATTCCGACGCCGACCTCACCGGCAGCTTTGGAGCTCGAACATCTTTTGCGACGCTGAGCAGAAACGTAGGGGAAGCAAGTCGTTCGATCAGCTGCAGGATATGCTGGACACGCTCAAAGTTGACCGAAGCCGTGAGAGGACGGGCGGTGTTGGCCGCGAAGGGGACGTTGCCGTGCATTCCTTCCCAAAAGGGTGGTAGAGGTGAATACCGACGCCATCCAAAAGTCAATTCATTTGCATGGCTACGCACGTACAGTGGCAGAGGGCGATAACCTTTCCCTGAGCATTATTAGCACAGCATGAATTGCGTCTTGATGTCGGCCTTTTCACCACACAAAGCGACCGACGGGCTTAATTCGGGCAGTGAAGGCGATGCTCGGTATACGCGCGTGGCGTTCAGCTCAATAAAATTCGGCCTTGGCGAATTGAAACGTGTGAATGGCATTTCGAGCTGCCTCCCATTCCGGGCGCAAAAATGAGCTCGGCTTTCCCGACTGGCTTAATGAAGGCAGCCTGCCCAGCTGACTAGAAAATTCTTCCCGCCTTGCTTTAACGCGATTTTGATTCACATACTGCGCCCAACGAAAATTTTGGTGGCTTCACTGCCCTCATGATGACTTTTGATCCCGTGGACAGAGGAACTGTTTAGAATTCGGCATTCATTTCTCTTTCGGCTCACAGAACAACACACCCCTCCCCTTGTTCACAGCCCCCGGCCAGATCGAAGCTGAGCAGAGCTTTCCTCAGCACTTGCATGACACTAAGCTCGGTTGGGTGCGCGCCAGTTTGCGGGGAAATCCGCTAAGCATCGGGACGAGGGAGGAAGAAAAAAAAAATTTCCAGACTGGGTGACTGTCAAATCGAAGCACACGTTGGAAGCTGTGGATATGACCTGCCAGATCTGGCCGAATGTGGATGACAGCTTCCAGTTGCAGATCCTGGGACGATCCCACACGAATCGAGCAGGAACCGTTCCTGTCAGTCTCACACATTGACGTCGCCAAACCGCCTGCTCCTCTAGTTTGAATACATTCGAAGCACAACGAGCGAATGATTGACTGACCAGAAACAGGCGTTTTACAGTGGCGTTCGCCTCGCCCTCGCCTCCTCCGTTCAATTGAGTGCGCTCGCGGCGTCAATAATGGCTATGCCCTCCATCGCCAAAGCCCGTCTCGCCACATCTTGGTACCTGCAGGACCGTGGTGTTGCAACCACCCCCTCAGATCAGAGGCTCGGCCGCCGACACAGGCAGACCTATGAGGTGGCGCCATTCCTGCTGAGAACCACCCAAGCACGGCACAACCGCCAGGGGAGGCGGGTAGACGGACAGGGGTCCGCAATTTGATGGGGTAAGAATTACCAGAGAAAAACATGGGTCAGACCGTGGCTCGTGATGCTCCCCAGACGCCATTTCGTAAAAATATGGTAATTGGTGTCACGCGGCTCCATGGACCGCCGCTGCCCGGTCCACAGCCTGAGCCCATTGAACCGGATGATGTGTGCTGCAAATTTTGCAACTCCGCGTGCTGGCGCCCGTCAATGGCGATTCGAGCGGTGCTTACCTTGGCGCCACTTTCGCTGTCTGCCGAGGCCGCTTTGTTTCGTTTCCCCCATGACGCCAGCGGATGGCGAAATCGGCTACAACCAGTGGACAGTGGACGCCCCAAGTTAAGTGGGCAATCCATATGTACCACTTAGGTATAGCTGTATGTAGCAGAGACATTCCAAGAAACTCGGCTTAGCACCAATTAACCGCCTTGCCCGAGGAGCAGTGATGCGACCGCCGCCCTGACAATGTGACTGACATCCTGCATCGACCGAGATCTTGGCCCCCTCGCTCCCTTTTTCCCTACATAGGTTCCAGGAACAGAAACGTTACCACCCTTGCCATTGCCCACCTTTGCGTGCCGCTCATGGGTCGAGCAAAGCTGTTCCCTGACGGAGCTTCCCCCCTCGTCACCTCATGCTCACTTACACACCCACCCCTAATCCTTACCACGTCACACTCCCTCCTTGCCCATCCTCCCCGGCTATAAGAACCTTTCCACGATCCCCTTCCCTCGGGACAAACAGAGTTTTGCCATTGCAAGTCAATTGGACGAACCATCTCTTATATAGGGAACTTCTTTAAGACAAAAACAACTTCAGTCATCCATCAACAACAACAACAACAGCAACAACAACAACAACCTCGCAGCCTTCCGCCCTTCCACAATGGCCTCCTACACCATCAACGAGCCGCACCCAACCGTGCCCCAGAACTCGTACGTCCACTCTGGCCGCGGCGGCGCCGGCAACATCTTCCGCGTGTCGAGCGCCACCACCCCGGCGGCCGGCATCCCGACCAAGGCCGCCAGCACCAACAGCTCCTCTACCTCCGCTTCCCACTTCTACTCGGGTCGTGGCGGCGCCGGCAACGCCCACCAGGCGTCTGAGCGGGTCCCCATGTCCTTCGACGCCGAGTACGCCGACGCGGCCCGCCACGCCTCCGCCTCGAGCGGGTACGTGGGCCGCGGCGGCGCCGGCAACGTCTACTCGCCCGTCGCCGCCGGCCCGGATGCTTCTGCCGCCCGCCGCAACTCGGCCAGCACCGACGGCTCCGAGAAGAGCGGCTTCTGGGGTCGTCTGAGCGGGAGCTACCGCCGCTGAGCATAAGCTAGAGCGTCCTTCCTTCTTCAATTCATTCTTCACTACTACTGGGATTTGCTTTCTCATGCGCGGCGTTCGCGGGCGTCATTTCACGGGCCCATCCTTGTTCACCCACTACTATTGCTGCCACCCACCCTCTCCACCAACAAACACAAAACCAACAACTACGACACAACAACAACAACAACAACAACGACACAAAAGACATAATAATGATTGGCGGTTACCTTGGGGCCTCAGAGCAAACAAGAAAAAAAATCGAGCAGGAAGCTCAAAAAAAAAAAAAAAAGCGCATCCAGGAGGGTCTTTGGCTTAGGACATATTTTGCAATGATACCCTCTCCTCACCCGCCCCCTGCTGGCTGGCAGACTCCAGAGGGGTGCTCGGGTGGTGCAGTTGACATATTTTATTTTATTGCGCGCGTGAAAAAAGAGAGAACTTAGCACATGGGGTTTGTTTCTGGTGACGAGCGGTTGAGAGATACCCCCCAAAGCGAAGGCGGCGATGGAGTTTTTCTTGTTATTTTCAATATTTCGCCTTACTCTTCAATTGTACATATCCAACATTGAAACACATCAGCATTTTCCCAATCAAGTCTCAACACAACACTCAAACGCATAAAGCCAAGCAGTCAACCGTGGGGTATCATTCGTTCTCTACGCCCTGTGGTCAGTGTACAACCGAAGGGTTGCACAATGTCAAGATACACGATAAAACCGGGTATCTATAAGCCAGCATATCCCTGCCCACCGCTTCCAGCCCGTTTCCACAACACGGGGGTGGAAGGGCAGACACAGACAGCACTACCCTGACCTGACGCCTCTCATTGATTTCGCTTCGCTCGCCGGCCCCTTGATCCTACCGACCTCTTACCTACACCGCCAGCCCGTCTCCAAAACCATCCCTGAGTTTTTTTCATGTCCGAAAGGAAGCCCAACCAGTAACCTCTCCCCTTTAGTTGAACTTGGTGTGGATTATATCTGGGTTCTCGTGCCAGTCGTCGATGCTCACCCACATCTAGCCCGTCATGTGGCAGTCAGTAAGCATGTTTGACGTTCAGAGATTGTTTAGGCAAGCAGCCAACTCACCTTCCTGAAAGTGCTCAGGCCAGCCAAGATGCTGCCACCAATCCAGGTCGAGTACTTCCGCTCGGGCGGGGCAAAGATCTTTATCCTCATGTCCCGGACCGCCAGCCTCTGCACCTCGGTCAGCAGCCGGTCGCCGAAGCCTTTGGTCAGGGTGCTGCCGCCCGAGAGCACAATGTTGGAGTAGAGGGCCTTGCGCAGGTCCAGGTCCGTCTTGCCGATGGCGTTGATCACCATCTGGTGCACGCCGGGGTACTCGAGCCCGATGATCTCGGGGTCGAACAGGATCTCGGGAGCCCGGAACCGTTCGGGGCCGATCTGCAGGAGACCGAAGATTAGCCCAAAATCCGAGTACCCAGCAAACAGGATTCTGCATGCACGCATCTTACCTCTAGCTTGTTCCCGTCGGGCAGCGTGTACTTGGCCAGCATCTTGGGGTCGAGCTTGGCGGCCGCGTACTCCTTCTCCTCCTTTCTCGGGTCGTGGGCTACGTACGAGACCGACTCCTTGATGAGCCGCACCACCTCCTTCTCGGCACTTGTGTGGAAGACGTAGCCGCTCTTGCGCAGCAGCGTCTGCAGGTGCTCCGTCACGTCGCGGCCCGCCACGTCGATGCGCTGGATGCTGTTGGCGATGGCGAACCCCTCGTACACGGGCACCGCGTGCGACACGCCGTCGCCCGAGTCCAGCACGATGCCCGTCGTCCGCCCGCTCGCGTACAGCGACAGCACCGCCTGTATCGACGTGTAGAGGGCCGGCACGTTGAAGGTCTCGAAGAGGATCTGCGCCGCCGTGTCGCGGTTCGCCCGCGGGTTTAATGGCGGTTCCGTGAGCAGGACCGGGTGCTAGTTTTTTGTGGCATGAGGGTTAGCACGAGGGGTTCTGGCTGCATGCGCCTGGCGGATGGAAAAAACACACACACCTCCTCACTCAGCGTCTTCAGGCCTTCGTCGTAGACGTAGCCCCATATCTTCTCCATGTCGTCCCAGTTGGTGACTATGCCGTGCTCGAGCGGGTAGCGGATCTTGAGCAGGCCGCGCAGCTCCGTGGCGGCGCGCTCGCCTATGAAGACGTCCCCCTCGAGCGCACCGGCCAGGACCTTTGTGTGCTTGGGGCGGCCCACGAAGGAGGGGAAGAAGCACTTGGGCAGATCGTCCCCCGCAAACCCCGCCCGAATCGTGCCGGAGCCGTTGTCGATGACGATCGGCGCATTGTGTAGTAGTTCCGCCATCCGGCCGGCGGTTTCGTCGCTGTCCTGCTCGGGCGGCTTGCCGTGGGTGCCTCTCCTCCCGTTTCGGGTTCTGTCTCTGAGCGCCGTGCTATGCGGAGCTCATGAACAGCAAGCGAGGCCCATGCACGAGGGCTTGGCTGGTATCGGTCTGGCCCGTTCGCCTTGCCAGAGACCAGCACCCTGGAATTGCGCGTGGCAGGGCGGTGATGGGCTGTCGGGCGGCGGCTGATCTCTCTGTTTGGGGCGACTCGGTGAGGCGGTCGGCTGGCTGGCACAAAGCTATTTGGTGGGGCAGGTCGACAGCAGCAGACGGACAGGAGCGCACACGTCGTTTGCTGAGGTGGTGTGGTTGCCGGTCGGACACGGACGGGTACCAGGGCCTGCGCGTGGTGTTGACGTGAATTATTTCGGGGTCAGCATGGATCGCAGCTCGAACGCGGTCCCAGCTTGGCCCAAGACAATGGTGGGCGGCCGTTTGGGTCGAGTGATGTTCCTGACTAGTCCTGGTTAGGCAGCCACACTGTCGAATGTCAATGGCGCGTCTGTGCCCTGCTGATCTTGACGTCTTCAGCGCACGACACGCCGCGTTTACGGCACCCAAGAAAAAAAAAAAACGTATATCGGCAAATCGCGTATCTTTGTTGCCTCTTACGCAAATCTACCTAAATTTATCTACAATTATCCATCACCATTTCTAGGTTGGTATACAATATACACGTGTGCTGTCTTCCTCTTTCTCTCTGTACTCCTTTGCTCCGTTCCTATTACGCTCGAAATGGAGCCCTTGACGAGCAACATCCTCAGCTGGAGCTCATGTACGTCCGCTGCACCTTGATTCCGTGCAGCGGAATCTCGTCGCCGCTCTCCTCGTCCCTCTCGGACTTGGCCCCACCGTCGGTGTGGCTAGAGACCGTGAAAGCGAAGCCGGTCACGTCGGGTCTGAGCGCCCCCTCGGACGGCATCTTTGGCGGGTTGGCGGCCTCAGCGCCTCTCTGCTCGTCCGGCAGCCGGTGGAAGGTTGACTTGAAGCTGGGCATGCGGTAGACCCTGGGCGCGGAGTTGTTGCTGTTGTTGGCCTCTTCGTCTTCTTCGTCGCACATCGTCGTCAGTGTGTTGCTGGTCGTGTGCGATTTGTGGTCCAGCCGGCTGTTCGGCGTGCGTATGCCGGTACCCCGGGAGTAGGCTTCTTCTTCTCCTTTGCTGCTGCCTCCGTGTGTCCCGCGCGTCGCGCCTCGGAAGAGCCCTCCGAAGCTGCCCTTGACGCCGACTGCACGCGCGAGCATGTGTATCGCCGGCCGAATTGTCGGGAGGCACGCCGAAATGATACCGGCTGAAAACTCGATCGCGGTCCAGCCTACAGTCGGCGCCAAGGTGTAGCTGGGATCCTTGTTTGAGTATGTGAAAAGCACGCTCGTGCGGTAGGCTGAGACAAAGACGACGCTGTTTTTTGTGTCCGTCAGCCAAGGGTACTGGGTACCAGCTGTTGCGAGGTTGGAAACCCCCAAGTGGAAGACATGAGAACTTACAAGAATCCAAGACTAAAAGCAAAAGTCAGAGCGATCTTTTCGGCCAGCCGCAGCTGCAACCGCCAAACCTGCGGTACCGGCAGCAGCAAGATGGCAATGTCGCTGATCAGCGTCGACGCGGCGTTCGCAATCCACGTTCCCACCTGGTCGATGCAGTGGCCTGGCAGATCCGGATACCAAAGCTTCTCGACCGGCACGCAGATGAAGATGAACAAGAAGGTGATGCAGACCACCCAGGCCATGACGAAGGCCCCGACGGCCCAAGCGACCTTCTTGAAGAAGGGAATGTGGAAGATGCGGTAGTACATCAGCAGCAGCGACAGCTTGGTCCAGCCCAGATTCCAGGCATACAAGATCTCGGCCACGACGAGGTACTTGGCCATCATGACGATGTTGTCTAGCGGCACCTTGTCCGCATGGATCCCCATCCCCTGCGAGTACATGGCGAAAATGAAGCCGACGGTGACCAAGGCCCACACCTGGATATCGAGAACCTCGCCGTCAGCGATGCTCCTCCCCAGTCTTTGTCCCGCGGGGCGGCTTCTTTTGCCCAGTTCTTCGACAGAAAGATCAGAACGGGGAGATGAGGACGCACCATGGAAAAGATGATCGTGTAGTCGTCCCACCAGAGCGCCTGGCCTTTGAGGTGTCGGCTCCATATCCTCAAGCCGACTGTTAAGAGCGCGAGGACCGTGACGGAAACGACGACTTGGACGGTCCACGGCTGGAGGTTCTGCTGGTCGTAGCCGGGGATGCCCGGGAGCACCGACGGCGCATTGGGGTCGGGCGGTGACACAGACATGGCTTGCGACCTGTGCGAGTACACCGGTGACGGATGGCGTGCGGTCGAGCTAGATGACGAGGACTCGGGGCTAGTAGAAATGTCGTGCTCGTCAGCTCGCTAGGCGTCACGTTTTCGTGAGCTCAGCAACGTTGGTCGTAAACGACACGACTGTTATCAACCGGCCGGCCTGATTTGAGCAACGGACCAGGACGAGGTTTTATTTTTTTTGTTCTACAACCCCCAAGTTTCATTAGCTTCGAGGCTTTCACCACACCCTGGTCCATATGTCCCTCCACACCATTCCCTTCAGTGGTGGTGGCGACAGAACACCGAGAGGCTGAGAGAAGTGGTTGCCCGGCCCCGTCACGCGGTGCGCAATGGGGCAAGTGAGGAGCCAAACCCGGAAAGGCCCGTGTCGAGGCCATTGTGCCCGGCAGATCAATCACTTCTCCCCGAGGTCGAAACCGCGCGATGGCACGTCAAATGTTGAGACTGCTGTGACCTCTGGCGATCACTCTCTGGAAGTGGTCTAGTTAGCCAGGTGAATGGGGCCGCTAGCTGCTATGCCGGTCTTCATCCTAAAGTCCACTAGACGCTTGTCCGCAAATCACCTTTGATGAAACCATTCATAATCAACACATAAGGGTAAAATTGGGGCCCTTTCCCCTCTTTCGGTGGCAGGCGCCGAACGGCATCCAAGGGGATAGCCAGGGGTAAGAGCATTGGAGGTGGTGTGGGGAATTACACACCGGCTTCTTTGATGGGACTGGTGACCGGGCTCAGCACGTCAGTTGCGTAGCGCAAAACCACGCACTCGCGCACTGCGATTCTCGTTCATCAAGGACGCTATCACTTTGTGGGGTGATGGTGGCCACCGGCTTCCAGAAAGCAATACTCCGATCGCCCGGTTATCTGCTTGGGGATGCTCTGAGCTGGGATGGGTAGCCACCGCACTAGCCTCGGCCAATATTCCAATTGCGGCCACCAAAAGCGGGCTGCTCTGGATTTCCATGTATGTATAATGTTTCGCCGCCCTGGTTCCCAGCTGCCTCGGCCCGACTTTGCGGTGGAGCGAGGGGAGGCAAAAGAAGACTAGCAAACGGGGCAAAGATGCCCTTCTCTCGGGCAAAGCGCCAGAAAGCTGTCCCAGGTGGATTTTGTCGCTCACCCCTTTTTCTTGTGGGCATAGATGGGATGGATGGTCATTTCACGTTAATGAGCTGCTGCCACACGAACGAAACGAAACGATATACAAAGCAGCTACCGCATCGAGCAAAGAAAGCGACAACACCCAAGAAGAAAGCAAATAACAAAGCCGCTATAAAAAGCAAAGACCGAGAGACTAGGCTAATACAAGCATGGCAGCCAAGACCACAGTTCAGGTGCAACACCTTGGCGTCACGGCGGGCTACCGGCTGGCGGGCGACGCCGTCGACCCGTCCAAGCCGACGGTGGTGCTGATCAACTCTATGTGCACAACGTCGGCGCTGTACGAGCGCCAGTTCGCCGACCCCGAGCTGTCGGCCGCCGTCAACCTCGTCGCCGTCGAGCCGCTCGGCCACGGCGCCACCAGCTGCCCCTCGGAGCACTTCACATACTGGGACTCTGCCCTCGTGGCTCTGCAGGTCATGGACAGCCTCGGGGTGCAAAAGGCGTTTGCGCTGGGCACTAGCCAGGGAGGCTGGATTGTTGCTCGAATGGCGCTTTTGGCCCCTGAACGGGTATGTTCTTTGTGTTTCTTTTCCTTTTTTTTTCTTTTTTTTTTCCCCGTCACCGGTCTCGTCCTGTGCCCAGGCTGGGTATTTTTCCACTGCAGGACGGCTCATCTCCCGGATCCTCTTCCGCCCATCCATCCCGCCACCTCCCCCAGCTGCGACCAAAGAACGTGGTGGTTGCACACGTGCCACGTCCATGCCACCCACCCCTACAACGCTAAGGCCAAGGGCATCGAATTACCTGATGATGGTGTAATCCACGCTAACATTTTTTTTGCTCATTTCCTTCTCTCGAACGTATGTAGATACTCGGAATCATCCCCCTGGGCACGTCACTGGACGACGAGTCCCCTGAATCCCGCGCCAACGGGGCCTGGGACCCCAAGACTCAGCTGAGGCCCTTCCTGGACGGCTGGAGCGCCCCTGGGGCCGCCGACTTCGTCGTCGACGACGTCTGGTGCGGCATGGTGGGCAGCCTGGGCTTTTCGGGCACCGTCCCCGCCGAGACGCTCGAGTTCTGGACCACTACGCTCAAGTCGGTCTACTGCGGCGACGAGGGCCGCAGGAAGCTCAAGGGCGCCCTCGTCAACCTGCTCTCGCGGGACGGGTTGTTGTTGAGGCTGAGGGATATCAAGTGCCCTGTGTACTGGCTGCAGGTATGCTATGTTGCCTTTCTGTGATTTCCCTTTTGTTTTCCCTGCCCGCCGCTGCGTTTGCTGATGGGACGACTTTGGTTTCGCAGGGCACCCAAGATCCAGTCTTTGGGGTCAAGATTCCCGCCGAGCAGATCAAGCTGTTCACAGCTTCGCCCGAGGCGACCTTGACGCTTGTCGAGGGCGGCGGCCACTACCTCAATGCCACTAGTCCCAAGGAGGTTGACGAGGCCATTCTGAAGATGGTTAGAAAGTACGCCTGAAGATCGAATAGTCTGCTACGTAGACAAATTTATTAGGTCATCTAAAATCAGAGTTTTACTCTGTGGTCAACCAAACCCAGCAAGGCTTCCTAAATATATTTTTAGCCCACTACCAATTCCAGCCCTTGCTTCATCCAGTATGTTCCCTGTAAAGGTCTGCCGGGTGGCCACTTGAATTTCCTAGCCTCTTGGTGCCGACTTCTGAAAATACCACTTCCTCGGATTTGGACCCGCCGAAATGATACCAATGTTTCCAGCACGTAATGGAAAAGACTCAGTATTAGCCAAGAGAACACCCGCAGAACGCGGGCTGCCAAGGATGTTTTGCTCGGCTTCGACGATCTTTATTTGCTGGAGAGCGTCCCCAATCTGTAGAGCCGATGTGAGTGATCCATCTTGTTCTTGGCTGAGTTCATACTTGCTTGCCCTCTTTTTTTTTTCCCCCCCCGATAACTATCCAAAATTTCGACGCAAAAAAAAGATGGATGCGAGATGCTAGCGTCGCCTATCTACAAGCGGCCCAATGACGCAACATGCATTTCCTCGGAGGACCGACCGCCGCCTCGTTTGATTAACACAAACAATCCTTGTTGACCACGCTACGGCTATCCTTCACAACTGAAGAAACGGATCCACGCTCAGGCGGCCCGCCCCTAGGAAGCAGATCAGCGGCACCCCTGCCATTCCGCCTACCAGGCTTGCACATGGACGCGCGAGTTGACCTTGCAAACAGTATTCATTTTTGGCTCTATCTTCAGCTTCCGGAGCGTGGCCGTCCCTATCCCGCGGCTTTGGCGAGCTGCACGCCGTCAAACACGGCCAGGGGCGTAAACACGAGTCCAAAGATGGCGACGAGGTCGTTGCCTTTCCCGTCGACGACGCCGTAGATGTCGAGCGCCGATTGGCCCGCAATGTCGACCATGGATGTGATGCGGCCGATGACGGCCAGGGGAGCGAGCATGGCGGCGATCTCGCCGACTATAGGGACGAGCAGGAAAAACGCCGTGAGGAAAAGCAAAATGGTGTTCTTATGCTGCTCGGCCTCCTCGATGTCGCCGGCGCCGGCGTCAACCCCCTGGGTAGAGGCTGAGCTTGATCTGCTCGACGGCCTCGGGGAGGTCCCGGGCGAGGACGATAAGCTTGTCGTAGGCGCCCTTGACGAGGTCTCCTGCTGGTTGTTGACGTCTTCCTTTTCGTAGCCGTCCGAGATGGGATAGAGATTGAAGTCCCAGCCCGACTTGCGGCACTCGTCGTGGCTCTCGGTCGGCTGGCGACCCCACCGAACCGGATGCGGCCGCGCGGGATCCCCGCGGCCTCGCACAGGTCGCGCTCCCAGATCCCGCAGCTGAAGTACCTGTCCCCGTTGCTGTACACGAACTCGCGTATAGCCTCGGCGCCGCCGCGCACCATCGAGTCGGCGAAGCTGTTGAAGTTGCGCTTGTGGCCGTCTGCCACGAGGCGCTCGTACTTCTCCGTCGTCTAACCGATGGTGCGGGCGAGCACCTCGACCAGGCACTGCATCATGCAGTGCCCCCGGCACGTTTGTATTCTCGATCTGCTCGAGGAATTCGAACCACGTATCGCAGTCGGCCAGTAGGGTTGACGGCAGGTGGATGGGGACGGGCCTCTCGCAGCTCTCGCCCTTGTTCGGCGGTCCGGGTCGATGTAATCGTCCTCCCCGTTGAACGCCCGTAGGTCCGTGGCTTAATCGACCGTGTCCGCAAACGTGAGGTTCCTCCAGTGCCCGTGGCGCGTTCCTTGTGTCATCGACGTCATTACGCAACCCACTCGTCGCCGGTGTCAGTAGCTGGGGAGTCGTTTTTACCGCGGCACATGGGGTCGTGGCAGCCCGGCCACGCCCACAACTCGACTCCCCGACGAAGATTTTGGTGGTCGACACGCCGGCCTTTGTGATCATGACCAGTGCCTGCGTCGTTTCTGTCGTGACCCCTGACGCAGTTGCCAGCTGGGCAGCCTTCTGTCACCCACTGGTTGCCCGCATCCCACTGTCCCGGCCCAGGGTCAGCGTTGGGGCTAGGTGGAAAGAAAGAGGTGAGGACGGAGGACAAGGAGCACAATACCATGGAGATCATATACCATGTGCACAATGCAGTCCCGCACGGTGGACATGCTGCCGATGGGATACACCTTAAGATACCTGCAAAAACGGCAAGTCAGTTGGTGCACACTGCAACAGTCTATGTGAAGCCGTGACGCCCACCGGTAGCTGGTAGGAGCTTCAATAGAAAGCGTCTGACTCTTGGAAGCTTGCCCTTCATGACGGTCAGAAACCCGAGGTAGTCGGCTCCGCCCGAATCGAACCCCGCGGGCGTGCCGAGGATGTCTTTGGCGCCCAGGTTTTCCCAGTCGAAATCCACGCTGTCCAGCCGGTCTCGCTGCACGGCGCCTCGCCCCCGAAGAAGTCAAGGAGCTTCCCCATGACCGTGGCCGAGGTGTCTCGTCTGGTCTCATCCAGATTTGGCTGCTTGCCGGCAACGGCCAGCTCGTATGTGAGCTTATTCTCTTTTTCTTGGTTTCTGGGGGGGGGGGGGGGGGGGG
>PYSS01000017.1:245158-257949 GCA_003049465.1 Magnaporthiopsis rhizophila
AGGAGGGGGGGGGGGGGGGGGGGGGGGGGCTTGTAATCCTGTGTGCCTACTTACTGTAGGAGCTTGGCAGATGAGCTGAGAGATGCCTGGAATATGGAAGTTTCTTAAACCAGAGCATAGGATCGCCACCAGCAATAAACGAATAGGTTATGCAGCTTTACGTTACGAGCTCCTCTTTCAGAAGTTCACTGGGGGCGGTGCAAGGCGGGCTACGCCAAAATCCAACACGGCTCGAGACACCCACTCTCACCCACCAAGACGGTTGAGGCCGCCGACTTGCCGTCCTATCATCACGCACGCGGACGGACTAGGCTGCCCTGAGTAAATAAACGGCGGCCATGGCCCTTCCAGCCAAGTAGTATTTCCTTCGGAGCATCGCCTCACAATCCCGATCCCGCCGCCCCCACATAGAGCGAGCCTACCGCGCCAACCAGCAAGGCCTCGGCAAGGTGTGTTCGGCGGCTTCACTTTTCGTTTTTTGCTCTGGGTGCTCTCTTGAGCGCGCTGACCCTTACCGTTCCACGCCTCTTTGCGCGAGATGGGGAGGAGCCCACGCTGCCACCTAACTCCAACACGCCTGCCGGGTGCACTTGGTGGCACGACAATGAAGACGGCGGCACCCCCTGCTCGCAGATTCCGGCCTTCTACGACGTCTCGCTGAAGGCTTTCTGTATTGGGCGTGTTGTTCGCCTGACTGTCTCGGCTACCACTATATCGAGATAGATAAGAGAGTCTCTGCAAACAGCGGCAGAAAAAAATAGAACCCGTTCATCACTGTTTCTTGCGGGAACTTCCTGAAAGGGCGCGCGTACTGCGTCGAGGGCCGTCCCGCCCTGGCTGCTCCTTCGGCGCCAGACCCGGACCTCGACCACAGCCCCTGAGCCCGCCCACTCCCTACAACGGCGTCACCACGCCGACGCTGACCCAGCCTAGCATGGTGGACGACTGCGAGACCTTCTAACTCGTCGACCACTGCAAGGCGTGCGGGTCCGCGATGCGGAAGAACAGCATCAAGCTCGCCTTGCTCGTCGCCTGGAACCTGCCGGTGGGCGCCGACTGCAGCGGCATGTGGGCCAACACGTATGCTTGTGTGGCTCTACTAGGTGGGAGGATTACCAGGTGACCTTGCTGTCGTTGTCATATAATTGGTCGGGTCACGTGAAACAAGGCGGAGGGGGTCGGGTCCGGCCAGCGCCTCTTTCTCGCATCCTTGACAAGCCTTTCGTTCCTTCAGGCAAGGCAAAGCGAACAGATCATAAAACGCTTTCGGTGCGAGGATCTTTGCCCAATCCATCCGGACCCATTATGACACCGAAGTTGTGGAAGAAATGGCCGAAGCTTTTCGGGCGTCGTCGTCCAGCCTCCCCGGCCCCGTCTCCCATGCCTTCGAGTATGTTAAAACTCTGTCTAGCATTGCAAGGCTTCTCGTAACTCACATTCTCCAGCAAACGCAAACCCATGTTCACTTTTGCAGATCGACGACCGCCGCCGCGGTTGGAAACCCTGCCGCCAGAGCTGCTGGATCAAGTCCTGGGAGACTTGGCCCGCTCCGACATCTCGCGCCTCTCACGGGCCTGTTGGGGCTTCCATTCTGTGTTTCTGCCGCGGCTCCTGGGCCGTCCAGAAAACTTCAACCTCGCGGTCAAATGGGCTATCCAGGCCGGCGTCAACAGCCTGGTCGACAGGGTCATAGCCGACTACGGCGCGTCCGTCAGCACCGTTGCCATGACAGACAAGAGCGGCGACAGCGTCCAGGTCCTGAGCCTGGGTCTCGCGGCGATGAGCGGGCAGGCCGGCACTTTCCGGCACCTGATCGAGCTCGGCGCCCAGGTGAACTGCCACCCTGCCGCCCACGCGTCCTCGATCCGTGCCCTGGTTCGGTTGCTTGCCCAGTCGCCCTCTCCGGACCTCCTCCGCATCTTCCTGGAGATCAACCCGACCCTCGTCTCTCAGCTGCGTCAGCCCCAGCGCACCGAGCTGCTCTTCAACGCCGTCGACGCCGCCAGCCGGGAAAAGTCCCCCTGGCCCGTCTCGTCCTGTCTGGGGATCGCCAAGAGGCTTCTGGCCGCCGGCGCCGACCCCGACCCCGGCGTCGTCCCTATGCGCTACCCGGTTCACGGCCAAGACGTCATCATGCCTACGCTCTCGGCAGCCATAAAGTCGCGCTCGCCCGAGCTCGTACGCCTTCTGCTGGAGAATGGCGCTCGTTTCAGCTCGATGCAGGACACTTTTTTTCGCATCAAGGACGAGCCCCCGCTGGAGCAGGCGTCGTCACCAGCAGAGCACTACCCCATAGATATCACCATCTTCTCCCCCATGTGCGCAGTCGCATATTGGCTCGCCCAAACTCTTTCCACCACCGAACCATCAGCGCGTGCCCAGGACTTTCAGCGGCTCGCCGAGATTGGCCGTCTGTGTCTCGAGCATGGGGCCGCACTCAATGACTGTGTGTCCATCTTTTATGACAGCCGGGTCTTGCGCTTTCGGACACCAATGATGCTTTATGTCGCAATGGTAAAGGACTGGGGGCCACCTGGTGACCATCCAGAGTCTGATGCTATGCAGAGGCTCCGGTATCTGTGTGAGATTGGCGCAGCTGGCCTGCGCGACACGCAGTACCGTTTTGCATACGAAATTGAGACGCGTGCGAGCCGGGCTGGACCGCTGCTTCGTAGGAGCGCGCATGAGCACTGGGCTGCAGCTCTCAAGCGTGGGCGGGAGCTTTGGACGTCGCCTGTACATCTCCTCCTGAAGATCTGGATTCCCCGCGGCTCGGCTCTCCCTTCGCTCGCGCAGCCTGTCAAGCTTCTTATGGCACAATATGGAGCGCGTGAGGGCTTGCGCCTCGTGTCGGGACGTGGACCCAGCCCCGCGTGCCCTTTCGCAGCCGAATTGCTGGCCCTCTACAAGTATACCTCGGGAGTTGGAGAGCAGCCCAACAGCGGCACACCAGATAATACCGACCCCATCATGTCGGCCTGGAAATCCATCGTGGCGAGCGTCATCCAGCACCTGACCGCCCCCGAACTCGACAACCTGCTCTTCGACTACTGTTGGTTCAAGCTGACGTGCCTCAACCACTACTTCAAACTATACGACAAATATTTCTTCGTTAGACGGCCAAAGATGGACAGCGAATGCTGCAGCGTAGCAACCTCGGCCGACGACCCATTTACGCGCCCGACCATATGGCAGCTCATCGCCGCCGGGGCCGACATAAACCGCAAGCTCGACGGCAGATGGACAACGCTGCTACAGGAATTCGGCCGCTGGCTCATGGGCAGCGGCGGGGAGTGCCACGGCCAGCTGTGGGGAGGCCACCGCTACGTAGGCCCCATCGGCCTGAGCGAGGAGCGGGCGCGGCTACTGCGCTTCCTGATCGACGAGTGCGGCGCCGACCCGGTGATCCCCTTCAGGGACCAGACCACGGCGGAAATGCTACGCCAAAACCTCCAAGAAAAGGGGGTGGCAGTCGACGAGACGACCGATGGTTACCGCCGCCTGGTTGAGTTTGACTGGGGCCGCCCTGGCTGCTATTTGGATGATGAACGGAGAAGATTCATAGAAGAGAAGAAGGAGGGGGAGGCTGGAGATTCGGACGGATCGGGGTGATCTGAGTGAAATGGGTGGGTTACATCTTGGCGGTCAACACCATCCGAAGAAGCATTCGAATCTACCTCTTGAGGGCCAGCGTGCAGGATAGAAGCACCAGCAGCGGCTTTGCAATCTTGGCTAAGCCGCGAGAGCAGGACGACCTGACCGACTAGCACGCACCGCCATACATGTCACCGGCCGGAGTACACAGGATCCTGTCCGCTCTCCACCACGCAGGCCAGCGAGGGAGAAGCCATGCTCTGTTCAAGTCATCCGCAGCGCACACAAACCAGAGTATTCCTGGCCTTCCAACTGGAACCCGGTCTGCTCTAGGTACATACGTGGTAGGTGGGAAAAGGAAAGCGGGTTCTGGAAAGTGTCCCGAGAATCTAAGCCACCAGTGGCCCTGTGAAGGCTGGGAAAGACGACCTTCGTGATCCCCGGCTTCCTGATGAAAGCTGTCCCAACCCTTGAAATTTCGCCCTTTTGTGCGAAATTTAAGGAGTACCGGCGCCCGCCGCCTGTAGTCGCATGTAAAGGCGACCGCTGTACCTACAGATTTCGACCATGAGCGAGCTCGATGTCATCTTGTGAGGAAGGTCATCTACCAACGCGTCTGACAAGTTGGGATAGATGGATGTCAGGCCGTTGATGACGTTCCTGACATGATGGCGGTCGTCGCTCTGAACTCCGGCTTGCTCCAGGGCAGCGACAATACCCTTCCAGCGGTAGAGATATTCTTCGACAGTGGTGTATGTGCTGGCTGACATGCTGTGGTACCGCTCAAGTAGGTCGTATGTTTTGTTGAGCCTGTCGCCGATGTAGCTCTCAACGGCACTCCAGAGCGTCTTGGCGTTCGACTCGTCCACGGCGTCAACCTCCAGGTTGCCGCTAAAATAGGCGGTCATTCCAGACCCTCGCAAGGGATTTCTGTATGCAGAAACACGTCATCACCATACCGCCTCCCACCTCTCCACGTCTTTATCGAGATCGTCGCCGTCCGGTCTGGTCGCATAGCCGTGGGTGATGAACTTCACGGTACCGGATTGATGGAAGTAGGCGGTTATAGCGTCCCTCCACTCAATGTGGTTGGAAGCGCCGGGTTCCAGCATCGGTATCTCTACCGGCATGTTGCTGGCGGGCACGGTCGCCATCTTGGCGATGCTTGGTTGTTTTGTTCGCCGGCAGTAGTAGTGTTCGATGGGAATTCAATCTGGAATGACTTCACCATAGGTACCTGTTTTTGTCAGACTTAGATTAGTTTACCCGAATGTCGCTTTGTGCGAGGAAGCCAACCTACCGCGCGGGGAGGGAGCAAAAGAAAGACGAATCTCTGGTTTGCTTGAACCTGCCACCAGGCGTCAAGCTAAGGCCCGGAATGTGCCTCTGGATGTCTGCCGCAGAAGGTGCAAGATCCTCAAGGGACTGAGGAGGAGAGATGAAAAGAGCGGATGCAGTGGTTGTGGTAATGGATGGAACGGCGAGGAAGGTCTGGGGCGCACCATAGATGTCACGCCAAAATGGATCTTGCAGTGGGTGATGGACGCGTCTCCAAGTAGGGAAGATACACTTGACATCAATTTACCGGATACATTCAAGCGGGGTGGCCGCGCCTTCCTCGTCAACAGGCGGACAGACCAGAAAAATGAAGTCGCTTATGACATGCCCGAGCCAGAGGCTCATCTCTTGCGTCCCAGCCAAGGGACCTCGCAAGTCCTATTTGGCAACTTCCCGTGGTACCTGCAGCTCTTCGTGCTTGCCTCAAGGCCTTGTTGCTGCCCGGCCTTCTCCCACCAACCGCCAAGCTCACCAGAGCTTACAAAGGAGCATCCAGGTACACAAAGAAACTAGCACCAGAATAAGAGATCAAGTCACAGCAGGCAGTGCCTCCGGTTGTGAATACTATGGCAATAATTCAACTACTGAAGCACGTTGACGATCTCCGCTATCCAAGGCTCTGTTTGCCACACCACGCTAAGTGTCTAACAAATCTGACTGAGGATCTCCGACATAAAGGCAGCAACCCTAGGCCCGTCCAGGAAATAAACGGCGGGAGAACACGATGGAAGGGAGATAGGATGCAAAAAGACAAGAAGGGGAGAAAGGAGAGGGAGCAAGTATGCGAGAAAAAGGAGAGAGCTCCCGCGAAAGGCATTCAAAAATGCATCATCTTCCATGATCGCGTAAACGCCGCATAACGGCGACCTTGACGAGGGGGACTTCCACCCCCCAACGATCAATATAGCGCCCAAAATAAAAACCGCCATCACGCATCATCATCGGCCATGGCCGTGTCCGGTGATGACTCGATCAGCCTGTGCTCCCCCGATGGGAACTCGGCAGACTGTTGGGAAATCCCGAAAGCATTGTCTCCCGTGCGGAAGGGAGGGAGCATGCCCCAACTGATGTGAAGGATCCCGGTGATGTCGTCGTTGGCGGGCGCACCGCTGCTGCGCAGGATCGGATCGACGGTGCCGGACGGGGCGCGGTCGTTGCCGAACCGGCCGCCGATGTGTTCGAAGACCGGAGACCGCGCCGTCGGCGTCCCTGCCTCTTCCTCGTCGTCCTCCTCGCCCGGCAGCAGCGGGGCCATGTTAAAGGAGGTGGAGGCGGTGTCGCCGTCACCATAGAGCGAGCTGGTTGGGTTACCCGACACCATCGAGGATGCGGGGTACTGCGCCCCCACGGGCAGGGAGCCGGGGAACATGATGGACATGAGCGCGTTGATGACACGCTCCCATTCCTGCTGGCTGTGGTCCGCCCAGATATTTGCGAGGGCGCCACCGTACTGGAAGCGAAAGAAAGCGATTCTTTGGTCGAAGACTGTCGCGTGCTGGGAGTTAGTACTACAAACGATGGGTATTGTCTCGCGTTTTGGGATCACGAACGAAAACAGAGGGCTTGCTCACATGGAGATTGTGGGTAAAATCGTTCGTGGACGTAAGGGAAGAGTGTTTTGACGATTTTGTTCCATTTCGCCTTACTCTTGTCTTCAAGGCTCATGGCCCGGCCGCCTTTAGGCTGTGCGCGAGACGAGATTTCCTTGTATTGCGCCGGCCCGAAGCGGTCGATCCCGTTCCGTGGAGGCGGGCCGCATCCCGCGTCGAGTTCCATGTGTTCATCAAACTTAGCCTTGGATTTGAACGGCTTCTTGCAGCGTTTGCAGTACAGTTCGTAGTGCTTCTCATAGAGGTGATCCGTTCTAAGGAAGACCTAGCGTTTTAGTAGCCGTGTCTGGACCGTTATTGGGGCTTGTGGGCGCCAAACATACTTGAGCTTGGATATATTCCAACCCCCTCTGCAGCACTCTGGAAAGTGCACGATATACATCAAGGGATTGAGCGCGAAGTAGGGGCATGCGAGCAGCCTCTCCAGGACGGTGGCACCCGACTGGCCGTTAGCAATTGCTTCCGTTGCCATTGTCCTACCCTCTGTGCGATCGGTGCTTTGTTATTCAGTGACTTGGACGGCGATCGGGGTCGAGGTTGCCTTAAAGAAGGCAACGAAGGCAAGAAGGCAGATGTTCGACAACGGGCCGTCGGTGGGGAGACTATGTGATAGACGGTAAGACCCCAAAAGAGGAGGCAATGGCAAGGATACTTGGAAAGCGGATTTGAGGTGGCACGGTGGAAGCCATCTTTTCCAGCACCTTTTAGAAGATGATGACGAAGTGCGGCGTACAGGACAAGGATTTTTGAGGAGGCGGCTCAAAAAGACCATTTACCTTGGGGTTTTGAGGATGAAGCTCAAAAAATCCCACGAAACTCTTGCAAATGCTCATGATTGGGAGGTGGGAGGTGTTAACGCAGTCTGCGCCCCACAGCTTTGGTCGCACAGCATGCTACCAGTCCGCGCAGCCAGCAAACGCGCATTATGTAACAAAGGTCCTGCATAGTAGTGCGCGCTCAAGAATCCTTTCCAGACTGGATCCAGGGTGCAGTCCCTCGCATGCCAGATAATGCGCTGGCGGGGTGCTCGCCTAGCACAGCGGTGCGGCGTAATGGACGTGGCACGGGATTGCCTAAATCGGTCCCGTTGTCGGCCTCGCAGTCCGCCTCAGTAGGTACCTACCTCTGGCGATTGTTCGTCCTCTCTGCTGCACAAGACTTTGATGCATAAGACGCACGGACCACAGTGATCAGGTGAGAGTGACTCCGGACGGAACCCCTGAAGCACGGCCTTTTGGAGCTAAAGACAACGTCATTCCTGCCCTACTGGTCGGGTCGGGCTTCCCCTCTCAGCCCGTTTCTCGTTGCAACCATCATTCAATCAATCCCACCACCATCACACCATCGAAATCCAGGGGCATCACCAATCAATAAATCAACAACGGGAATTTGCTTACGGTTTTGCCAACGAAACACAAAAAGAAAACAAGATCGGACTTGCCAGAGCACCAGCAATACAAAATCTGCATCGCAACCATGGGTCGCCGTTCGTACTACGACACCGACGAGGAGCGCCTGCCCGAGGGCATGACGAGAATCGGCTACGACGCCGACACCGAGACCTACACCTTCCGCGATGCCGACGGCAGCATCTGGGAGTCGGCCCCGGGCAGCCGCTACGGCAACCTGACCAAGATCTCCAACGGCTCCGCCGCCGCGCGACGCGCGGCCCAGCCGACCGGTGCCGTGGGCCGCGGGCCGCGAAATGCCAAGGGCGGCGACGACAGCCCGCGCGCCTACAACGACAACGACAACGACGACGATGACGACGACGCCGGCGACTCGGACCGCGCCCCCTTCCTGGCCCCGCCGGCCTACAGCGCGTCGGCCGCTGCGGCGACGCTGTCGACGCGCGGCGGCAATGACGACGCCCTCCCCCTGCCGTCGGCGGCCGAGGCTCGCTACCGAGACTGGCGCAAGCGGTCGTGGCGGGCCGACCTGATGCCGCTGCTGCACTTCTTCCTCGTAAGCTCGCTTTTTCTCGTCGGCATCTTCTGGATGGTCGGCGGCTTCTCGGGCGGGTCATCGTCTACCTCGTCAACCTCGGAGAGGCCAGAACCGAAGATGCCACCGCCCGTGACGGCCAAGCCCGCCGCCCCGGCCGGCTGCCCCGACGGCTGGGCGACGAGCGTCGTGTACCGGGGACAGACGTGCTACATGATCGCAAAGATGCACGACGTCGAGCTCGACGAGCTGCTGAGCGTCAACAAGGGCGTCAACTGCGACCTGCTCCAGATCGGCGAGATGATCTGCGTGCCCAAGACTGAATGATGAGAATGCTCTCGGCCCGCTTTGCGGGAACCAGCCCACCTTTTTTTTATCGATCACAATCTCGTCTGCATTTCCGGGCACTCTGAGCCGCCCGAAATGCCGAGTCCTTAAACGACAAGTCGGGACACTTCGACCTCTTCTTTTTTCCTGCGTCCTGGTTTTTGTACTCTTCGATTGTTAATTTGCCTTCTTCCTTCTTTTCCGTGTGTTCCATCCCATCTCCTTTGCTTAATCAATATATCCGAGGGCAGGCACTCGACAGCCACCTCGCCAGTCTACTGCGTCCGTTCACTGTGTTTTTCAGGGGTAGGAGCTGATCCATAATGTCGTCTCCAGTGTCGGTTGGGACAGGCCAGAACGAACCATTAGGCGCTTTTCTTTTTCTTTTGTACCAGGGCAAATACATCACATCTGATCACTCTTCTCTTAACACGGACCAAGAGCTATGTTTTATGGTATCTCGACGGTAACAGCGCCTTCCCGCTTTTAGAATATCCGGCGCAACTGAGCTGTCATATCTGATGAGATCTTGAACGTCCTCCGCACCAGAGCTCGTGGTCCACCAACACAAAGCTTCGAGCAGCAGCATCACTAGCACTAGACTTCACGCGGAAACAAGTACAAGCATAGTCAAAATAACCTCGATTTATGTAACCAGTAAAGGCCACGACGTCGGCGGCACAAACAGTGACCGCCCGCAATGCAACCGCCCAAATGTCTTCCGGACCAAATAACTCCAAGCGCCACAAATATGTACAAGTCCCCATGAGGCAAAATTTCCCTGCCGTAAAGGCCAAAGAAAACGAGCTCTATGGTGCCAGTATTCCGTGATTAAATCCAGCAGGGTCGAAAATAAGAGGCGAAGATGTCCTCGTTTTTGGTTGCCATGTGCTTTTTTTTTTTTTCTCAAATGTGGCCGTCAAGGGCCTTCTGGACCATGAAGGGCCAACCGAGGATCAGAGCCATGCCGGGGAAGTAGCTATCAAGAAATGAAGGATTAGACGTCAGTACAAAGAAGCCATCTAAAAGAAGAGGAGAACGATCTTGGCTGGACCGTGCTGGCAGGCAGGCAGGCAGGCAGGCAGGTAGGCAGGTAGGCAGGCAGGCAGGCAGGCAGGCAGGCAACATACATCCCCAGGGACTTTCCAGTACGGGAAACAATCTTGGCCCAGTCGGCCGGCTGCGCCCTCTCGGCGATGGGCAGCCTCTGGAAGGGGTGTGGCTCAAAGGAGCGCATGGTGGTGCGCATGGCCGTCATCAGGGAGAACTGGCGGCGCTGGGCCATGTTGCGGAGGGCGACACGGGCGACGACGGGAGACATGGTTGTGGTTGTGTATCTCGAAGAGGGGTAGAGTGGTGGTGTGTCGCTGTCGTGTAACGGAATGGGAGATAGCTGGTATACAAGAGGACGGAGTGGTGATGTTCCCAAAAAGGGGCTGATGGGAGATGCTGTGTAATGTTGGATGGTGATGCAGGAGAAAGGAGGACCGGTGACCAGGGAAGCGTGCAGTGCAACACTCTTCTTATATCTACCAGGTACGAGGCTCCAGGGGGGGCTATTCCGGAAAGACCCTTACCTTCCCTACAAGCGGCGGGTTCCCGAGGGCATGGCACGCCCTCATGGCCCGATGGATGGCTGGAGCTGGCCGGTCTAGCATGGCACGCAAAAATGTGTTGCAAATGAATGACAGCTACAGCAGGCGCATGGGATGGGATGAACGAACCAGCAAACCCCGGTTTAGGGCAAAAAAGGCAGATCTCTCCAAGGGGAATGGATGGGCACCAAGATTTTCCTCTACAGTGGCGCCACACGAATCCCAAAAGGTGACTGTTGGCCGCCCCAAGTCCCAAAAGCGGCAGCTAACACCTTGTGCTGGGGAAGGCTGAGCGCGCTGGATGGGACGATTCGACGGCCTTTGACAGTCGACGTCGTCCCATGCCGCCGAGCTTGTGCTGTCAGATGGGCTGATCGGGCCCCGCCGCCGGTGGTACCGTGGGGCCCAAAAAGGAACGGGCGGAGCAGGCAAATGCTGTTGTCGTCTTTTTTTTTTTCTCATTGGTTGCAGCCTTTTTGAGCCAATCACGGCAATCCAAGACATTGAATTTTAAGCCAATCATGCTGAACAAGCCCGGGGCTCTGGTTGCCAGCCCAGGCTTTTGCAGCCCATCCTCGATTTTCCGAAAGTCGAACCACTAGACCACAGCCCATCAGCCCATTGAGCTTGCGAGGCGAGAAAAGCAAGATCCCTCTCGACCACGCGCCGCAGCACAAATCTCAACTTTCCCGCATAAAGAAAAATATTTTTGATTGGAAAAAAAAAAGGAGTATCAAAAAACAATAATACGGGACTTATGCATGACAAAACCAATCACTTGACGCTTCGACGAGCAATTCGTCATTTTCCCGCGAGCCGGCCGACTGGCGATATCAGCCGTGATAAGCCGTCGCATTCCCAGCAGCCAGCCAAAATAACCCAAGGCCCGGACTGGGCTCTCGGTTCACACCATCGCTCATTCATTCCCATGCCCCGTCATCGCTAGGCCAGCTCCAGCTCATGCTCGCGGTAAGTGATGTAGTCGTTGTTCGTGCCTTCCCTTTGCACCGTGTACGTGTCGCCGTCGACCGACTTGACGATGAAGACGTAGGGTTTGCTGGAATTGTCGCTCGTGTTCTTGACGCGGTCGCCGACTTTGAAGGCCTGCCACGGCGTTTGTTGGTTTTGTCAATCCTTCACTCCTCGAGTTGGTGGTGGTGGTTTGCTCTGTTTGGGGCTGATGCATACCATTTTCGGCTATGTTGCAATGCTTGGAGGGTGGGGGCGGTTTTTTTGTTTTGTTTTCCTCTGTCGATTGTAAGAGGCTGATAAGCTGGTATGGTATTTTGGCTCCGATTCCAAGTCGCAAGAATGAGAATACTGCAAGGATGAGTGCCGTTGATGAACAGGACGAACAAAACATTCACTTCTCGACAGATCTTTCCCCTACTTTATATAGGCATTCTCTTCCTCTTCAGCAGCCGTCATACTTCGGTGGCCAACATTTGTCGAACATCCTTAATCAAACAGAAAACAAAACGAGGCGCATAGTGAGGCTTCTCCCGCCCGCAGATTTCGCCCGGGTCCAATGCACATCGGCCCGTTCCCCCACGCCCGGCTTACGTGCCAGTCGTCAGGTCGGCTTGGGCGGCACAAGGCGACCCCGGGCAAACTGCCGCCAGCCTTCCATCACGGAGCCTTGGGCAGCAAAGGTTCAGATTTCCGCCCGCTCGATTGGGTCGCCACCGTGCGGCACATACACTGGCGACGCACACCGCCAGGGCAACCACTCTCGGCATTCAGCGTGGTTTAGGGCTCCAGGAGGGTTTGCATCCGAGGCGCCTCGTTCTGCATAAATTGACCCCCAAGGAGGGTGAGGGTGTGTATATATAACTTGAGGAAAATATAGCCGGGCTCGCCACAACCAAGGCCCATCGTTCTGCATTAACCTGCCACGCAACTACATAGGTAGGTGCTACCTAACGGGGTGTCGAAAATCCAACTTCTCTCTCGCATTTCACCCCCAACTCACGACCTGATAACCGTGGTGCCCTCGGCAGGCTCCAGCAGCCGCCAGGTGCACGAGATGCCCTGGGCGGTGAACTTTGCAATGATGCGCTCCGCAATCTCGGCGTGGTTGGCCGTCGCGAGCGCGAGGATGGTGGGGCCCGCGCCCGAGAGGCACACGCCCAGCAGGCCCGGCTGCGTCCCGGGCGTCATCGACTCGACGATGTCGGTCAGCCCTGGGATCAGCTTCTGCCGGTACGGCTGGTGCAACTTGTCCTGCATCGCCAGGTAGATCA
This sequence comes from Magnaporthiopsis rhizophila, assembly GCA_003049465.1. Lineage (NCBI taxonomy): Eukaryota > Fungi > Ascomycota > Sordariomycetes > Magnaporthales > Magnaporthaceae > Magnaporthiopsis > Magnaporthiopsis rhizophila. The sequence continues at coordinate 257,810 of PYSS01000017.1, forward strand.
GGTCTGGGTCCGGCGGCGACTGGCCCAGCGCCACCGGCAGGAGCGCTATCCTCTGGAGGTTGAAGGTCTGTTTTGCGAGTGCCATGTCAGCATTCGGCTCTTTTTTTTTTTTTTTTTTTTTTTTTTTTTTTTTTTTTTTT
>PYSS01000017.1:278635-292279 GCA_003049465.1 Magnaporthiopsis rhizophila
TTTTGTCTTTTCAGCGTGGCGATGGACGGGCCGTCTATGGTGATTCGAAGAAGAGACCGTTGTTTTCTGGTGGCTGGTGGTTTTGAAGAAGAGTTGAAGACCATGCCCAGTAAATATCGATATCGGGTGGGAGAAAGACGGAAGGGCTGCCGCTCGATGCCGCTCATCGTGGGGGCGCAGCCCCTTATGTGATTAGTGTGCAGGCAGGCCTCGACTAAACCTACCAGATGGGAATTCTGCCTGTCCGTCACAGACTGATTGATTGGCCAACATTGATGGCACGAGAGACTGCCCGGAGACGGGCAGCCAGTCGAATTTGGGGACGCAATGAGGATGCTGCAATCTTGTACTGTCGTTGGACGCCAATCAAGTTCCTCGAGTGCACATGTAGGCGCACAGGGCATAACGATAGGCACTTTGGAGACGGGATAATACTGCTTGAACATTCTAGTCGGCTCTTAATGCAAACCGTGCACAAGTGATATTCGCGGCTTAGACGAAAGGCGAATCATAAAAAAGAGAGAAAAAAAAGGTAAAAAAGCAAAACATACACCGAGGATTCAAGGCGTCCAGAAACGGAGGCTTTCGCCTCCAAAAACGGACGCCTCTGTTACCCCTTTGCTCCCAGCCAAACATTCCCTACCGTCCAACGGCGCGGCAACTGCATAATTCTATTCTGCACTTTTTTTTCTTTTAGGTAATTGCTTTTGGATAATTACAGATAGCCCTCCGAGCCTTCGCTCCAGACTTTGCATACGCCGTCATATTTGTCGAATAAACGCTCAATTAGCTACAGTTACAGCTCCCTACCCCTGCCATCATCGAAGGAAGGCTGCCCAAAATGCAAGTATCTTACACGATTGTAACCGTCGTCCTCTCACCAACGGGCACCTTGTGTCCCCGAGCATGTGTCCTCGCCAGCCCGAGGCGTATTACCTCCTTCGCCCCCTGATCGGTAAGCTTGACTACAAGTCCATTCAGGGTCCATTTCGCTGTAACCATTGGGATGAAAAAGTACTGCTCGTCCGACTCTATATCGTGTTGCCCATCGGGATGCCAGTCCAGCTCCAGGTTGTCAGCACGAATCCTGGCACCGTTTAAAGTAGCAGGAACCAAAGAACACTCGATCTTGGCGAAGCCACCTGTAACTTGTCCGCTGCTTGTTGCATGTACACCTGCCGGGGTACATTGGGCTTCTTTTACCACAGCATGCTCCGTATAGTCGTTGGGGTTGCGAGCATAAAGCCACTGGTCGTAATCAACCGGTCCGTCGACCGAAGCCCAGGACCAGCTCGGTGCCCTCCGGGGGACCCGAGCAGACGGTCCCCAGCTCTTGTACCAGCACATATCAGCCACCATCGTTTCCTTCCACAGGCCAGCCAGATATGTCCCGCCCCCTCGCGCGCTTTATCTCCTCGGCCAATCCGGATAATGCAGGTAGTTTATCTGCGGCGTATGACATTTGCAGTGCCGAGTACTGCATAACCATTTGACGATAAAGCATTTGCGGAGCTCGCCTCCACGGCCCTGATTCGTTGCTGGTGATGACGTCGTGGAACTCTTGCTTTCGTACCTCGTTGATGAAGTGGCTTGCTCTCTTGCACTCACACAAGCGGCATTCACGGCACTCCCACAGCAGCTCTTCGCCCCCGATGTGGAGGACTCGAGGCGCAAGCATTCGTTCCTGGTAGGCCCACGCTCGCGTCAGGAGGGGAAAAGCGACCGATCCCGGGCTGTCAGGGGCGGCAATGTTGGGAAAGTGCAATATCTTCCGCACCATCACGGGTTCGACCTTGGTGCTCTGCCTGGCGGTGAAACAGCCGCCGTCAACCGAGTCGGCCCAGGTCACGGCCAAAGTGAGGTATGAGTTGCGGTAGGTTTCGGCCATCCGGCTTGATTCCCTTTCCCAGTCGTCTGGACTTTCTTCGTTTTGGACTATGCAAAGCGCGTCGATCCATAGATATTGCACGTCCAGTGCGCGGGCGATCTCGATGGCGTGTCGAAACGTTGATGGCAATTCATCTGGGCTGATGCCTCGCAGACGTCTGTCGAAATTGTGCGGAGTGGTCTTGATGAAGCCTTTTTTTCCCCCAGCAGTAGCTAAGGCATATGTAGCGGCCTCTGCTGCCATTGGTTTTCAATAGGGTAACTGTGCCCGGGCCCAGCTTGAGCACTCTGGTTGGTAGGACGGGATCGGCGTCAGAGTGCGGCCGACACCTGGAGTGGTTCCTAGTGCAATCTACAGCCAGGAACCAACACGATTCTGTATATCGGCCGCTGACAATGTGTCCGAAGGGAAGGATCCATCCAGACCCCACGGATTTGGAGTGTCTTATTTTGTAAATGTTAGCAGATTTCCCACTAATAGCCTCGAACGGAAATGGAAATGAAAATATCATTATTAAAATACCTTGGATGGGACCCAAAAGAATGGTTGACTCGTAATGCCTGATCGTCAACAGGGAACGTTGCTCGTGAAGTAAAAAGCAAACGTCTAACATCGTTATCAACCCAATAGAACGCTGGCTATGCCTGCCTCTTAGTACCCTTTGGATTATGTCGCATGCTTGACATTTCGTATTGCAAGCAGAGATGGCTGTGATGCTTGTTGCGTTGACACTGACTCTGCCAAAGCGTTTCCATAGTTCATAGAGTATTTTACTGTCCATAGTTGCGGGCGTCGAAAGTACGGTCGTCAACCTCGTGCCTGTCGTCGGCCGTACAAGGTTAGGCCGGGTCGGCCTACCTTGGCAAGGGCTAGATAGCAATAGTGGAGCAGCGACGGAAAGGAGAATCGGGGGGAGCAAGGTCCACTGGGGGAACGTCGTAAACGAAAATTTCACCGCAGCCGTCACATGTCGCGAATCCGTTCTCGGGGTCGATGAAGGGATCTTCTCCGATTTTGTCGCAGTTTGGCTCGTGCCGGATTATCTCCTGCGGCGCTGGCCTTCTCGGTAGCTGCGCCATGGGAACTTGGCCTGACCTGGTGTTGGGAGATAGCAGGCGGCCCTTCGACGTCGTCCGAGCTGTTCGTCCGAGCTGTTCGTCTTTGGTGATAGCAGCACGCGATATGAGGACACACAACCTCGTCAAAGCTGCGAGGATAGAACAGAATGGCGGACGCTAGCGCTTGGTGTCGATGTTATCTGGGTTGGCGAGAATGCGATGGCGACTAGAGGGGCGGGGCAGGCTGTTATTCAAAGTCAAGGATGGAAAGTAGAAAATGTGCGGGGTACAGTTACGCCCAACTGGTGTGCCTGCATGGTCCTCGACCGCTTGGCATGCAATATCCAGGCAACCAGGACGATGCCCGCCCCCGGCCTGAAGTCCTCTGTGTATCACTTGCCGCTGCCAACGGTCAGGTAGGCGCTTAATCCAGATTTGGAAAATACCTTTTGTTCGGTACGAAGAACAAAGCGAATAGTACCTAGGTACCTAGGCATCCAGTTTAATGACACAGAGATTCAGTCAGTTCACGTACACAGGATTATGAGCACATTTCGTACCTACCATAAACAGAAACAAGTTCCCACAGACATATTCGAAACGGAGGGGCGAGGCTACGGAGCCAAGGCAGAGAGGTAGGGTGTCACTCCCTCACGGGGATATACATCTTCATATCTCGGCGTTATTAACCCATCCCGCACCGAATCCGGATAAGTTGAAAGCAGTAACCTTTCCCCGGGGTATATACCTGGATACCTAGACGAATTTCCGCTTTCCACCGCCGACCCCTATTTTCGGATATCTTACACAAACACATGTTCGACACTCGCAACGATGATGACGCATTGCTGTTGGATCATTCCTCGTTCGACCTCTATCCACCGTCCGGGCCCACCTTGGGCCAAATTATGAACCCGCGGCACGACCGGCCTCCTCTGTGTAGGCGCCGCGGGCTGACTTGTGCGCAGGCTGCAGCCTTGTCGGGCCGTCCGAACAGGCAAGATCAAGATTTGATCGCAATTATTGGTATGCGCTTTGTTTCCGCCGTCAAGGTTGAGGTCGCCAACCGCATGACCATCTCTTCATCTTGGTCGACGTCTCACGCCAAAAGTTTACGTTGGCTTCTCGTAGCCAAAAAGCCCAGGCTTCCATCACCGACCCAGATAAAGAGGTACCAAATTTTATGCCGCAGCGGCCGTCGGCACGGCTACCTCCTTGTACGTCCAGAAGCCCCATAGACAGAAGTAGCGATTTCAGTGACGACCAGGGAAGCCCGGCGGCGGAGGATTCATAAATCCGGCAGGAATAGGCAATGGCGGAGCACCGTTCGGAGGAGCATATCCAGGCGGCGGCACGAATGGCTGGGAAGGGGCGCCAGGAGGACCGCTGCGGAAGCCACCGGGTCCGCCGAGGGGGCCGCCGGCGGGATGGAAGTCGTTGGGTGGCAGCATGCCGAAAGCCCCTTGACTGGGCGGCGGACGAGCGGGTAGGCCCGACGGCCCTGGACCGCCGAGACCCATGGGCGGAGGCATGGGCGGGCCGCCACCCATGCGGCCGCCAGCGCCAGGACCTCCCGGGGGGCCCATGTGGTGATGGGGAGCGCCGTGGTGGGGGTGATGATGGTTGTTGTGGTGTGGGGGGGCTCCAAAGCCGGGAGATGGACCGGGTCGCGGAGGCATGGGGCCTCCGTGGACGTTGAGTGGCGGGGGGGCGTAGCCCTGAGGGATGCCTCCTGGTGGACCCATAGGCGGAGGGCCGCCGGGCCCAGTTGGCACGCCCACAGGCCGGCCGGCGCCGCCAGATTCAAAGCCTGGAACTCCGCTCGCGGGACCTCCGGGGCCGGCGGAGGCGGGGCCAGTAGGGGTTGCCGGGGTCGTGGGCGGCGGCGCGGTCATGAGGAAGGCGGGCGGCAGGGGCTGCTGCTCAGGAACGATGTTGTGCTTCTTGCCCTCGGCGGCCAGCTTACGCTCGGCCGCATCACCGTGACGCTCGCCCTTGCCGTCCTTTTTGTAGGCATACTCAACAGTGATCTGTTTGCTGAGCAGATACTGGCCGTTCATGGTGTCGCGTGCCTGGTCGCTCGCTTCGAAGCTGTCGAAGTTGACGAAGCCGTAGCCCTTGGAGATGTTATTGGCATCGCGAACGACGTTTGGCGGCGTGACAAGCTGTCCGAAGCGGCTGAAAGTGTCAAAGAGGATCTTTTCGTCGACCTGGGGGTCCAGGTTGTTCACGAAGAGCTCGGCGCCTATTTCGGCGGCGCGCTGCTTGTCGGCGCTGGCCTTGTTGACGCGGATGACCTTTCCGTAGACGCGGATTCCATTGAGGGCGCGTGCTGCGTAGTCGGCCGACTCGGGCGAGTCGAACTCGACGAAGCCATAGCCCTGGTGTGTGCGCGAGACACGATCCATGGGCATGTGCAAGTTGACCACAGGCCCCATCTGCGTCATCATCTCCCACATCAGGGCCTCGCCGAACCGCTCGTCCAGATTGCCCACATAGATTGTGGCCTCCTTGTTCTGTTCCCAATGGCGGTTCGCCATCTTGGCGGCTCTTTGCGGCGCTTCTGTCGCTTTGGGCAGGAAAGGAAAGCGATGCCCTCGACAGGTCGACGCTTGATGTCAGCGCACCCGCGCAAGACCGGCACGACTTCGAGGGAAAGCGCAACTGCGAGACCCGGGCCTTTTACGCAGTATGTGTCGTATCGGGGAATTAGGATCGCGCGTAGGTAGAGTACGTATTAGCGGTGGGTGTCGTTCCTGGAGGTCGAGGTGGGTGGTGATGGAAAGCTGTCGCGCTTTTCGGCCGCGAATTTTTAGCTCAATGGAGGCGACGCGAGGTTGGATGTTCGACAGGGTGCGATTAGGCGAAGCCGCGGCGTGAGTTTAGCGACCGCGGGCGGCTCCAGCCAAAATTTCCAGTGCGCTGGCCAGTGAGAATCTGGCCAAGCTTTTCCACCCTGGGCGTCCCTCGCTTTCGGCCCACTTATCCTTGCCTGCCGGCTGTCTCCACCTTCTGCGGTCAAAGATTTTGATGGATTGAGCTTCGTTCGCAATCGTCATCACCACCATCGCCCTCGCGCCAGCAAGGTCTCGATCAACCGACTGCTCTTAACACCTCAAGGTAAGGAAGGTGCCCCGGCAGATCCCCCGCAGAGCTGCCTGCTAATTCGTGGAGCTTACACAGTATCGAGATCACACCCCCCACGTTTCGTCCGTTCAAAATGTTCGCCCTTTCCGAGGAATCCAAGGTCCGTCGCTATCTGTCGCAATCTCGGGCATGGCGTGGAGAGAGATCCCTGGAACGGGACATTCTGCTCACACACTCGTCACGCACAGGAGCGCATCGGCAAGATCATCGACGTCTCGCGCGTTGTTATCCACTATGGCTACCTGCCCCTGATCATATACCTCGGTATGACAGACCTCTCCTCGAGCTCGGCACAGGCCGAGACATCACCGTGAAAGGGTGCGGACGCACGAACCGACCCAATCTAATACACTATCCTTGTCTCGTCAGGTTACACTCGGAGCGAGCCTCGGCCATCGGTCATCAAGTACGTCCATCGAGACCTCGTCCGGATCGCCCCGAGCGCAACACTACTAACAGACCCGGCAGGCTTCTTTCGCCCCTCGCATAGAGCACCACGCACGACATGGCTTGGGATGGGAGGCTCGTACTATAAGGAAGGCGTTGGTGGGATATGACATGGACGGATGGATACTTTCGGGACGCCCATTACATTACGACGACCCGCTGATATTTCGCCGCGGATATGGCGGGCATCATGCTAGGACAGTACTATTTGAGGCTAGATACCCATGGGAGACAATTGTACGATACACATAATGAATCTGTCCACTTTTATACCAGGCACTTGTGTGGCCTATGGCCAGCTGCAATCTTGGTGATCGAGGCTTGCAAAAGGAAGCAAAGCTCTGTCAAGGCATCGGGCTGCACAAGCCGTAGCGATGATTAAATTCGAACATTTGGTCGGCATGTTCGGGGGTGGGTGGTCGTTCATCTGTGGGCTAAAAAGGCCCTCAAATGTGGGAATGACGATCAAGATTTTCCCCAGTAATTATAGCATCGATGACGAAAATTTGAGGCTCTGCAATGCGGCTCAAGCTTCTTCCCTCCGCGTCAACATCGACGGCCGCCGGAACACCCTTGCGCCGATGTGAGAATGGCATGACCAGAGATCCTGGAGAAAGATAATCGTCTCGCCGTATTGATGAGCGTGGCCAAAGATGCGGGTGGTCCTTCTCCCGCCCTGATCGAGACGGTCGCGGGCCTTTCGGCCGGCACCATCGCCACGCTCGTCGTGCACCCCCTCGACATTGTCAAGACGCGCATGCAGAGTAAGTGGTTTTTGTCTATCCATCACCTACGGCGAGCATGAAATCAATGCTAAAAACCGGCCAACTCAAGTCCACCGAAGCAACATCGCGGCAGCATCTGCGGGCTCGGCATGGCCGGCGACCTCCCGGCTCACCACCATGACCCTGCTGCGGTCGCTGGTACAGACGCGGAGCCCCGTCACGGCGCTGTACCGCGGCCTGACGCCGAACCTGGTCGGCAACGCGGCCAGCTGGGCGTCCTTCTTCTTCCTCAAGAGCCGGTGCGAGCGCGCCGTGATGCTACTCAAGGGCAGCGGCCAGCAGCAGCAGCTGACGCCCGCCGACTATTTTGTCAGCTCAGCGCTGGCAGGCGCCGGCGTGCAGGTGCTGACGAACCCGGTTTGGGTGCTCAAGACGCGCATGCTGTCGTCGGACCGCGGCAGCGCCGGCGCCTACCCGAGCATGTGGGCGGGCGCGGCGCGCATCTGGCGCGGCGAGGGGCTCGCGGGCTTCTACAGAGGCTTGGGAATCAGCCTGCTCGGCGTCAGCCACGGCGCGGTGCAGTTTGCCGTCTACGAGCCCGCCAAGCGCATGTACCTTGACCGAAGGCTAAGACGGCAGCAACGCGGACGAGAACAAGAACGACAACAGCAACAGCAACAGGGTGGCTACGATGCTCGTGGCGGCAGCAGCAAGGACGATGCGGCAGCCATCAGCAACGAGGCCACGGTAGTCATCTCGACGGCGGCAAAGCTGACGGCCGGCGCCGTCACGTACCCGTACCAGGTCCTGCGCAGCCGCCTGCAGAACTACGACGCCGAGGCCCGCTTCGGCCGCGGCATCGCCGGCGTCGCCCGCCGCCTGTGGCACGAGGAGGGCCTCAGGGGCTTCTACCGCGGCCTGGTTCCGGGCGTCGTGAGGGTGCTGCCCGCCACCTGGGTCACCTTTCTGGTCTACGAGAACGTCAAGCACTACCTCCCCCTCTGGGCCGCCGCCGGTGGCGCGCGAGAGCCATGATTACTAGGACGGTTTTGCTGCTTTGGGAGTGTATAGCGAACATGTAATTCTTGTTGGGAGACGATTTCTCCCTTTCCATTGGAGACGGTCGGCAGCAGGGTTTGACGACGTATCAAGGTATGAATTTCATACTTTGGTGTGGTTGCACGGCCTGGGCCTGCGTCGGATCGATCTACCACTAGTCTTGTTTGGTCGCGAATGGCAATGCATCGTAGATCAACATGTAGAAATCACACCACCTCTGCCCCTCACATGATTTCCACGGCTGCCGCCATCTTTGTTTTCATACTGCAGTCTCAGAACCGGGCGCCGGAGCTTGCCGTCGGCATCGCCCTGTTCGGAACCTCCCTTCCCTCCCCGCAACCGCAAGGTTTGATGATTGTACAGGGCGGCATCTCGTCTGGGGAAGGCTTGGCGGTGCACTACATCTAGTTGGGTGTGTGGTATTCTAGCTCCCGTGCCTTCCAAGCCGAACAGCGTCTCCGGGTGTGACGCGAAAAAAAACTCCCGAATGCAGCAGTATCATCACCGCCTTTATCCCGTCATCATATCCAAACCGCGCCTAGCCATCTCGCTCCATGCTCTAGCGCCCGATATCGCCCATCGCTCGCCACTCGTCACTCTCTCATCCCTCGCGACTATACCCCAAAGGGGTAGAGCAGGCTTGCCAACAGCCGTGGGGGTCTCCCGCGGTCCCTGCGGCAGCTAGCCCGGCCCGTCTTGCCGGCACCAGAGAGCGGCCTAGACTCTACGGCATGCACCGACAGGCAGATGAACAACTTAGGGCGCGGTGGCGAATATTGCCAGGGCCCCGTACCATATCAAGAGGGAGCCTGTCTTGATGCAGAAGAGCCTGGAGCCGTCCTACTGGTCGGGGCCTGCCTGATGCTAAGCCCGACGATCTGCGATACAGACACTGGATGGGGGTATCACAGAAGTACACGCAAAGTATCGTCTACATGCCAGCATTTGCTCACACCCCAGCCCGGGGCGTTCCCTAGCATTGTCGTCACAAGCGTCTAATCTCGGTCACACACACACACACACGACTAGCCCGGCAAATATCCAGAAGAAGGTGTGGCTGCGGCAAGCGTCTGATTACGACGCAGACAGGCAGGTCAGTGACGCAACTAAGGTGCAATCCGAGATGAAAGGAGACCATGGGCATCTCCACGGGGCAATAAAAGATAGATACCGAGAACCAAGCGTTGTGTAATAGCGAGTGATAGGATGAAAATGCAGTGTCTCAGATCGCCAAACAAGACCCCCACGCCATTGGCACCAGCCCAATCGGCCGCCCGGTCATATATCGGGTTCGAAAAGGAGTGAAAAGCAAGAGGTCCAGATAACGAGGCGAGGATGCCGCAGCCTTAACATAAACCTAGCAGACTATCATTGCTATCATCATCCCCATAAAGAAAATAACATTAGCCCCGCCGTCGTCGCGGAGCCCTGCGGGGGTGACAGAAAAAAAGCTCCGGGCCGGGATCGAGAAATTGTCTCCCCTTGGAGACGAGGGGACCTGATCCCCCCACGGCCGGCCCCGTTTCGTTGCAAGCGTAGCAGAATATGTAAGCGAGACAGGTCACGTGGTAGCAGCCGAAAGGCAAGGTATCAAAGCCGCGGAGAAGTCAGAAACGGGCCAATCTACACCCTGGCCCTCTCTCTGGGAGAGCAACATCAAGGAGCATTGCAACGCAGCACGCAGCCAGATCCTTCGCAGCGTGGGGAGGTGGTCGTTGGGCATCAACGGAAAGGGAGGGGTAGGCTGAAAAGAAAGAAAGATCAAGGGCTTTTTTTTTTTATTGAGAGAGAGTGATATGTGACAAAACGCGAATGATGCACCTACCTACCACTAACCCACGTGTGTCTGCCTCAAGACGGGGCGTCAAGATGGCGGCGGGGCGTGGGCGTGGGGGACACAAAGAAGAAGCTGGAGGATGGGCAATATAGTGAAAGATGGGTCAATGGAACTTCAATATGGATGGGTTTGTGTTGAAAGGAGAGGATAGGGATGCTGGCGGTGGACTCTTCTCGGCTGTCTTTTGCTTCTTTCGGCGTTTCTTTCCCATCAAACAACAGTAGTGTTTCGGCCGGTTGAGACATGGAGGACTATCATCGGGAGCTATTGCAGAAGCGAAGAGGGCGAGATCACAAAACAGGCAAAAGGACGTAGAAAAAAAAGCAATGGACATCACGAACCACCTAAGGGGGTGGGGTGAGGCGAAAACGGCAAACGGGTAAGAAGAGCTCTCTAGGTACCTGCCAGGTAGTCACCGACTCCAGGACCCGGGCGCACGCTCCCGGTCTGCGCTCAACCGACGCCACTAGGTCCTCTGGTCAGGCATGTCATTGTGTTAGGACCCTTCAAATAGCTCCCCGATCTATTGATCTATCACCGTTTCAGAGATGGGATCATCAACGACAGGACGGCTTTGGCGCTGGCTGGCCGGCCCACCTGCTCGATGCTCTCGTCTCCTTGTCCTTGCCTGCCACGGACGCGGCCTATTCCCCTGCAGAGACGCGTCGCCACATGATTGGGTGACCGTCGTGTCTGGTTTCGGCATCACGGCCGGACGCCGAGGACGCCGAATACGCCTCCCCGGTGTGGAGTAAGCGCGAGAGGTGACTCGGACTATATTCCGGTGCGTTTAGGGGACCTTTGGCGTCTAGACTCTAGCCGAGCAGCTGTCGGATCCAAAGTAGAGATGATGTGAGTGGCTTCGACAGACGAGACAGGGTGGGCACGCGCCCATCTCGTCTGATTGCCCACCAACCAACCCCGTCAACCGAGGACGCAGCTACGTGATGAGTGTGAGGAGGAAGCGAAGAGCCCATGCCGGGGATTGGACACGTAGTTCAGTTGAGAGTGCGGGGGCACGTAGCGTTGCCGTTTCGTCTGGGAAAAGGCGACGTAGGAATCTAGATCTGAATCCAAGTCAGAAAGCACGAAGGAAGCAGAGGACGGACGGAACCAAAACCCAAGGCACAAAGAGCGCGAACCTTGAGGCCAGCAGCTTCAACCAACAAGAACAGCGAATGGCTGGGGAGTGCGAGCGGGAAAGCACGAATGTTCCCGGGCGGACACTCGGATTGGCCAGCCTAGCTAGGTTGCGGGTGAGGGTATATCAGCTGAGCTCTTAAGGATCCAGGGATCTCCTCGATTCGGCACTCCTGGGCCACCGCCCGCGCCTACCTTAGCTAGGTGGCCCGACCACCTATATACAAGAAGAGAAGATTGAATGACAATAAAAGAAGCCTTTTAATGGGCGCACTGCAGGACGAAAAGGTGTGGACGGCTACCGCCGGGCAAGCAGCAGCAGTAGCAGTAGGTACCTCGTCCATCGGCAACATCGGCAGCAACGTACGCAGCGGCATTGGATGGGGCAGAGTCGCGTCCGTTCCGATTAGCGAAAGGAGAATTTTTTTTTATTTTCTTCTTTCTTGGGCACTCTAAAAGCAGGATCTCGGCCGTGATCCGGAAACAGCACCCTGAGGCTCCCCGACCGGATGCACCTTCCGTTCCTGTCGACAATTGAGGCAAGCATCCAAATTTTGATGACCATGGCCGGCGCCCGAGCACAAGCCCAGCGGTGCATGTAGGTACATGTATTTTTTTTCTGCGGCCCTTTTCCTTTATTACGATTAAGATGATCTGCGTGAGGCTTGACCGTAGGAGGCAGAATCCCGTCGAAAGTCATGATTTGGCTCAACTCCTCTCCAATATCCCACGGCCCGCCCGTGCTCCTCCTCCTCCACCAGCCCCAGCGCAATGGGACGGTTCCCCCACGCCGGCATTTAGGAGACCGTGTCAGGGTTGTGCCATTGGATGGCATGTCGATGCCCGGCCGGGTAGAAGGTTAGGCTACAACATCCGGTATCCTTCCCCGGGATAGGTGGGCGAGGCGACCCTGGCGAGTGGACACAAACCGGCTGAAGTCCTGACCATGCCTCGTCCCCTGGCTCATGTGCCGCCCGTAGGAGTCGATGGATGGATACCTACCTAGCCTAAAGGGTATAACAACCAGCACAGCGCTGACCTCCACCTCCTTCAGGGTCGCTTTTCCCGCCTCGTTCAGCCTAGGCGATGGCGTCAGGGGGTGGGATGGCTGGCCAGTGCCAACTCATACCCTCGTCAGGAAAGGCAGAGGGCGAAGCACTGTAACGCTACGTTTCGAGTTAGTAATATGTGAGGCTGTTATGGACCATGCAGATAGGTAGAGAGAGAAAAAAAAGGCCCGATCCCAGGGGGTGATGGAGATCGGACAACGGCGACGGGGAATGGATCACCAACGAGAATACCAAGATAGGACCATCCTAAAAATAAGGCGGGAGATTAGGGACACGGCCCATTCAGTGGTCCTGGTGGATGTCGCAGCCGAGAAGATTGCCGTCTTGAAAGATGGGGGAGGGAGCCAGCGCACACGATGCAGTGACCTCTCGCGTCCGAGGTTGTTTTTTTCGGCCAACAGGATGCCCGGAAGGCAACATTGTCTCTGCCTGAGGAGTGCCGTCGCCAGACCGGTGTGGAGGCTGGGCGCGAAAAGGCGGGAGCGAAAGCAGACAAGACGCAGGGGAAATAAGGTAGGTAGACAAGGCCGCGATGGACTTTGGCAGCTGCAGGAAACACGTCGACACACACATCATCACATCACACCCATATCTCCCACCGCCTCTTCAATAAGGTACCGCGCATATGTGCCAAGCGGAGACCGGTCTGTGAGATCTGTGATCTGTGTGACCAAAAAAAAAAAAAAAAAAAAGCATTACAACTCGAGCCATTTAGGGTCCTTGATAATGCGCTCATCGCGGCTATTCCTGCAACACCACCACCCACCCCGGCGGGCGTGTTGTCCTTTTGGCCGTGAGAGGATCGGTGGGGGCGCGCGAGAGGCGCGGCAGTTAGCAGCAAGAAGATGGGTCCCTCTCGCAACTCGGTGTATAACACTTGATTCAGGATTCCAGCCGCGAAGAAATAACAACAATAAAAAAACACGAGAAAAAGGAGATAAAATAAAAACAGGCAACAAACTTCGGCGCCGGCCATCCGAACCCCGCCGTCATGCGCGGCCTCGGCCCGTCTTCGTCCTTGTCTTCGTGTTTAGGTATGTTGTGTGTCTGGTTATTTTCCGGCGGCAAACATGGACGATGCGACAGCGGCGGGGAGGCCGGCGGGGTTGGTCTCCAGGGGAGAGGAAAAAAAAAAAAAAAAAGGAGTGACTCCAAAAGCTAAAAATATGGAGGTGTTCGTCCATCGGCTGCCGCGTCCGGCAACTGGTCAGTTTCCCATGTTTTTTTTTTTTTTTTTTTTTTTTTTTTTTGCGGGGCGTACAGTACTGTACAA
>PYSS01000017.1:292287-320578 GCA_003049465.1 Magnaporthiopsis rhizophila
TTTTTTTTTTTTTTTTTTTTTTTTGCGGGGCGTACAGTACTGTACAAACGTGCCGACGGGGGGAAGGGGAGCGCCCGGGAAGCAAAGGGACAAAGTGACGGGGGTTTTGTTACCAGGTAGCTCGGCCCGGCGAACGGCGACGGCGACGGCGCCGGCAAGGGCAAGGGATGGATGGATGGGGAAGGAACCAGAGATTGGATAGTGGCCGTGCCTCATCGCGATGATGCGCCCGGATCCAGCAGGTGGTCTGGTGTGTGGGCCGAGCCCCGCGCATAGGCGGAGGGAGGGTAAGGGGACAATGACGACGGCGACGACGACGACGAGGATGAGCATGAAAAAAACTTTCTTCTTCCTTCCGTGCTTCTTTCTTTTCTTTTTCCTCTCCTTTTCTTGGGTCATCACCAACATCTTCATCCTTTTGGTTCAGGCCGGAGATTTACCTGACAGACACCGGAGATCCCCTCGATCTACCTTCTCCACGGCCATCCTCTTTTGGGTGTTTGGGGAAAGTAACCCAGGCTTGGCGCGGGCTCCACAGCCGCCGGAGGCACTAGGTCGGATTAGGTAGATCTTGCGACTGAAGATGGTTGATGCCACCGCTCCCACACCCCAAGCACCGCGACGTCGCATAAACCTAGGTAATCCTTCTCCCTTGGTCGACGTTTTTGTGATGTGTAAACTTAACCCTTGGTGAGTGTGTGATGGGTACGCCAGTCATACATAACGCATGGGGTGGGAATGTTCCGCGCTCGCCGCGCGCCTGTGAGTGAGTTTGGTGGGCCCTGGGTGCCACCAGGCGATGGTGGTTCGTGGGTGAGTGGGGACGAAAAAGCAGGGCTGGAACTGGTCGCGCGGAGAAGGAGGATCAACCAACTCCCCGCCTCACCTCCTTTAACTTTCTTTTTATTTTCTTCCCCCTCCCTTGCCTACCCGTGCTGTGCCGCCCGTCCTGTTTTTTTTTTTTTTTTTTTTTTTGCTCACTTTAATTCTAGATACGGTGTGCTGTTCTCCACTGACATGCAGCGAAGCAGCAAATGGAACAACAAAAATAAGATAAAAAGCCCGGCGCAAGATCAGCCATGGTTGCGTGCCTCCATGTAATGGAAGCGTATCTGCAGGCCGTGACGAGCCCTGGTGGGGACTGCAAAAAAGACCCATCTGGACCAGGAACAGCCTGCCTAGAGGAAAGAACCGTCGGCCGAGACATGGTGGTTTAGGTATACCAGCCAAAATCCAAGACAACCCTTAGCTTGCAGATGTCGGCGTGCTTTGATTACATTAGTTTGGAGCATGACAATTGCCACCAGCTTGCAGCCAAAACCAAAACCGGATGACCGTTGCCAACGCTTTGCCATCTCTTCTTAGACTTGCCCTGGCGTGGTCTGGAGGCGCGTCCCTAGCTTTGGCCGGTCTGAGCTCCATTCTGGATGTCATACCCCGGCAGAGGGCCGCCCTTCTCCAATCCCTTCGCGTGCTTGTTTTATGATATTCCCGACTGTCACAGCAACCAGCAGCCAACTGAACCATTTTTTTCTTCCCTTGGTCTCGTCCCACCACACGAAAACAGACAGGGGCGTGGAGGAGCACGACACAACCCAACCCAACGTTCTCTCCGGTTCGTACGACGGTACCTTGGAACCTTATGTGCCAGGTACATGCCCTTAGGTAACCTAGCACGAAGCAGCAAGCATCCCTGGGCCAGCTGAAGGTGCGTTGAATCAAAAAAAGGTATAAACAAAACCCATCCATTTCGACCAGGCACCAGGGTACGCCATCGACGGCATGGTGAGGAATGTAATCAGGCAAGGTTCTAGGGGCAGCCAGCAGAGTTCAGCCGCATCTGCGAGATTTAAAAGGAGCACAGCAGCGGGCAGAATCGTAGCGTCGATCTAGACCGCAACTTTGGAAAACGAAGCCAATGTTGGCTAACCTCCTGCATCGTCCAACCCATGATTGTCCGCATCGGGATGTGGTCTTCCCGACCTATCCCTCATTCTTGGCCCCTCATCTCCGCGCGCGCATGTGTGGAGCTTGCCCGTTGCACTGCGAATCGGCAACCACCATCGCGCCAAAAACAGCAAACATCCGGAGGCGCAAGAGGAGGAAAACCATTGGCCCCGTTCTGTTTCTATCTGTGTGCACAGTACGCCTTTTTTTCAGCCCCAGAGAGTCGCGTTCCCCTTTTAGGTTCTCCCCTGCAAAAAGGCGTGATGTGGCTTAACAGCCGCAACATTTTTTGCCTGGAAAGAAGAGACGACTAAAAAAAAACTCGAACGGCACTATATCCAATATTTGAAACTATAGCGACCATACACACCCATCCGACCATCTATCCGTCCATCCCCTCACCTTGTAGTTCTACCCCCGACCTCCTCCGGAAGAGACTGAATTCCCGAAAGCCAAGAGTGGCGGAGCGGTTGGTTCCAAAACCAGATGCAGCCAGGCTCGTGCAGAAAAAAAAGGGAGGAACGAGAAAGGAGAAAAAAAAAAGCCATGCTGCCCCGGATGCAGGGAGTTCGCATGCGTTCTTTCCAGAACCAGGGGAGAGTACGCGAGCAGAAATGCCCGTGTCACCCCTTGCTCTCCTCTCCCTCACTCCCCCTGCCTCATGAATTCGGAGTTTGATCACATTGGACGACGAAGGTATGTAGGTAGCGATCATGCAGGTGTGTCGCTGTTTTTCTTGCCTTCTTACGGGCTAGTCACACCCGCGATCCGCCATCGTGCCCGATACCACCTCCACTGATCGCATGGTATCAAGGTTCGGAACCCCATCTCTTGGACTGCGTGCGTGTCTTGCTCTAGCAGAGAGAAGGGAACGGAGGGGAGAGAGGGAGGAGGTGAAGGGAAATCACGCAGCCTCAGGCGAGGAGGGGTGTGGTAAACAAAAGGAAACCCGGCACAAGCAAACAGCAGCAGCAGCAGCGCAGAGACAAGGGAGGCGGCGGAGGAGAAGGCAGGCCCGCAAGGTAAGCGGTGGGGCAGAGTAAGGACCGCCCTTGTCGGAGCAATGGGGCGGCACTTGGACCAGATTGTGACAAGTGACAGCGGCTTGGGCTTGTCGTTGTTCGGCGATGGTCGCGAATCTTACATCACCAGCATGGCCGGGTCCCGGAAGCGGGTCCCGGCCCTGCTCGGCAAGGATCCAGGATCTTGCAGAGAGGGAGGGGGACGGTGGGTAGCGGATGGGGCCCCCTTTTTTTTTTTTTCTCACTTCGGACCCAACTGTCAGTTCCGATATGTGAGCGTACCGTGTTTCAAGCAGACGAGAAAGAACATCAGTCCAGTCGAGAAGGCAAAAAAAGAGAGAAGCGAGAAGCAAGGGCGGACCACGCTGACAAGGAAAGAAAAAAAGCGACAGGTCCGACCATGCTCCGCTAGGGGATGGAGAGGGTGTGCTGATAGCAGCGCGGAACGGCCTCCATCTCCGCCTCCCCGCTCTTCTTCCCGCCTTCCGTTTTTCACCATGTTTATATTATTGAGATGAAATTCTTGGGTTCGCAACCGCTGCTGCTTTTTGCGTCTCGACAGGTCCGCCCTCGGTGAGATCCGCTAGCCGCGGTCCTCGGCTGCAAACGGGCTAGCACCGGCCCTAGGCCTCCCGGGGCGCCCGACTGTTGTGCTGTTGGAGGTGCGCGTTCCGGGTACAAGGCTGTAGGTAGGTACCTATGTATGTAACTTGCCTGGCCTGGTCGCGGGTCGGGTGTATCAGCCGTGACAAACCTATGCTATCTAGGTACATGAATCGAAGCGTCATTGGAAGCAAAAGCTGTAGAAGAAAAAAAAAAAATTTGTCGGTAGGCATGTTTACTTACAGTACCATTGGTATAAAATCAGTGACCCTACGAGGTAGCAACAGCACCTGCAGGCGACTGGCGCTACCGCCCACCCAGCCGATGTATCACACGCGCTGTTATTCCCCCTCTTTCTCCTACCTCCTATTGCCACCGGACCCCGGTCAGGCCGGAGCCCCGTCCGGATACAATCCTATTCGTCGGAACTAACATCAATAGGGGCCGTTATTTTTTTTTTTTTTTTTTTTGCGACCTACACCTACCTTGGTATTTACTCTGTTTATTTATATGCTTATTTATTTGTTTTGGTCAGCGCCCGAAATTGACGACGCAGACCTGCTGCACACTGCAAACCAGTCCTTGCATGGACCAGCTCGGTAGCTTGCTAGACGTCGTCGTTACTTTGCCATGTGATAGCGCCTCGTGATAGGCTGGAGCTTCCCCTTTTGTGGAACACGATCGCATCTCTGCTGCGACCAGTCATGTTGCCGATAAGGCATGTTTCTTTTTTTTTTTCTGCCCTCCTTCACCGGCTCTCGTCGAGACCGGTCCGTGGGCGTCCAATTGGGCACCGAGCTGTGCCACACCTAGGCTATTTTTGGTGCAGGAAAAATGTCTTGGGTGGCATCCTGTGAAAGGTCGCGTCGCACGCACGGGCGATGTCGTATCCGAAAAAGAAAAAAAAGGTGGGGCCACCAGGAAACTGAACCCAAGGCCCGTGCGTTAAGGTGGTGAGCGAGGCTCTTGGGGCTGCGAGGCTGTGGAGAACACCTCGCCCCCCCAGCCTTTTTTTTCCAACGCACGCACCTCATCTTGGAAGATGCCGACCTTTGGTACTGGTATCCGGACGGCGCGGGGCCCGCGCCCCCCGGAACGGGTCGCCCTGTGCGGGAGCCCGGCCGGGCGCGTCAAATGTTGTGTTGCCCGTATGTACGGATGTCGAAAGCCTGACCTTGACCTTGGCGCTTGACCTTGACCTTGGAGGTTTTCAAGGCAAGGAACCGTGGCCCACCAATTCGTCACATTCCGGGTGGGCTCTCTCACCTTTCGCCGACGCCTGCACCTTACACCCTTTCGCAATTGTGATCTTTCCCCATCCAGGACAAGTTCGGGTTGTTGCTTTTTTTAATTCTTGTTTTACCTGGCGGCGGCTTTGCACATCTCAACCAAAGATCTGTGACGATCGGATGATGATGGGTGGTCAGACTGCACACACCATTCGAACCAGGCTCACCGTGCTGCTGATCGGTCGGTCCCAAACCCTCGGGTTTGGACTAGTCCTCATGCACCCAAACCCTAGGCAGAATGCCTGCCGGCCGGACTGAGCAAGTTCGGTGCCTTTCGGGCTAGGTCGCTAGCCTGATCGATGAGAAAGCTCTGGGCGTGTGTGCGCAAGTGAGAGAAAAGGAGATGAGCAGTATCAGTGCCACCCATACTGGACTTCATACAGGGGCCTGATCGGCCGGACCAGTCAGGACGCTCCCGGCCACAAAAACATTGGCAGCGACTTTGGTCTCTGGGGCCGACCGGGAAGCAGGGGCTCAAGCACATTTTTATTTAGCGACTAGAACTTTTTTGGCTAAAAATTCGGCCCGTATCGATAAGGTACGTTGGTCAACCCTGTGTTTTTGCAAAATTCTTTCTAGTTAGGGAAGGACGGTTGTCCTTGAGTTTCCGGCCAAAAAGCAAAAAGCTCGTTCAGATGAAATAAAACACCCTTCTTTCTTAGCATTTTCCCTGTTATCCCCCGCCTCCAGGGCCTGATCGTGGGCACCGGTCAAGGAGCTCCTGACCAGCCAAATCACGGCAAGACTAGCAAAGTTGTGAAAACGCGCTGAGGGGCCATCTGGGTGCCCTGGTTTTGCGATGTGGGCACGCCCGTGCTGGCACCTGTTGGTGCGATATGGCGCAGAGAAACGAAAAAAAAAGGGACTCACTTTCTCGAGAAACCCACCTCACTCGGAGCAGTGTGGAGCCTCGGCCCCTCAGCTCTCGCGCCACAGGAAAAACGAACCACCGCAGGGAGGAAAGGAGGGATGGGCGGTGGAAATGGAGACCCCCCACGCACAAGGCCAAGCTATGTGTCAACAAAGGACGAGTGGCATGACAAGACGCAAAAGCCATCTTCCAGGTGATCCCATGCGGAATGCCCATTTGAGTGCCATAAGCGACGTTTTAGAAGATGACATTGTGATGTGTGTGCCCGGTTTGTGACTGATAGCCACTTGTGAGTGGACCATGAGGTCGTCGTTGCGACGTTAACAGGCATTCGCCGCCCAGCATCTCTCCCTTTTTTTTTTTTTTTTCCCCCTCCCTTGCTCTCTGTTCTTCACCCCGTTCCTGTCTGGTCGCACAACCTAGTGAAGCGGGAACTACCTTACCTATCCGACGTCCCTTTCTCATCGTGATCGTCCTCCTGCTGTGCGGAGCTGACCAGCGCCACTCCAAATTTGCGCCCAATCAGATCTGCGGGGCCTGGGATCTGCCACTTACCACCTCGCTGGGATGAATCTCGACAGGGGTCTGGCCCCGCCGCACCGAATGAGGAAGCCAAAAGGGGGATCCGACGCAGGGATTGCCCTGATAGCGTCTGGGGTATCGGGGAGGGGCCAAAAGGGTGCGCACTCTTGGGTGCTGTTGCTTGCAGGGGCGCCAGCCAACATCCCACCACCTGGTTGCTCCAGCGCGCGCAGCAGATTCTCGACTTCTCCAGTTGGATTGAGCAAAGCGTGGATTTGACAGATCAGGTTTTCGGCAGCTTTTTTTTTTTTTTTTTTTGTGTTTCCACCTGGGTCAAAAGAACTTGCGATATGCCCGAAATGAGGGAAATAATGCGAAAACTTGTGGGCTTTTGTCTGCGGGGTGACGCTTGCCCCCTCTTTTTTTTTTTTCTTTTTTTTTTTTCTTTTTCTCCCTATCCCGTCCTTCCTACAGGGCATTTTCTGGTGCCATCACACGGATAGCTGCATGTTTTCCGTGTAATTACCGTTTCCTGGTCATCACAGGCACAGCTGGTGCTCGGCTCAATGTCAGCAGTCTCCAACTCGCCCGCCCCTGGCAGCAGCCACATTCGCTCCGTGCATATCGGGGGAGCAGATCTCCGGTGAATTCCAGGATCCCATCCTCCCCATGCAGGTACGCAACGAACTTGGCCAAATGCTATCTAACTTGCACCCAGACACCCCAGGTCTTGCTGAGCCCGGCCACTTTTGTTTTCAGCAGCAGGGGCGCTCATGACCATGCCTTCCGCTGGTCTTTTTCGCGTCGCTCAAAAGCTGGAAACCAGGATGTGCACTACCCGATTCCTCCCGTTGCGCGGTTAAAAGTGCATGTCGGGACAGAAATTGTCGAGTGTATGCTCGCCGGTGAAAGATCCGGATTCTGACATGACCGTCGTTCCTTGACCGCTGTGATGTTTGAGGCTCCTGCTCCATCCCTGTGTTGCGTTACGAGACACCTGTGTTACGTTATACAGACGACCAACGACAATGGCAGGATCTGCCGTCACGCTGCACCCACCCGTTATTGTTTTGGTGTTGGCCCGGGCTGACGCTCCTTTTTGTTTTTCCTCCTCGTTTTCCCGCAGCCCGTCGACGAGCGGAAGCGCGGCGTACCCGCTTTGCCAACGGTGTTTTGCTGCTTTCTAATCTCGACGACGGGCCGCTGCATTGGGCTCATACCAAGTGCGCACGAGCATTTAGATTTTTAGTAAATGCCTACCTAGGTACTTATGTGCGAGTGCGCCCGCCGCGCATCTAACATAGCATGCTTCCTTTTTTATTCTCTCTGGATGTCGGGTGAATCTGTCACACAACGGCCTGTCCGCTAAATTAGCGGGAACTCGGTTCGCCGTGTGGCTGTCCAGGGAATATTGCTAGCGGGTGGGATTAGACGAGATGGAGCGATGCAAGAAGCCAAAAACAACTCAGTCCCACCGCTGCGTCTCCCCTGGTGTCGTTGGACGCCACCAAACCCCATGGCTGGGGTTTCAAACCCTTTCTGGGCTTGCAGCTCGGGGCGTTTCGGGGCTCTCGCGAGCTAAGCGGGCGCGCCGTGCGTCCACTGATCGGGTCCTGGCAGGCAGCAGACAGGCAGGCATACCAGAATTTGTTAGCACTCACACTACCTCGCGGCAGGCAGTCGGAAACAGCTGAGAGGCCTCAACTCAATTTAAGACTAGCACTAAAGGCGGGCCGGTCTGTCGTCCTCCTCGCTCTTCTCCCCACAGACGGCGTTAGAGCCCTTCCCAACACGCCGGTCGACGCCATTTTCTTCCATTTTCTGTCAAGGCCCTCAGAAACGTCCTTCCCCGGAAGCGTTGCCAATAAGGCAACACGGCCAGGTCCGCAAGTGGGTCTCCACTCCGCCATGGCCAATATCCGCATCCGGCGCTCTGCAGGCCGATAGGCCCGGTACTGACCTGTCAACTCTCTGCTCTTCACCGGCTATTGAAAGATGGGCACACGCCACACGCAGCTACATCCGGTATAGAGCTGTGCCTGGACGAACAAAAACAGGGTCACCGCTTGCTTCCCATGGCGCCGATCGCAAAAAAAGAGTCCCCGACAGCCAGCCAAGTGGCGTCGCCTGACATATTTCACCTGCTCTCGTGTGCGCCTACATAAGCCCTCGTGTGTCGGCCATGCACAAGAATTGCGAGGCGCTTCCATGGGCGAGTCCAGGCCAAGAGCGGTGTGGTGTGCGTCTGGGTGTATGCAAGAGCGAGTGAGGAGAGGGTGTGACTGCGTGTGTGGTGGTGGGGGAGAAAAGCAAGGCGGCCCAGAAACTGGACAGCCGGAACTGCCCCCCGCCCCTTGTCGGCACTAACTAGCCTGCATATTTGAAAGGCTCTGGTCCTGACATGTCTCGGCTCTGCATTCCTTGTTCGACTATTGATTGACGTTCTGATGCTCTCCAGCGCGAGATCGATCTGCGCAACCCGAGCTGGTTATAAGTGCTGACCCCCACACCATCCATCGTCGGAACTGCAGACGCAACAGAGCAATGCTGGCACGAAGAGCAAGATACTTTGGGCAGCGGTGGCTGTAGTGTAAGCGCCACCCACCTTCGCGTTCGTTTCCGTCTCTGGGCTTTATGCCACTGATTCGCTTTCGTTGCGACCGCTGGATTCATGCTCCATGGTCCCTTTTTTTTTGGCAGAATTTCTGGCATGTTCCACACACTGCTGCAGCTTCGTCCGCACTCAACACGAAGAGAGAGGACGGGTTCGTTTATTTTGCATGGCCTTGCATGCAGAAAAGTGGTTGGCAATACAGTAGTAGACACGTTAGCCGACCTCGTAATGGCGGTCTGCTAACCCTTTTCCGACTCTGGTTGGCCGGCGTGGTCTTTGTTGAGATAATCTGAGGCCAGCAGTCGAGCCCTCTATGACCGGGTTGGTTCCCCGAGACGAACGCTAGCCTCCAAGGCACTCACGTTTGGGGACGGATGCAGCAGTCGTTCGTTGGGCTAGCCCCATGCCTGTCCCATCATCCTCTTCGCTAAGGCGACATGATGACAGCCCTAACAACTCAAGCCACGAGTAGCCGCAGCAAGGCACAGATGGATGCAGAGACCTGCTTCATGCCCACCTGCCTCTCCTGCCAAACCTAACTAGCTGCCTGGGTGCCTACCTACCTACATACATGCGTATGCGGTGCAGGCTTTGTTGGTAACCTCGATGAAGCCCGAATCCATCCTCATGCCGTGGAGACCGCAGATGTTGCACGCCGATGTCTGGTGCTCGCGCAAGCTGTGCCGCATCGGGCAGCGATTTAATCTATCTACTTCGAAACCCTTGCCAGCTACAGCAGAGAGCCCCGGCTGAGAGGGTTCGCTACCATCAAGACAAGCTCGGAAGCTCGGTAGGCAGGTTGTAGCTGGCCAGGCCTGCAAACAACCGTGACACAAGCAAGCCCAGGGACAACTTATGCCCTGCGAGAAACATAGAGCGGCAGGACCGTCGGTGGGCTGACGTTGGCTGGGCACGGCCATCCAATCTCCTCGGATAAATCGCGTTCGGACGCGCAATATTCGACAGGTGGCAGAGGCAGGTGTTGGCTCACGCTGGGGACCTATATGATTGACGTGTTAGATCTCACAAAAACCTCACTAGGTG
The DNA here is from genome assembly GCA_003049465.1 of Magnaporthiopsis rhizophila. Taxonomy (NCBI): domain Eukaryota; kingdom Fungi; phylum Ascomycota; class Sordariomycetes; order Magnaporthales; family Magnaporthaceae; genus Magnaporthiopsis; species Magnaporthiopsis rhizophila. The sequence continues at coordinate 302,200 of PYSS01000017.1, forward strand.
CCAACCAACCCTGAACAAAACAACACCGAAAAGAGAACCGTGCTGCCATGCTCCAAGCGAGGTGACTGTCCAGCAGGTGGTACCTGGCGAGAGGCCTGTCCAATATAGGAGAGAAATATAGGCAGGGCCTGGAGGAGTGGACTTTAGCAACTGAGAGGGCGTGCAGCAATCACGGGGCACTTTTCCTGCCCAGCGGATGGCAGGGGTCCGCCAGGGGACTGTGGGGGCATGGGGTGTGAACGTATGGCAACTGCCGCGGCCGGATCTGAGCTCCAGAAACATCAAACACAGAAAATCTAATGACAGGGGATCCCTGACTACAGCACCTTCCATCCCAGCATCGCCCACCTCGCAGCGGAAGGCACCACCAAGCACTTTCCAGCTCCAGCCCGACACCCAGCAGCCCACACACACACACACACGCGCGCGCGCACCTGGACCCTACCTATCTCTCGCAGCGAGAGGAGGCAGGAGCGACCCAGGCACCTAGGCCCGCCCGTCAGGCGCCGCCCACACTGCTGCTGCCAGAGCGGCAGGTCTTCCCACTCCAAGCATTCCGGGCGAACTAGATTAGGACCCCAGTCTCCACGACGGCTGGTGCCCTTGCCGTCACACTCGACGGCTCAACGCAACAGTCGACAGAATCCTTCTTGCGTCGGCTCTCGCCCGTGGGCACCCCGCCGGAACAAGACAAGCCTCCCCAACTTCTGGCTGCTGCTCTTCCGTGTCCCACCCAGACGAACGCGAAGTTTCAACCGGACAGAAACACGATAACTGACAGATGTTATGGCTGGTGTGGGCATCCGCGATGATGCAGCCGATCGATCACGCCCCCTCCCTCCCCTCCCATCTCGACTCCACCCACCCTCTGCCTTTTTTTTTTTATTTTATTTTATTTTTTTTTCCTTTCTTCTTTTCTCCCATAACCACGTCTGGCGTCGTAACGGTGACCTGCCTCGCAGATTTGTGGGAAACGAAAGAAAGAAAGAAAGAAAAAAAAAAAAAAAGAAAGAAAAAAAAAAAAGAAAGAAAAAAAAAAGGCCCCAGAGAACGACCGAGCAGAGTTGACGATGGAGAGATGGGTGGCATTGCCACAGATCGGCGCATCCCAGTTCGTGGAACCGCCCTAGAGAGCTTGACGCCCCGTTGTCAACTCGCGAGCTGCTTTTGCTTCAGGAAGTTTGCCGCTCCGTCAACGACCGGCTGGTTCCCCGGCGTGCCGCCTTAAAACCGTCTATTTCACCGGCGGCGCGCACATTCCAAACATGGCCTCGCTGCTGGGTTTAATCTCTTTCTGCGGGCTGGCTGCTCAGAAGCCCGCCCGGCCGGTCGCCGCCACAGCAGTTCGTGCCATACTATTCTCAACACGCGCCGTGCCGCTGAAGGCTGGCCACCAGAGACGCCTTGTCCAGGTTCCTACCCGATTCCCCTCCTTTCGCAACCTATTGGCAACCCCGTATCCGCCTCTCCTGCCCAAACCCTATCTACCTAACTTGCCAGCGAGGATCCCGTCTGTAAAAGCACCAGCTATGCACATTGCAACAGCGGGACCTGCTTCCCACCAAAGTATGGCAAGCAGGCCTCTTGCTATCATAAGGGCTCCGAGACGCTGTGCTCTCGTTATGGTCTATTCCGTGTACTGGGATTGGGGGTGTTTGCTGGTCGAGTCTGATGGACACATACACACACACCCCTCCTCCCCTGCCTTTCAGGGCTGCTGCTGGGTCCAGTAGCCCAAGTGGGCCTTCCTACCCCCCTCTTGGGGAGCTGGACCTGGTACTTTGTACTTCCCTTGTACCTGCCTGGGCCACTGTTCGCTGCTCGACCCCGGCCACCTACGCCTGGTCGTCTTTGTGGGGGTTCTGACCTAGCGGATGCCCATCGCCCCCCCGGTCTCGTGCTAAGAAGGCTCAAGGCGCGATCTCCCCAGCAGCCCACAGTGTCCCCCGGCACCTAATAGCCTGGATCCTAAGCTGCCATCCATATCGACTTTCCTTGCCCCCCATATGTAGGTAGGTACGCAGTACTGTCCGCCTCGATGCAGTCTGCTGTCGGATACATGTATGGCCAAACTTTCCCTCTCATACTGACAGGGATGTAGAGAGCCCTGCCCCTCCAAGGATCCAATCGATTGGGTGCGCTCAGCCCAGCCAGGTCTTTCTTTCCCACCCCCCGAACAGCCTGGACGCCTACCTAGTCCTGATCAAAGGTCGGTATTGATATAAACCGTGCCCTCTTGCCCCAGACCTCTCGGATCGTTTGTTGCTCCCTCGCTTCGATCTTGGGCTTCGTCTCGATACAAAACCACACTCCCCAAGCAGCGCTGCCCGACTGCAAACGAAGCACACCTTTACTGTTCCTTGTTTCCTTGACTCTTTTCGCATCCGGTGGTCTTTTGCTTTACCCTCTTCTCCCGCGACCATCTTCTTCTGCTCGAACCTGCTTCATCTCCATCTTTGCCATTCGCATTTTTGACGTCCGGCATCTCCTCACTGCCAGACGACTACACTTGAGCCTATTCTCCATCGCGGGAATCCTGTGTGGCACTCGCATCTCTCAAGCCTCCAACAACCCAAACCCAGCAAAGGCCCTCATTCTTCGGCCGATTCGCAGTCTAACCGCCCACTTGAAGATGCAGCTCCCAACGCCTTCTGGCTGGGGCCAGTGGCAACAGAACGAAGTGGAATCCGGCTACGTTCATATGGGCTCGCCCATGATGGGTACACAGGCTCCTCTCCCACAACCGACCCTGTCGCCTCAGTATCCCGTAACCCTGGCGCCCTCACCCAGTCTGCAGCAGCCAATGTCGTACGGTCCTTACGCCCATGGCCTCCCGTCGGTGGCTCCTCTCCAGATACCGACGATAGGATCACAGCATAGTCACCACTACCAGCATCAGCATCAGCATCAGCAACACCAGATCCAGTTGTCAGACTCCATCGACCGAACCCGGAAGAGGCTCGTGAATAGAAGGAGCCTCAGGGACACCACCATGGAAATCATGGAAGCCAGGCACCGAGGACACACAACGCCAGAGAGGGCCACTCTTAGGATCCCACAGACGGTTGTGGCCAACGCCTCGGCCGTAGGCGCGAGCCACGCCGGCAACCATGTCGAGTTCAACACGTCGGTCGACAAGCTCATGAAGGTCATCCAGGCCATGCCCGAGACTGGGCCCCTCGTCGAGTCCCTTGAGGCGGCTGTGAAGCAGGAGCCACCTCAGGTCGAGGAATCCGAACAGGCATGTTTTGAGGACAGCCCGGACAAGGTGACGATGCGGTCTTTAAACCTGGACTAACACTCTCGTTCCAGGCTGCTTCACCTCCTCACGAGAGCAAGCCTGCAAAGCAGAAGGCCGCTATGCGGAAATTTGCCTGCCACTTCCGCGGTTGCCAGAAGAAGTTCGCACAAAAGGCGCAGCTTGATACCCATGTCCGATCCCACACAGGCGAAAGGCCATATGTAAGCATGCTGCCTCTGGTACCGCAATGAAGATATCCCAAGGCCTTTCCGATGGCTGACAACGTGTTCCGCCTAGGTCTGCGAGTTCCCCAACTGCGGCAAACGCTTTACCCAATCTGGTAACCTCCATGTACGCATCGCCTTTTGATCTTGGACATCCTTTTGCTCTTTTGTGCCGAAGAAGGAGAAAAAACTGGGGTAGGATTCTTTGCTGACAGCGAAGGGACTTGACAGACCCACGAGCGCAAGCACACTGGAGAGAGGCCCTATGTTTGTGATGTCTGCGGCAGGCGCTTCGCCCAAGGCGGTAACCGACAGGCACACAAGAAGGTGCACCAGAAGACAAAGGACTTCATTTGCAGGCTAGAGAACTGCGGCAAAGAGTTCACCCAGCGTGGGAACCTCAAGGTGGGTTTTGCTCTGAGACGTTCTCGGAAGGGGCAGGGGGCAGGCAGCGCTGACCGTGGTCGACGAAATCTCGGCGAGCAGAACCACCAAAACAACACGCACAAGCAGTTCATGGACCAGACCATGGCGAGGCTGGAGAGAATCTCGCCGGAGAACATGTCACCAGAGGACAGGGATCTCGTGGTGTACCTGGCCCCTCTTTACAAGAACTCCAACAAGGGAATCAAGGGCCGAGGTGCCCGGCCTGCAGGCTACCACCTGAGCCGCTCCCGCCGTGCGCCCTCGGTGTCGTCGTCAGCTCAGTCCTACTCCCCTACCAAATCCGAAGCGAGTTTGACGTCGAGCCCCTGCACCGCCGGCCCACCCTCACAGCATCACTACGGTGGCCACGCCCAACACCAATACCACCACCACCAACAACACCACCACCACCAACAGCAGCAGCAGCGTCCTCAACAGGGCCTCGCATACCCCTCAGTCTCCTTCGGCAGCGCACCGTCAGACAGTTTCCGATACCCGTACAACGGGATCGTCCACCGCTACGAAATGCCAGACCATTCGCACACCTACAGCGGCATCCCGGTGACGACGTCTTCATCCACGCCATCCCCGGTTGCCACTGTCTACAGCGACGACAGTGGCGCCGTTTACCACAGCGACGACAACGGTGCCAGGGAGCTGGCGTTCGGTGAGAGGATATGCTGAATTATCCATTTTAAGCTCTTCTACCCACTCCTTTGCTCTAGCTCTAGCTCGATCTGCTTTGTTTTTTTTCCTTGAGCCGAATATCTCGCCTTTTTTTTTCTTTTCCATATCTCGTTGCGAGAAAAAAATCATTTCCGATGCGACTGTTTAAGTCCTGTTTCAACACCAAATTTACGCCAAGAAAAAGGTAATTCACGAGCTAGACGTACCAGAACAACGATCAGAAACGATGGGAGGCAGCGGGATGCAATATTCATTCTTCTAGGAATGATTCTCATTTTTGTCATTTTTGGTCACTCATTTATATTGACGGATCTTGTGCTTTTTCTCACTTTCCCATTTGGCTGCGTTTTGAGTTTTGTTATTTTTCCTTGTCTGTCTGTATTTTACTTCCTGTCGGCCGCTCATTACGAGATGGGAGAGGACCAGACAGCAGAATGGCGGTCGTGTCACTGGAGCCAGCAGGGAAGGCGTATTTCAAAATGTTTTATCAGGAAGCTTGCTTTGATTCTAGTGTGTGGATATCTGTTTTGCCAGAAAAAAAAATAGGCTTGCTTGTTTTGCGCTGCTTGCTACTTGCTGTTCTGCACATTTCTCCGCCCCGTTTCTTTTTCTTTGTGCGGCCATTAGGGCTCCCTGGGCACAGCAACACATTGTTGCTTCCCTAGGTACTACCTAGGTCACTTGTCTACTACCATGAGCCATCGGACACCAGGAGGGGAGTGCCGAGTGGCAGTGGCGCGCGGCAGGTGCATGGACTTGCGCGTGCGCTGCAAAGAGGCCCACTTGTACTCGCGGGCGCGTCCTCTGAGCCTCACTTGGCCGGCACTACCCCCGGTTTCGCATTTTCTTCTTCTTCTTTCCTTTTCTTTTTCTCTGCGTGTCTTGGCGTGTCAGTCTCGGATGCAAGGAAGGGATATTGCGTATACCGGTGGGCATTTTGGCGGTGGGCGGGCGGGGAGGCGGAGGAGGAGGAGGGGAACTCTGTCACGATGATAAGAAACCGAGAGACGGGCACCGAGAGAGTTGGGTGGGAGCGGTGGGCCGGGCACCACCATGGAACCCATTCAAGCGATGTCGGGGTGGGTTTTCTTGCAGGCTGTGGGGGGTTTCGTTGGGATACAGGGTGTGAGAATGGGGGTCAGAAAGACGGCTTGTTTGCTGAGTTGTTTTTTTTTTTTTTTTTTGTTCTGTCCGGGATTGCCCTCGGTCACCACTTCTGTCAGTCCGCCAGCCATCCCATCCAGGTCGGTGGGTTGCTAGCTGTCATAACAACCGGGTTTTGTTCGGCTTTGTTAGCTGTCATATCGATTTTTTTTTTTCATCTCTTCTTCTTTTCAAGGGCCATCCCGGCTTTGAGAAACCTTTTTTGGCTTTTACGAATAATATAGTTGCCAGAGATAGCACCCAGACGTACACACGCCTCTGTATATGTTAACGAGATATATATGTGCGCTCCCTACATTTGCCAGCGTCGTGCCTTTGTTCTCTATCTGTCCCGCTCTTTGTCCACGCGTCCGCCTTTCCTGTTGTGTCGAAGACGGTGGGGTGCGGAGGGAGGGCGCCACCTCCTCCCAAGGAGGCTGGTAGGCTGGTTGGCTGTCCGAGAAGGTCGGCCAAGAAATGTTCCCCGTTTTTGGGAGGGTATCGACAAGCTGGAACGCTCGATAGCCCCTTGGCCGGGCCGCTGGTGATAGAGCAAGGACGGCGACCACCTAGGGTAGGGCAGCCTGACCAGGTTCGTGACCAGGTTCGGGGCCTGATCGACAGTGGACTCGACAACCATTGTTTTTCAGTCTTTTCCGTTTTGGGCCAAAAACTCTCCAGTCCTGCGATGCGTGAGAGCCCGGGGAGGAACTAGAAGAAAGAAGAAGGCAGAGAAACCTAAGTACCTGGGTACGTAGGCGTAGGAAGTCACTGTTCCTTGGTTTTGCGCGGCTGCATCGTTGATCGGCTCTTGTCAATGCCCGAAAATCTGTCTATTCATGCAAGGGAAGGACACCACAGGGCTGGGAAGCGGGAGGAAAAAAGAAAGTAATAATAAACAAGGAGAAAAAAAAAGAAATAAAAAACGAACTCGTCATATTATCCGCGTTGGCGCCTGATGGCGAGGGATATGACTGGGTTGCATGCTCTCTAGCTCGCCCCTTGAAGGAGCGTGCTCCGCCCCTTCAGCTGAGAACGGTATGGTTCGTTTTTTTTTCTCTTCTTCTTTTCCCTCCTTCCTGTCTTAACTAGCTTCCAAGTCCCGTCACTGACGGTGAGACAAAGCAGAGGGAAGGGACCTTTTAAAGATATAGTGGGGTTGAAAAGCTTGTTTGCGACAGAGGACTTGTCGCCGACCAGTCGTTGTTCTTTTTCGTTTGATGCTGTGGAAGAGGTGGGCGGAGAGCATGTGACCACGAGAGAAAAAGGCCCAGGGTGGTGGCATCATGACACCGGGCCAGCCGTGCATGTTGCGTGTGTATCCATCGGGAAACTTTTGGCGTGACGCCCAGGAAAGCCGCCGATGGAAAGCAGCGAGGAACATTGGCAGAAACAGGTTCCCAGCAAGCCCGGGCAAAGTGCAAGGTGGGTTTTTTCCCCCTTTGCAACCCAAGTGGCAGGGAAGAAAATCCCGCCATCCCAAGAAAAGCTGGGAGAAAACGAAAAGGCGGTAGGAGGATCAGCCACTCTCGTATACGGCGCAGTGCAGGCACCGGTCGATGTAGGTCGGAGAGTTTTTGGACCACTGAAATCGCAAATTGGCCGCCTCCTTTCACCGAGTTTTCGGTTTCATCATCATTCGGGCCCGGAGTGGGAAGGTGGAAGCGGTCGGGAGCGAGAGGGAATTAGAAAGAAAAATGACAATGCAAAGAAATGCGGCGCAAAAAGTCGGTATGGGAGAATGAGGCCTAGAACCCGAATGGACGCCTTGAGCTCGTTTGGGGTAGCATCCAAGACGCGCCGCGGAAGGTTGAGACGCACTGCCGGATGGCTGAGAGGCTAGAAGATTGTGGGTGGATGCGCCCCTTTGGCACCCTTCTGCTGCGTCAGACAGCGACCGAATGCGCGCGATTTTTGCTTCTTCCAGCCCTCAAATCTTTGACGTTGCCTTGCTTGTCTTTGCTTTTTCTGCCGCGGCACACAACCTTAAGCAGGTCTCACTGAGACGAGTCCAGCAGCTTGCGCCACATCTTGTTGACGTCCGGGTGTGTGTGCATGTGCATTGCGTGCGTGGACGAGAGGCGCCCCATGCATCATCACGCATGCCCCTCCCAAAGTACTCACTTTGTACACGACACTCCAAGAAAAAGGGGCTATATCTGGATGGATTTTGCCGCAGTTATCGCTGGAATGTGGAGAAAGGAGGTCCCAGGTATCCTTGACAACAGCAGGGCGTTCACTCCCCGTCAACACAGCGAGATATACGCCCTCTCGGCGTGGCGGATTGGGGCCCAAAGCTCGAGGTAAGATGTTTTCGCAGCTGTGACTGGCCCGAGGTCGATCTTGTGAGCATCTCCATATTGCGAGAACAAACGCACGTTTCCAGGGAAGAGCCTGGTTGCCAGAGCGGGGTGAGGCCTTGCCCATCCGTTATCACCTCACAACATCAGAGACGGAGGGGCATTAGCGGCACTTGATTATCATCCTCCTGTGGGTAAAATAAAAATAAGAAAGGAAGGAGGCAGAGAAAACAAACAGAAACAGAAACAGAAACAAAGGGGGAGACAGCCCGGACAGCCGAGAACATCGGACGGCCACCGCCAGTACCCACCAATATTCAGTCCTGTATGAGGCGTGTGAGGCGCAATTCTGACCGGTGGTGGGTTTTGCCCACGCACACACCTGCAAAGAGGGGCTCGAGGTTTTATCCGTGATGTCGTCTTATCGGAACCACTCTTCTTCCTTCAGCTGGATGGTAGGCATCATCCCATCTCCACGCAAGGAACGTGGGGCCTCTCATCTTTCAGGGATGGGCCTTCTTTCAAGTGCAGCGAGGGGCCGCAGCCAACCACAGCAGTTTTCTGCACAATGTTTCGTTTGTGTGAGCCTCGTGAGCAGTTTCGAGGAGAGGCCACGCTGTTATTGACGAATGCAATCGGCCGATGGACACGTCGCGGGCGGCTAACCGTGGTCAAGGACAAGGTCGGGGCGTGAGCGTTGCAGCGAGTGAATGGTTGGTTGGCTGGCTGTCTGGTTGGTAGAGGCTAGACGCGCCCCTCCCTGTCGTCTGTTCACATCTCTCGCCCGCCCACCGACGAGACACCGGGAGCACCCGGCGTACGTGGCTGGCACTGGCGCACAACGTACACTCACACCCCGGTGAACAAGACATCCCGACCCTCTTGTGATGTGACAGCTCTCGTCCTCGTCCCACGGCGGGGTCGGTTCTTTGATGGGATGACTGGTCCCAAAATTTTCTCATTACCGCAACCCCTCCAGGAAGGGCCGGCGGTTGGGCGAGACCGGAGGGCGTATCATTCAGCCCCCATGGAGAGTTGAGACGAATAGGATGTTGTCGCCAGGCTGGATCACATACTCTTCCTCACCCTCGAGCTCCCAGTCGGCGTCGTTGATCAAGACAAGGATCCCTGGGCGACTGAGAGGCAGCCAAGAAAGAAATAGATAGAGATCAAGGCCAGTCAGAGACACACATTGCCATACACGCCCCTCCCTCCTCCCCTGCTGGGATTTATTCTCCGACGACTATTGCAGACGATTGGAGACTATAGTGCGCAGCCAAGCGATGCAAATCCCAAAGCAGCCTGTTTCGGCCGCCGACCTGTGACAGGCCAGCCGGAGAACAGATGGGGAAGAGTAAGGAGGGGGGGAGAGGAGGGGGAATGGGAGGAGAAGGTGACGAGGAGAGAAGCGATCGCCGCGAAAAAAAGGAGGCTGGACTGACAGGTTGCCATCGAGCACAAAGAGGTCCTTGCGGGCGTCCTTCATCGTGTGACGGCACAAATAGTCGATCAGGAAAGCTATATTGGCCGGGCTGCCCTGATCGTCGGTGCTCGGCAGGGCGAGCTGGTGGCGGGTCTGATGCGAAAAAAGCATCTCGAGGCCGCCACTGGAGAGAGCACAAGCCCGAAGAAGGTCGTCTGGTCAGCCACAAAGCCATCTCCGGTGAAAAGGAAAGAAGACAGGCGCAAAAACAAACTGAAAGAGGGAGACTGACGAAAACTCGACCACAATGCTGAGCGTGGGAGTTTGTTGCTTGTCTGATGGCGGCGGTGCTGCCGCTGCTGCTGTGTGTGAGGTGGGCGGTGCCACGGCAGCCTGCGACGCGGCTGAAAAAGCGGCTGGGTCTGAAGGCATTGCGTTTGGTCGCCAGTCTCTGCCTGTTTTTCTTCCAGTCTGTTGGGTCGGCGAGAAGGCTCGATCCAAAATGCAAACGTTGTTTTTGGGCAGGCAGATCCACACGACAGAAATCGCTCCTGCCAGAAAGGACGATCATGATACAGTGTGAGAATATCACGTGCGGTACAGAATTCTTGGTTTGGCCATATCTATTTCGCCTATTCCCACTGTGGCTCACCCCTCCAAAGAGTCATGCGCGTCGGCGGCGACAAATGAGGAAATCCCTTCATAAAAAAAAAAAAAAAGCCGTTGTCAAGTGCCAAAGAAACCCCCGCCTGCAGCAGAGCCAGAAACAGATAGGGCTGCATTACTACCTTGGCAAAGCAATGACAACAGCATCGAGGCTGAGGTAGGCGATTTATCCGATGACCATGGGGCCGCCCAGCATCGATGCCGACGCCATCTACATCTCGGCCGGCGCCAACAGACACAGTGCTGTTGCTGACTGGAGCCGCGGCGGTACCGTGGCATATGGCACTGACGCAAACATTGCCCTGTGGAAGCCGACTGTGAGTTGCCGTGCCTGCTATTCATCGTTCACGCTGTTGCCCCTTTTCGAGCCGCGACCAGGGGCCCTGACAGTCACGTGCCGACCCAGGATGAGCGATCTCAGGGTGTGACGAGGCTGTTGCGCGGCCACAAAGACACCGTCAAGGCTGTCAAGTTCATACCCGCGGGTACTGGGGGCGCCTCCGACGAGGAACCGCTTCGGCCGTATCTGGTGAGCGGCGCCGACGACCAGTGTCTGATCCTGTGGGAACTCGGGCCCGACGACACGGCGCTGCTCCATCAGACAGTCCACGAGCACACTGCGCCTATCAACTGCATCGCCGTGCTCGGTCCCAGTGCGGCGGCGAGGGCCCGGACCTTGGTTGCATCGGGGGCTGCCGACGCAACCATCAAAATATGGACACTAGAGGCTGGTGCTCTCCGCCTTCTACAAACCATCCAGACGAAACCCAAGTACTTCCCTCTGGCTCTGGCCTTGAGCCCGCTGGGCGGCGAGGAGGAGTCGTATATCTTGGCTGCGGCAGGCACCAAACCTTTCGTTCAGGTGTTTGCCGCCACTACTAAATATGCCACGGCCACGGCCACCGCTGCCGATGCCGATGCCGCCACGGCGTCGAGCACCGATGCAGTCGAGTTTAAACTCCAGGCGACGCTCTCGGGTCACGAGGGGTGGATCAGGTCACTCGATTTTGCCTGGGAGGACGCGCCCAAGGCGCTCCAGAGCGACTTGCTCCTCGCCTCCGCCAGCCAGGACAAGTATATCCGATTGTGGAGGGTGCACAAGGGCACGGCGGACGGCTCGCCGCCCTCTACGGCGGCAGGGGCAACATCAGAAGCTGTGGCCGGGTCTTCGTCATCGTCTCTGGCGTTCCCCGGCAAGTCGCCGTCGAACAAGGCACACAAGTTCACGGCTGGCACCGCCGAATACTCGGTCTCGTTCGAGGCGCTGCTCCTGGGCCACGACGACTGGATCTACAGCGCAAAGTGGCACTCCTCACCAGTTGCGGCTGCAGATGGCGGCAACGGCAGGCCGCGACTCCTCTCTACATCGGCTGACAACTCGCTCGCCATATGGGAGGCCGACGTAGACTCGGGCATCTGGATCACCAGCGCCCGGCTCGGCGAGTTGAGTAAGGAGAAAGGCGCCACCACGGCTACGGGGAGCATCGGTGGGTTCTGGACCGGCCTCTGGTCGCCCTCGGGCCGCACCGTTGTGTGTCTAGGCCGCACCGGCAGCTGGAGGCGCTGGGACCTAGAGGCGGACGACAGCAGCGGGGACCACTCCGGCGGCATGTGGCGCCAGGCACTCTCCGTCTCAGGGCACACAAAAGCTGTCACAGGCATCACTTGGTCCCGCGACGGCGGATACCTGCTATCCACGTCGTCGGACCAGACCACGCGTCTGCACGCTGAGTGGAGGGCAAGTGACGAGACCAAAGGAGACGGAGATAGTGAGCAGCCGTTGCCGCCGACGTGGCACGAGATGGCCCGCCCTCAGATCCACGGCTACGACCTGAACTGCATAGACAGCCTGGGACCTTCACAGTTCGTCTCGGGCGCCGACGAGAAGCTGATGCGCGTCTTCAGTGCCCCCAAGTCCGTGGCCCGCCTGCTGACCCGCCTGACTGGCAACGATGCCATCGCCTCGGACTCGGATGACGGAGGCCTAGACGCCCTCCCCGACGCCGCGAACATCCCTGTCCTCGGCTTGTCCAACAAGGCCGTGGAGGCAGTCGACGACGAAGCAGCCGACGAGGCCGAGGCAGCGGCGGCGGCAGCGGATGCCGCAGCCGAGGACGGCGGGCGCCGCCAAGACCCTGACGCGGCGACATCGGCACCGCTCTTCCGCACCTCTACGCTGGACCTGGCGCGCCCCCCGTACGAGGACAGTCTGTCTCGGCACACACTGTGGCCGGAAATCGAGAAGCTGTACGGGCACGGGTACGAGCTGTCGTGCCTGGCGGCGAGCCACGACGGCCGCGTGGTGGCGAGCGCATGCCGTGCCAGCTCGCTCAACCACGCCGTCATCCGGCTCTTCGCGACCTCGCCGCGCTGGACCGAGGTCCGTCCACCCCTGGCCGCCCACTCGCTCACGGCCACCCGCCTGCGCTTCAGTCCGGACGACGCCTTCCTCCTCTCCGTCGGCCGCGACCGCCAGTGGGCTGTCTTCCAGCGCGGCGCCGAGGCGCCCTCGCCGGCGGGGGAGGTAGGAGGCGTGGCCAAGCCCGACGCCGACGCGGAGCTGCGCTACCGTCTCTTCCAGGCGAAACCCAAGGGCCACACGAGGATGATTCTCGACGCTTCATGGGCCCCTCTACTTGCTGTGGGAGCTCACGGTCCGCTGAGGGCGTTTGCAACGGCCGGCCGAGACAAGAACGTAAAAGTGTGGACTCTGAAAGACAACAAGGCCGAGGGGGACGGCGGGGTCGAGAGTGCCGCGGCTACCGCGACCCGCACGTTCGAACTCGCTACCACGATTCCCCTAGAGCATGCCGCCACAGCCGTGGATTTCCTCTGGCGGCCGCTGGATGGCGGCCTGGTTCTAGCCGTCGGCACAGAGGCGGGCAAGATATCCACCTACATTCTAGACCCGGAGAGTTGGGCTGTAGTGACGCAACATGATCTCGACTCGCAGTGAGTGACCAAGACAGCCTCTTGTTTTGTTTTGTTTTACCGTCAGCCACTGTACTAACGAAAAAATCCACCAACAGCCTATGTTCCTCCAAGCCAATACTGCAGTTGGCCTGGCGGCCGGCGGGTCGGGAAGAAGCCCCGAGGGATCAGCAGCGTGCCGAGCTCGCGGTGGCGTGCGAGGACTCATCGCTCAGGATATACAAGTTCAGGGGTCTATAGGCCAAATGGCGGTAAACGTAGTAGGCTGATTTGGGCGTGGGTGGCGCCAAGCTGCCATCTATTTTTTCTTTCTTTTCTTTCCCGGCCCCATCAACCTATGCTTGTCAATTTGTTGATATCATCCTCCGTTGCCACCATCGCTCACTGAACGGGAGTGGCACGGGGAAGCAGCAACCATTCACATTATTCGAATTAAAATGAAAGTGTGTAAACGAACGTTGACCCGTCGGATCATCGTTTACAGCTACGGGCACTTGTGCCGATGTATTGCGCCCCAAATCCGCCCAAAAAAGCCAAACCAATAAGGGAACATAAAAAGTCAATCTCCCATGCGCCCATCACCGCTCACATGCCTTGAAGCCACTTCAATAATCATCCTCAACGTCGTCGTCATCCATACCCCCATCCTCCATATCGTCCCCATCTTCAACGAGCTCATCCCCGTCCTCGTCCTCGAGCTGCTCAACTCCATTTTCCCCCACCTCCACGTCACCGACGTTGATATCATCGACGTATTCTTCCTCGATGGCGTCAGCGTCGCCCTCGTCGCGATTCCCGTCATCATCGTCGTCATAGCGATCGTCTTCCTCGGCACGCTGGTTCGCCGGGGTCGCGACGCGCTTGTTTTTGGACCACCCCTCGGTTTCTGGAGGTGGCTGCCGGCGCGGCCGCGACCTGGGCCTGTCCCCGAGGCTGGGCCTGTCCCCGAGGCTGGGCCGTGGTCTTCTGCTGCTGTGCCCCCGCTCTGGTGGTCCCAGTTGCGCCGCGTCCATTAGGCTTGCGCGCGAACGGTTTTGACCTCCGGTGCCAGCAGGCCTTCCTTTTCGGCCTTGTCGTCGCCCTTGCCGCATTCTTTCTTTCAGTAATTAGGCGAGGTTAAAGAGTTAGCTTGTACTAGGGCCATGGAGGATCAATGGAACGGTGAATCCCTCGTGTTGCGGACGGGTACTTACAGTAGTCCTCAAACTCCTTCACGACTTCAGACACGTCGTTGAAGTGTGTTTCTTCCAAAACTGATGTCTCCAAGACCCTTCGTCTTCAGGGCCTGCTTGCTCTTCGGTCATCTTCTTCTTCGCGTATCTTTTCGAGCCGCTCGTGCGCCGCTCGTGCGATGGCGCTCTGGACCGCGATGCGGATCTGCCGCCCGTTCCACGTCGGCAGCTGCTTCTTCTCCGTGTCCTTCAAAGTGGCTTACCGCCCACCCCAGTAGGTCCTCGCGATAGTAGTCGATCTTGACGCGCTGCGTCTTGTCGTCCTTGTCGATGCCATCCAGGATACTGCGCCAGATCTCGCGCGTGCCGTTGATGTCGAATCCTCGTGTAGCTCAGGGCCATGTGGATACGCGATTTGAAGGTCAAGGTCGATGGAGCCGACGCGGTTCGAGGTCAGGAACGGGATGCCCGAGTAATACTCGAGCGTGCGCAGGAGGGCAGAGACGATGCCGTTGAGGTCTAGGTTGTTGTGGTGGCGTTCGGCGAGATAGACGTCGGCCTCGTCCAGGAGGAGGACACAGTTCCAGCAGTGGGCAAGCTTGAAGTGGCTCTCGAGCGCCTTTTGGATCTTTCTCGGGATTGGAACCAAGGTCTCCACAGGTCTGCTCACAGTCAGCTGTCGAGGGGATACAGGTCTCAAGCGCTCTTCTTTGTACTATTATTGCTGGAGGTACTTACGATGGGATACAGAGGGCGCGGAGGGCTCGTGAAGGCTGCAATAGCCTCGGCAGTGCTCGTCTGCCATGGACAACCGTCAGCTCGATCCTGAGAGCGATGCCCGAAACTGAAATGAACATGACTTGCCAACGCCTGGTGGCCCGTGGAGTGGGATGATTCGACCCCGGACCTTGCCGCGAGCGATGTCGATAGGGGTTCCCGATGTAGAAATGGCCGCCTTTTTGTCCATAGACATGGTCACGGCGTGGTCGCTGACCATGGCCTTCAGAAGCCGTTTGTGTTTCGAGTTGATGACGAGGTTCTCCCAGCCCTCTCTGATCTTCTCGGGTCTGCCCCGGTGCGGTACGCCGTCACACTCTCGACCATGGGCAAGTTTTCACACGACGCAACGGGCATCCACGGGATCTCGCCACCCTCGTCGACCTCCCAAGGCCCGACGCCCTGGGCCTCAAACGCCGTCTTTTGCATTATGAACAGATGCCCTTCCTGCCACTCGCGCTGGTGATGCTGGCCTCGGCCGAGCTTGTTTTGAAGCCAGAAGACGATGCCGGGGATGCACAAGAGGTTGATGAACATGGTGGCGAGGCCGGTCGTGACCACGGCCACGAACGGGATGAAGGCGAAATTGGTGTGGCGCAGGTTCCGGGTGCGGACGCGGGAGCAGACAGTGGCGTTCCCGGCACCCTCGGCCGGCCGCCGCAGAAAGTCGGCGAGGCGGAGCGTGGCCGTGCTCCCGTTGGCGGCGCCGGGCACGGCGATGTCGGGCGGGGACGCGAGCCGGGCGGCCAGGACCTGCATGTTGGCGACGGTGATGTTGAACATGCTCGAGATCTCGACCTGCCACTGGTTGGCGGGCGGGGCGTTGGACCAGACCACGTGCTGCTCGTCGACGCCGAGCTGGCCGATTATATAGACGACGAAGTCGAGGGCGCGCAGCGCGCGCGTGCTCCGCTCGACGAACTTCTCCATGGCCCCAAACAAATCCTGCTGCAGCAGGTCGTGCGCGGCCTTCTGCTGCGCGTTGAGCCGGACGCCCGTGGCGCCAGCGTCGTAGGCGCCGAAGTCGTCGACGCCGACCGAGGCGGGCGCCGAGGCGTTCCGGGACACGCCGCCAAAGGGGGTGCACGAGGTCTCGCTGCTGCAGACGCGGTGCTTCTCGGTGCAGGCGACGAACGACGCCGGCATCTGGTCGGCCGTGTAGTACCCTTCGCCGTTCAGGCCGTTCTTGTACCCCACGGCTGTGGCGCGGAACCAGGGGTCGTGGACTGGGGTCTGGTACATGGCCTCGTTGCGAAGGATTATCAAGGTGACATCGGCATTTTCAACGGCGAGCGGCGGAATCGGTTTCCATTCTGGCCCGCTGCTGCTGTCACGGTCGAAGGCTAGGGAGCGGATGGCTCTTGGCAAACGGTTGTTGTGCTGTTAGCTTCTTTCTGTTTTTTTTTTTTTTTTTTTTTTTTTTTTTTTTTTTTTTTTTTTTTTTTTTTGGGGTTTTTTTTTTTTTTTTTTTTTTTTTTTTTTTTNCCCTGGGCTTTGGGGTTATTGTATCTTACTTTAGATAATAAGGTGTGTCCGTCGTCTTATTGCTGACCGCCAGTGTGTAGTTTGAAAGGGCATATGGCCCAAGGTTGTAAGTTTTATAAAGAATCCCGGTCGGAGGCACTCTGCCCACCAACACACCCGAAGGCCGCTCTGCCGTCCAAGGGCTCGAATAGTTCTCGGTCTTTATTGGGGCACAAGTCAAAATTCTCTGGTACTTTATTCTCTCTTCTGGTGGAGCGTTGATGCCGAGATGGGTATTAGAATCGACAAGGCCAGTATCCAGTGTCATCGCGCCGTTGGGCTGGACACAAATATCGTCCGTAAATGGGCACGGTACGTCGACGTGCATGGATATTGGTACTTTGCTGGCAGGAAAGTCCTTGCAAACACTCGGCTCTCGGTCTCCCGCTATCGCTGGGCCGTAGCAAGTTTGGCCGTATTCGGTGGCGCGGTCGTAGGACCATTTCCGTTCGACAGCGACTCTTGCGCGAGCGTCGGATCCCATTTCCCATTTGTGACTGCGAGGAGCGGCAGCCTACCGCATTCTTTCCCAGTTAAAAGCACATCGCTATCTAGAAGCTGAATTCTTGAAGATAGCAGGGACGAGCCTGTAAGTAGGGCGACGAATAAGATCGCGATTGGGAGCAGGGCTATTGAGCCGCGAAAAACGCCTCGTGATTTCCCTCTCCATACCCAGGCCAATCGAACCAGCATCCATGACGTTGCCGCTGCCGTTGTCGTGTTACGTAGGAGGGCTTGGCGCTGGTGGTGTAATCCGGAGCGAGCGTTTGGCGTGGACCGGGCCTGGTGGACAAAAAAGCAGATGATAGACCAAAGATGGCCCATAGACAGGCTTACAAAGAGCGCCAGAGCAGCGATGAGTATAGAGCCGACATCTTGTGTGACTGTGAGAGTGAGGGTGTCGGCTGTGGTAAAAAGAGAATAATCATCAGCGGTGTCCGCGAGCCCATATCAAGTGCATGTGGGGATAGTTTAGTGGCTTTCGAGTAACAAAAAAAATCCTGATACCTGGAGCATTAGGGACTTACACTGATAGTTCTTCCACACGCCAAGGTACACTGATCCGGACATTGTCAATGTCAGTATCTGCCTGCACGCTGCAAAGTACCACAGCTTAGGGGATGAGAGATGTTTTAGATCGAAGGACGCGGTGCGAATAAGACAGCAAAAAGATCAACCAGGGAAAATGGTTTCGCACGGCAAGACCGAGCGCTTAAGTATAGCTTATCCAAGGGGTAAGGCTGCGACCGGCCCCAATTCTTGGAATAGTTGTGCTCACGCTCGTGCGTGGCACATCCGCAGCCCCCTCCGGTGCGGTCAGAAAGGTTGCGTTTGATGTAAATAGACCCGTATACGGATACACTTTTCCGCATAAAATATTGCACCCAAATCAATGTATCTCTACCGGTTGCCCCTGCTGCAGGGAACCTAATAGAATGCTACCGTTCGACGCCCCGGCCTGGCAGCAGCTTCGACCCTTCCTTGATGCCACTCCTCCACCGAGGAGATCGCCGCTGCCTGAGCATTTCCGGCCAGTCGCGGCCGCCCCCAGCAGCCGAGCCGCGGTGGCGGAGGGCGCACGATTGAGTGCAGGCGCGAGAAGATCCCGCCCTGTATCCGGGCCGTGCTATTGGGGGGGCAAAAGCGTACATCTTGTCTCGTTTAGGGGTGATGCATATGGGGTTGGATCATAAATGGGTGTGTAGGGTGGGGAGCAGAGGCGTCCGTTCTTGAAAATTGCTCCCAAATGCCGAGATGTGAGGGCCGAACCAGTACTTGGGTGAGTGACCTTTGAAGAATCCTCGGAGTTGTGTGTGTGTGTGTGTGTGTGTTTTTTTTTTTTTTTTTTTTTTTTTTTTTTTTTC
>PYSS01000017.1:328091-364035 GCA_003049465.1 Magnaporthiopsis rhizophila
TTTTTTTTTTTTTTTTTTTTTTTTTTTTTTTTTTCATTTTGTATGATCTGAATTACTTACACTCCTCAGGCTCCAACTACTACACCGGCCCTTACCAAGTTTCCTTTCTTGGCCTTTCAAGCGGGTACAACTAGGCTGCCTTGATCTATCTGTTGGAGGCCCAAACGACAGGTGGAATCAGTTGGAAATGGAATTCGCTGCCCAACCCATTCATCGCCCTCCGAGGAGATCATCTTGTTTTTAAACAGGTCAAAAATGCACATCGGGCTTGGCACACTAGGCAGCCCCGCTTTGCTCATGTAGCCTAGGCGTCTTGAATTAGTTTGTCGGACTGCCTCGCCTTGCGTAGGTAGGTGGCTGCCTGGTAACCGTCCAAAGCACCATATACATTCTCCAAGTCGATGAACAGACTGGCCGTCCACGGCCTGCCGAGTTCGATTCCCGCTTATCCTCTCCGCGCCTCAGTACGTACCTGGCTATCCCAAGTCAAGCTCTTTTCAAGGACTCTTCTGACTATGTATACGCATTTGGACCCGGCTCTCCGCGAAATACGCCTTCTTGGGCTCTATCCGGGGAAGCGAGGAGACGACATTGAGGTGGAGCTCCAAGTCCGTTCGCTCGACGAAAGCCCGATGTTTGAGGCTTTATCCTACGTCTGGGGAGATGCCGTTAACGGCCGCGCGACGATAATGATCCGAAGTGCGGGAGGTCTCGAGCCAGGGACCGTCACAAAAAACCTCCACGGGGCCCTCGTCAAACTCCGCCGCGGCGGGCATGATGGAAGCGAGCCCCGCGTACTCTGGGCTGACACCATATGTGTCGACCAGGACAACAACGAGGAGAAAAGCAGCCAGGTCCGCATGATAACGGACATATACGCCCAAGCGTCCAGGGTTGTTGCCTGGCTCGGACCGGGAGATATTGGCGAAACGGAGCGCGACCAGATCCTCGGAGACATCCACCTTTTAACCGGACTTAACAACGGTGGCCACTCGGATGTGCACTGGAGCGACATACGCTTGCGCAGACGGACCATGGTTCATTTGATCTCCCTGCTTAATCACAGGTGGTGGACTCGCGTTTGGACGGCACAGGAGGCAATCCTGGCGCGTCACATTGTGTTCGTGAAGGACGCATTGGAAATCGGATGGCAGCTCATGTGGGGCTTGTCCAACAACTGTGCGCATCACTTTTACGAGGGTTGCTGCAAAAATGCAGGGACAAGAGAGCAGACGGTATCACCGACCGTGGTGAATATCGACGAGTCCCCCTTGGGTATGGAGGCCCAGGGTGTGCTTGAGATATTGATCCATGCTTTCAACGTGCTCCAGCAACTTATCGGCCTCAGAGAGAAGTTGAAGGGACCGCCAGGACACTACTTGGAGGACTTGGATCTACCCGCCATGGCGGCCGAGATCCGTGACAGGGACGCGACCGACCCGCGAGACAAGGTGTACGGCATCCTCGGTCTCTGCCCCGGAATCAAGACGGAGTGGGTCAGCTACGGGATGAGCGTCGAAGAAACCTACATCAGGCCTGCGCGGGAGTTCGATAAAACACCGTGGAAGGCTCGACATCCTAACTCAGGCGTTGGGCAACACCCACAGCGTAGACGACCTCCGCTACCTCCGCCACGTCCGGGAAACGAACAAGAACAGAGGACCCAGCAGACAGCCGCTCTCGCTACCCTCCTGGGTTCCGGACTGGAGTCGCAAGGTTGACTTCCCTTCTCCATTTTTGGGCATTGCGGAAGACTTCCATGCTATTCAAAGGAGCTGGGAAGCTTGCGGCAAGTACCTCGCCGAGGTGGACGACACGGACCTCTCGCGAGAAGGAGCTGAGGCTCTACGCACCCTCAAGATTCGACGTTTCATGTTCGACAAGATTGCCAAGATAAGCCCGCCCGTGCCGCGTGACTACGAGGATGGTTTCGATGGGGAAAATACGTTTACGGCCCACGAAACACGGGACGTTTTGAGGCCTGGAGGGCGCTTTCCGGGGTAGACAAGGAACCCGAGGCGAGATACCCAGCCGGGGCCATCGGCAACCCCTCCTCCTCCACGGCCACCGCGGTACTGGGGGCGTACTGGAGGCTCCTTTGCATGAACGAGATGTCAGGAGGCACGTCGAGATACCACGAAGCGGGCAGCGAACCCAGCGACGGACCCGTCAAGCCTCCCGTCCGCGGACGGCGGCTCGGTGCCCTGTTTTACTTTGGTGGGGGGGATGCTATGTGCAGGGAATCACGAACGGGGAGGCTGTTCAGGAAGTGGACGCAGGCACTCGCCAGTTCGAGCCTATGTTTTTTGGTGTGAGCCATGGAGCCTCGGGCTCATAGGTAGCTAGGTACCCACCCATGTACGAGATTGCAGACGTTTATTTGGGTAACACGCTGTCCTACCTAGGTAGGTACCTACCAAAGCAGGTAGCCACGCAGTTCCATGCTTTCTCACCCGCTCGCCTCGCTACATGTTCCGAATAAACAAACACCATACTAAAACCTGACTGTAGTAGACCACTCAACATCGCTCGTGTAAACACTATCCAAAAACCAGCGCTAGCGCACCGGCACGGCTAATCCTGCCATATCATAATCTCCCCGACTTGCTGGCCATGGTCTACAGGCTGGGAATATGATATCCAAGCTCCTTGGTCGCTACTACCTAGTCAATGACAACAACCCTATTCGACAGGCCCATCCTCCCTCTCCCTCCTCACGCCAAACTTTCTCCGCCACTCGTCCGCCTTGCCGGGATGGACAGGACCAAACAGCTCGTGCGGCTTCCCAATCTCATGCTCGTGCTCGCCCAGGATAGACGGCATCCAAAACTCGGCCGGCAGATGCGGCGTCGGGTCGGCGTTGAGCATGTCGCAGATGCGGCGCGCCGTCTCGGGCATGAAGGGCGACACGGCCGAGGCGATCAGATGGGTGGCGTTGACGGCGAAGCCGACGTCGGCCGCGAAATCGTCCTCGGTCGTGTCCTCGGTCACGTTGGAGCCGGAGCCGTGCAGGGCCACGTCGGCCTCGAGCAGCACCAGCTCCAGCTGGTCCGTCATGCGCAGCGCCACCTCCATGGCGTCGCGGATGCGGACCGCCTCCATGTAGCGCCGGTACCGCGCCAGCAGCTTGTTGAAGAGGCCCAGCCAAAAGCGCGGCGACGGGTTCCTGCCGTTGGCGACGTTTTCCTTGTTGTTGGGGCGGGGCGTCTGCCAGTCCGGCACGACGCCGCCGTAGGCCACGTGGTTGACGCAGTCGACGACGCGCAGCACCACGCGCTCCAGGCACAGGGTGAGCGTGTTGCTCGCCTCGACGACCGAGTCCCAGCCGAGCTCGGTCTCGGTTTCCTTGGCGTCATCTGCGTCGTCGTCGTCGGCGGCACCCTCGGGCCGGTGCCAGAGCAGACACCAGCGCCACACGTCGGCGCTCACGCCCGTCGCGCGCGCCGCGTCGCCAGACACACACCCCTCGAACGCCAGATGCGCCGTAGCCGCCAGGTGGTGCGGGCGCGTCCACCCGTCGTCGCGCGTGCCGAGCAGCGTCGCGGCCGGCACGATGCAGTGGGCGCCGACGTCGTGCGTGCCCATGAACTGGTACAGACGCACGTTGTCGCCGTCGTCGCCGCCCGCCGGGCTGCGCCACCACTTCTCCCACGCGTCCGTGGCCGCCGCCGTCATGGACGCGTGGCCGACGCACAGGTCAAACCACGGGCACAGCAACGACACCGACACGGCCTTCTCGTCCCCGAGCGGCACCGACACCGGCGTTCCCCACGTCGTGTCGTCGCTGCGCGTGATTCGCCGCGCAGCCAGGTTCTCTTCGTCGGCCAGGTACATCGCCGCCGCCTGCCGGGCCTGGAACGACCATTTGCCCACGTCGGCCGCCTCGCACACGAAGGCCTCGATCTCGGTCTGTAGCTCGTCCAGGCGCAGGAACGCATGTTTCGACTCCGCCTCCTGCGTCTTCTCCTCCTCGCCGGCCGCGACGGACACCGGCGTCGACCCGTCGTCGTCCTGGCACTCAAGCTCCTCCATGAGCTGCGGCAGCGTCTCCACCGTCACCGTTGTCGCCCCCGTGCGCTCCTCCACAAGGCCGTTGCGCTGCAGCTTCAGGACCACGTCCTGCGCGATGCCAGCGTGCTTCTTGTTGGTCGTGCGGCCAAAGACGTCAAAGTCGATCTCGAACCACTTGTATATCTCGGCGTGCATCTTGTGGTACGTGTCGCTGAGCTGCTGAGGGGTGCACTTTTCCTCCCCCCCTTCCTCCATCGCCTCCGTATGAACCGTAGTGCCGTAGTCGTCCGTGCCTGTTGCGGCGAAACTAAGTATGCGCTGATATCCGAAACACGGAGAGAAAGATTCAACGACAGGCACTCACCACCAACGAAAAGCGTCGTGTCCCCACACGCCCTGCTATACCGCGCAAACACGTCGGCAGACAGCACCGAGCCGACAACGTCGTCGAGATTCGGGAGCCTGTTGACGCGGGCCAGCGCGCTGGTGACCAGCACGTTGCGGCGTCCGGGCTTCGGGAGCGGCACACGGCGGCTGGGCTTGTGAGGGCGCGGAGGGGCCGGTTGAAAGGTCGAGATGTGGGCGCCCACATCCAGCCCTATGATGGGTCTGTGCGGTTCGTTCTCGTCCGGCTCGTCTTGGGACATGGCGGCGAGGAGGTGGTATGTATGTAGACGGGGAGGGCAATAGATAATGATGGTCTAGAAAAGACAAAAGGCTGTGTGTGAACAGATAGATACCGACCTGTGATGAAAAATGTGGGATGTGTGCCGGAGGTGCCGGTTGTCAAATACCAGGGCGAAAGATGGCATGGGCTCTTGCTTGGGGTTATGTGCTGCCTGCGTCGCTCATGCCAATCACCAACCCCGAGCTGCAAGGCTCGAACGCGGCTGACATTTTAACATGGTCGGCGGAAAGGGACACTTCCACCTTTATTACTGGCAAAGGACAGCTCTTGCCTAGCCCGAAAGCAACACTGCTTCCTGGGGGTAGGTGGCGGGCACAACGAACCTGCCCTGTACGAAGCTTCTTCATTCTACTTCTTGATTCTAGAGCTGTGCCATAAGAGCCTACCTCGTTGTAGCTAGTGCTGGCATAAAATCCCCTTTGACTATTTTGTGGCCATTCTGGCTGATATCCCCCTCCTCGTTTTCTTTGTCTCCCATATCAAATATCGAGTCCGTGAGAATATCCACTCCTCCTCTTTCCCTTCTCTTCTGCTTCCCCTGGTATCCATGCCCGACTATTGAAACATTGAAACGTATAATACAGAAATAAGCAAAGGGCGCAGCTATGCAAGGACCAGACGAATTGGCAGTTGGAGCCGCAACCTGGATGGATGATGACGATGATGATGTGAACGAAACTGCGCTCCAGAAAGTAACCCCGCATGAACTATGAGGGCAAAGATCTTTAAAAGACCATCAGATCCACCTCGTCGGGATTGGGCGCTTGAAACTTGGCATTAGAGCCCTGCGCCTTAGGCTCGACATCCCCGGTGAGAAGATCCAGCTGACCTTCCTGGGGCTTCTCCTTCGGCGCATCATCTTTAGTCTCGCCCAGCTGCGAAACAGCCACGGCCGATCCCTCGGGCAGAGACTGGGGTTCAAACGAAATCAGGTCCTCACTACCACGCGGCGCCTCCTAGTTCGCCTCTATAGCGGCAGCGGGGGCCTCATCCGTCGGAGCAGCCGCGGCAGCAGCAGCCGCAGCCGCAGCCGCATGAGCCGCAGCCTCGGCAGCAGCAGCGGCGATCCTCTTCCGGTTCTTCTCAGCCTCGACAAGGAAGTTCTCCTCCACCGCCGCGCGGCGCCGAAACGCGCGCAGCCACCGGTCGACCCACTGGCGCGCCAGCGGGTCACCGGCCGCAGCCAGGACCGACGAAGCCGACCGCGCCTTGAGTGCGCTCTCGATCAGCTGGAACAGCTCCCGCAGATCCTTAGCCTCGGGGGTATCCACGTAGGGAACGTGTCCCGCGCCGTCGCCGTCGCTGGCGTCGGCCATGGTCAGGTCGCCGTCCGCCGTTGGCTTGGCGGTCTGCTGCTGCGCTACCATTTGACGCGCGCGGCCCGAGACCTTGATGACCGTGTTCAGCACGAGCTCGTAAAGGTAAGAATGCGCCAGCCGCGCCTCGTCGCCCGCCTCAGCGCCCACAGCCCACTCGACTACAACCTGCGGCGTCAGGATGGCGTAGTTGAGAAGCTTCTCCACAATGGATAGTGCCACGCCCGGATGGGCCGACCAGTACGCCATGACGGCTGCGATGATCTGCGTCCGTGCCGCCGCCGAGGCCGAACCGCTATCGAGAAGCCTGTCCTTGACCCGCTCGATGCAAGCCAGAACGTGAGAGAGCGATTTGGATCCAACCGCCAGCACTGCCGTCATAAAGACATCAGTGCTGCTCACCAGAGGGTCACGCCCCTGGTCCACCGCCTCGTTTTGGATCTGCTCGATTAACGGCTGGATCTCCTCGTCGGGAACCTTGCTCTTGAGAAGCTTCACCATCTCACGTCCCTGGGCAGCAAAAGGCACGTCTGATGAGGCGTAGGGTTGCGTCAGCTCACACTCTCAGCACACCGACTACTCATTCGCTTCCCTTAGAGTAAATTAGGTACTTACCATCTTTGGCGAATTTGAAAACAGGAACGTCGATCTCCTTCTCGGGGCCTATCAGCGGCTTGTACTCGTCCGGAACGGTGTTCTTGATGCGCTGTGCGAAGCTCAGTCGTATCTCCTTATCCAGCGCGGCCAGGATGAAGGCCTTGTGGGGGTGCAGCGTCGGCAGCTTCACGTCCTCGATCCACTCGGTCCACTTCCACGTGAAGCCGAAGTTGCTCAGGTGATGAGAGAACCAGTCGACGAAGCGGTGCGTCAGCTCCAGATCGAGGCGGCCGCCGTTGCGGTACAGCGACCTAATGGCCCTGCCCAGACTGGGTGCGATGGCGGCGGGCGATACCCTGCACGTCTCGTACAGGACCGAGTGGTAGTAGACCAGTTTATGCTCCGGCGCCGGCAGCTGGAGGAGCTGCGAGAAGACCGTGTCCACCACCACGTCCTCGGGCTTCCACGTCGACCGCCCCGCCTCGATATCCCGAAGGCGGTCAAAGGGAGTGGCACGCTTGACAAACGTGCCGTTGCTGAAGAAGCAGTCAACGTCGATGAGAGTGCGGGCGACGAAATTCCTGTTGTAGTGAAGAATGTTGATGGTGTCCAGGATGGCGTCCCGTATCAGCGACGCCGCGATGTTGGTGTCGGGGGGCACAGAGTCGACATCCTGGCCCGAGTAGACCGAGAAGTAGACCTCCGGGAACAGATCCCGACTACCGGCCACAATGTTCTCGGGGATCGTGACAGCAGGCAGAGCGTGCCTCGGGCAGTCATCCAGCTTGGACTGGTGCTCCACCTCCTCGAGCGGCATCTTCCACGGCCGAGGAATGCAGTCCACAATCCAACCCCCGGCAGCCTCGACCTGCAGTTGCTTCTGGAGCAGGGCGATCAGGCTCGGGTACTGATTGGAGTTCTCGTCACCGGGGCCGGATACGTAAGGGTCGACCAGTTTCTGCATCGGATGCGGCTCCGACGCGATGATCTCAGTCTTGTCCATGAGCTCCGCCGCCTTCTCGGCCCACTGTCCGGGGGCCGCAGCCATGACGTACGGAATCGTGAGAAGAATGATCTTGACAAGCTCGGTGCCAATGGTCTAGACGGGGGAGGGCAGGCAGATGATGGTTAGCTCTTTGGTGCTCGAGTGACAGACACGCTTTTGACGGCACTGGGAATGGAGATGCTTACATCATCGGAGCTGGCTGTCTGCAGGTCGACCGCGCGGTCGAACAGGGCGTTCAGGATGGGGAAGACGCCCTCGCCCTCAAGGCAGCTCTGCAGGCAGGCGAGGAGCTTGAGCAGCAGTTTGGCTTCGCGCCACTCGCCACGGCCGACCGCGCCCTCCAGACCGCGTGCGGCCTTGGCGAGGACGGAGGCGGCGACCTCGCTGCGCATCGTGTTGGCAACGAGCACGACCGCGGCCACAAAGGGCGTCTTGAACGGCTGCTCCACGGCGAGCTGGCAAACCAGCTCGGGGAAGCCGCGGCTAACGTAGTCGTCCTCCCAGTTGTCGGCGACGATCTGAGCCGTCTCGACCGCGTCCTGGTGCCATTTGCGCACAGCAGATTCGGCCAGGCCGAGGAGATGCCGTCGGATCTGTACAAAGGGCGGCGCCGAATCGTGTCGTCGGCGGGGCGGCCCGCGTCGATCGAAGGAATCGTCATCTACAGGTGAACGAGAGCGTGAGCGCAAGGCGAGTGAAATGTCAGTCAGTTTGGAGCGGTCAACCAATGTAGTGCATGCTTGAAGCCGGGACCAGCCTCGCCGTCGCAGCCATCGAAGGAAGAAATGCGCCAACCATTGTATCTGCGCTTCCGCGGGTTGAATCCACCACGGCCACCGCCGCCGCCGCGAGGACGTCGGTCGTAGCTGTCGGCCATTATCTCGTCATAGAACGGTGGTGCTTGAGAGGGAAGCTATGGCGATGCTGGTCGTTGGAGCTGGGCGTCGCGATCCAGGCCTGACGCGCTCTGGATGAGGCTGAAGAGAATAGGTGAGCTAGCTGTTGCGGTCGCGTCTGGTGGAATTGCGGCCGCAGCACTGGCGCCACTCTTAATCGAATCGGGTGTCAAGACGCCGGAACACCGCGCCAGAAGATATCTTTTCCCGAAACGCAAATTGGACGTCCCGACAACGAGATTGTTGGCTTTGGCCTTCGATCCTCTCAAAACTCTCGAAGGAAGCTCTCCCAAAGTTCCGGGTCTGGAGCCAGCAGAGGTCAGGCCGCCAGATGACATAAGCAGGATCTGAGTCGCGCAGATTTGTGAGCCTGGCATGTCAGGCAACAACTTGAATTCTCCAGCAAAATGTTCCTCCCTGAACGACCTCACGCACATAGGCAAGTTGCGCAGGTTGCATTTGCTGGTACAAGAGCCTGCTGTGTCGTAGCGGAAAACTTTCTGCCGAGCTGAACGCAGGGAGAATTCTCACATTGATGCGGGGGCTGTAATACAAACATGCCGGATGACGCGGCCGTCGTCTACACCTCGATCGTGGGTGCGTCATGGATCTTTTTATTTCTCTGGCAGCGATATATCACCCCGTCTCTTCTTCGATAACTCTCAGCCAGCAGTCTTTTTGCTAAAAGAGAACCGAAAACAAAGAAAAGTCCCCCGGTTCCGTAGCGGGAGCGAAGTAGCCAGTCGCCCGTGCCATTCTCTTTTTTTGACCCTTTCCTTGTCAAGTGACCCGCCCCCATTGAACAGATATTCCAGGCGCCATCGACGCGACCTTACAAAAGAAATGACATGATAAAACGATAAGAATAATAAAAAAAAAAAAAAAAAAAAAAATGGCATCCATGCCAGCCAGCATGCTCGACTTTCAGGCGCTTACTCCCCCACTGATCTGAAATCCGATTGAGAAGTGACCAACAGAAGCCGCCAAGCCCCCGTATGGAGATCCTTGAATTCTCTTTGGGTAGAACTTCGAATCGTGGCAACTCTCCGCAGAAGGGAATGCTTCTGGTTGTGCGCAACCGTTGATGGTTGCGCTGGGCCATTGCCAGATCATGACAGATAAAGTCAACCATACACGCCGAAATCCTCCTTGACACCTCCAAACTCCATCGCATTGCTAACGCGTCCTTGAGGGCAGAGATGTGTTGTTCCTGAGGGCGAACAGATGAAATGATGAAAAGATCCGCAGGATCATCTACTCGCGCCACGAGCAGACAAGGAAAGGCCAGGTGCGACAGAAGGCATGGAAATAAGCAAGAAAGACAGCCATCTTGGAGTCATGCAGAAAGAAATCTAGGGGAAAAAAGGCCGGTTGGTATCTCGGGTCTGTCCTGCGAACCGGTCCACCTAGAGACGTCGGAGGGACCAGACGGTCCTCAGGTGATTCGGCTGAGCAATGGGGGTGGCCGAGGGCACCGGGCAACCGGCCGCACAAGGATGACTGCCATCGTCCGCCCCCACCGGATCCATGTCGCCCGGATGAACCAATCGGAGTGGAGTGTTCTAGCAGCCATCCACGCGATTTCTTGTCTGCCGACCCTGACAATGCTAAATCTGCTGTATAGTCACACATTCGGAATCGAGAGGCCGCCAGAGACGTCGGTGCCGCCTGACAGATCCGCTGCCATTGGCGCCGTACCGTCGGTGACAGGCCATTTCCGATCTCGGAGAGGGTTCTTGTTTGAGTTGAGATGTCGGGTCCACGATTCGCCGGTCGATACCGATACATAGGTACAAGACAAGGGGGCTCGTTCCCGGAAAGACTGCTTCAGTCTAGCCTTGCGAGCATCTCTTCCCTCCTCATTGGTGTGAAGTGGTCGATGTCGAGTCCACGTTCCAGTAGAACAGGCTTCATGTGAGCGGGCACAAGCTGGCGGTTCAGTTCCGGGGCAATCGACAACTCTGCAACATTACTTGGTCAGCTCCGTCAATTGATCCGGCAGATATTTGGAGAGGCCATCTGACGCGGCTCGCATCCAAGACATACCATGACGGTTGAAGTCGAACAGAGCAGGCAGTTCCCGAAGTTGGCCGCTCTGGTGCCTCGAATCTGGAAGCTTCGTGTTGGGGTCCCGAAGCTCGTCGAAGAAGGGATGGACCATGGCATCGATCGCTGCCAGACGTTCGGTCGGCGTGTACTCGAGGAGTCGCGCGATCAAGTCGATAGCATTATTGTCGGCCTTGCGGAGAACCCTGTTGAACGGGTGGGGCTTGATCTGGGGGAACTTGTGCTCCATGTAGTTGGGGTTCATTGTCCGGATCTGCTCACGCGTCGGTGTGCCGAGGACCTTGATAATCTCCACCAGCTGGTCGATGCCCGACTCTCCGGGGAACAGGGGCTGTCCAAGCATCAGCTCGGCCATGACACAGCCGGTAGACCACACATCTGTCGGGGGACAAAGGGGAGCATGGTCAGCACAAACGCAAGAAAGGCCATTATAAACAGCAGCAGTGGACCACATGGAATCACGGCTTACCGATCTTGGTGGTGTAGTTGGTCGCTCCAAAGATGAGCTCGGGCGCGCGGTAGTATCGTGAGCAGATGTACGAGACGTTGGGCTCGTTCTCCACAAGTATCTTGGCACTGCCAAAGTCGCACAGCTTCAGGACTCCGGTGGAGGGATCGAGCAGCAGGTTTTGCGGCTTGATGTCGCGATGGCAGATGCCCTGTGAGTGGATGTAGGCAAGGGCCCTGAAGAGCTGGTAGATGTAGAGCTTGACCTCGAGTATCGGCATCGTCGTTTTCATCTTGTTAAAAAACCTCGAGGCGCGGTAGACGGTTTCGGGCACGAACTCTTGGACCAGATTGAGGTAGACCTCGTCTTTCTTAAAAGACGCCATACGCAATCATGTCAGCCACCGCCGAAAACTGTAGGCGTGCCCTGCTGAAAACAACTCACCCGCTCGCCGTTCGAATAGTAGAAGGCCTTCAGCTGAACGATGTTGGGGTGGCGGACGATACGCATGATCTGCAGCTCTCGGTTCTGTATGCAAAGTTAGCCCCAGGCCTGCGAGCTGACGCAAAATGCAACAAGAGGGGAGAGGGGGGCCTACCTTGAACCTCTTGTCTTGAAGCACACGCTTTATTGCCGCATCCTCGTTGGACGGCGAAAGCTTTGTCTGGAACACAACGCCGAACGATCCATTGCCGACGATCTTGCACTGCGTGTACTGCAGATCGCGCGTCTCGCCCGTGATGCCATCCTGCACCTTTTCGCGAATAACCTCTGCGACAAAAATTCCTTGGTATCAGCATCGCGGCTCGAGGATCAAGGACAGGAGAGACGACAAATGGAGAGTAGAAACCCACCACCCATTCGCAGGGTATTGAAAGCTGCGGGGCGATTCTGCGACATGGTGGACAGTCCAGTTTCAGGGTGATGTTATTGCGCGTGTTGCGTGGCGGCTCGGTACGGTTGGGGTGCCAAGGGCAGCTGAAGTCTCTTGATGTGTGCCGTGATGGGCAACCGAGCAGAATCAGACCTCGACGGTTGTATGGTTTGCAGGCAGGCGGCCACGGTCGGCGATGGTGAAATTGACAATTGCTTCGCAGGGAGGGGACCGTGTCGAGTCCAGTGTGGTTTGGGCGAAGGCGGCTAACCGTTGGGCTGCCGAAGGATGGTTGTTGTTGCGGAGGGGTCAAGCGGATTGATCAAGGCAAAAGGCAGGCGCTTGGGGCCTGGTGGCGGGAGTGGTCTGGTGACTGGCCCCGCGGCAGGGATTCAATCAAAACAGGTGGCGGCGCGACGGCTGTAGCGGCTGTGTGCTGCCTAGAGAGAGACTTTGGATTCTGTTAGGGAACACGAAAAATGAGGTCGAATATCTCAGGAAAAGAAGCCTTTGGAGATCAAGACGAGGGAGTATTTTGATGCTGCGATGGGGAATCGTGAAAACAAGTCGACGTCGCACTGGGCGAGGTAGAAAGTGGGAGCGCTTGCTGGTGGTGACGGAGGGGTGGGGAAGCGGAGTGAGGGAGAGCAGGGCAAGGAAATCAGTAATATGGCGGTGGCTACTGGTGTTGAAAGAACGGGTTGGCCGTCGAGCGACTTGCTAGGCGGTAAAGTGGGGCCAATACAGGTGCGTGGGGATTGTAAGGTCCCGACAAATGTGGCGGCCATACACGGATTCTGATTGAGCGACGGCGAGGAGTGTCGGGACCCTCGAGACGAAGAGCTCAGGAAAGCAAAAAAGAACGAGGGAAAAAAAAAATTTAGGAGAATAAAATAAAACAAAAACAAGACACGCTCCGGGTTTTGGGTGCAGCGGCTTGCGCTTTAGCGAGGTGCAATTAAAGGGTAGCGGGGATTGAATGCAGTTGAATTCGATGTTGAGGTGTGCAGCATGCCCGAAACGCAACGGAGGGTTCTTCCTTCTCGGATGGGCGACGAGAGGGCTGGGATTGTCGAACCAGGTGGGCGGTTGGGAAGGGACGGACGTGTTGGGAAGAAAAAAAAAAAAAAAAAAAAGGTGCAAGCGAGGGAGAAAGCAGTAGCTCAAGCTCCTGCTGCTGCAGCCGCTGCCGCTTGCATGACCAGCCAGGCCCGGTCGGGCCTCAAGTTTCCATTAGTTGAGCAACTAGCGAGCGCCCACTCGAACGACAAACATGGGCGTGCAGCAGACAGCGACGCAACGCAGCGCAACGCACGGCAACGGGGCAGTTGAGGAGGCGGGTGGGCGACGTGGTGAGGGCAGGTCGGGCTGGGCTGGCTGGGCTGGCTGGAGACGAGGAGTGGAGGGTTGCAAGGGTCCAGCAACCACGCACAGCATGCGCGCATGGCAAAGGCCTGGGTAGCCCGCGTGCATGTTGGGTGGATGCAACTGGGAGGTCCGCTGACTGAGTTGACTTTTCTTTCCAGTTTCCTGCACTGCTCCCCCTCTTGCAGCCGGGCTGCGGGGTCAGATGGGCACCAGCCAGGCAGGCATGCGCGCATAGGTGTGTTTTGTGAGTGCTGCGGGTGGGAGTGGCGTAGGCTTCCATACTCAGCAACCCACTCGTGCCTTTCTCGAAAAGACCCAACACTCCTGGGCACTCCTCACTGCCCACAGCCCGCCGCGCCGGTACCTAAAAAAGGAAGCGGCGTACCTGCACCTTCACAACTCCCAACCATTGTCTGACCAGGAGACTCTGCCCGAGCTGCTGCAGGGTGGATGCGATGCGTGTTGGACGGGTCGAGGGCTCAGATGAGATTGGCTCGAGGGCAGGCAGGGAAGAGCAGGGCAGGGCAAGGCAGGCACCGGGTTCCAAGAGGTACCTTATTCCGTGCAGCGGACGGCGGCGATGGCGCAGACTCGGGAACAAACGTGGGCAAATAGAAGGGCAGAACGCGTTGCGAGCCGGGCATTGGAGGGGTAGCTTCGCTGGAGCTAAACAGGGCCGCCAAGGGGCGGGCAGACGGATGGATGGACGGGAAGGTATGTGGCATGGCATGGCATGGCATGGCAGCCGAAGGCAGAAAAGTCGAACCAGACTTACGGGCATGCACGCCGTCTTGTTGTGCGTTTCCTGAAGACTCTCTCGTCCGTTGGCCGGATCAGCCCCCTGTCTCACAAGACAAACACGGCAGTTTCCAGATGGAGGGAGAATCGTTGTTAGCTGGGGCAAGGCAGGACCAACTGGAGCCTTGTAGCTGCGTCTCTCGGTGGCACCTGGTACGTTACTGTCGCGCGCTGGCTCGCAGTCGAGGAGCGGGCGAGGGATGAAATCGAAAGAGGCACAAACAGGTTGGAGATAAACCGATAGGGCGCACGCGTGTCATGAATGGAGTCGGGTCCCGCGTCGACAGCCCGCCGTGCTGAAAGGTCAAGATAGAGGACAGGGAGGAAAGAGCTGAGGGCTCGAGGCGGGGCAAAAAAAAAAACAGGGAGGGTGGTCAGTTTTATTTCGCCTGTGGGGTGCGAACCACACGCCCTGGCAGGAAATGGCGACTGGACTAGGAAGGCACGGCCAGCCTGGCGGTGCTGAACGTCTGGCTGTGCCCGTGGTCTGGTGGTGTGTATTGATGGGCGTGACAGGAGCCAGGCACGACGGAACGAGTGCAACCCAGTGCCGCTTTGGTTCGCGGTGGCCAACCAGCAACATTCATCACCTTTGAGTGCACACCTGGCGCGCTTCTATCGTTATGCGTTGCTCTCTATTTCGGCTCTTATTCCTATTTTCTCACGCGGAGTGGGTTGCGCATCCCGTCCGGACCTCTGCCTGGTGAACACAAAAGTCGAGCCGCCTTGCCTGACCTCTCTCTTGGCACAAAGGAAACCCGACGGCAACGACCAAACATGGACTTGGAAAAAAGAAGAAGAAAAAAAGCCAATTAAGATGCCGCAGGTGCGTGTGCACAGCACCATGTTTGACTGGTATTACACTTGATGGAATCGGCTGTTAGGGGCGGTGATCGGGACGTATGACTGACGCCCACAGGGACATCCAACACTCCTTGCTTCCAGCCACTGGGCTGCTTGTCCGCTGGGCTGGAGGTGGGTTAGGGGAGTCACCTCACTGACCGGCCCCGCAGCATCCTGCTCTCCCTTTTGACACACCTTATTTCCCACCTTGAGGGGTTAGGGACAACACCAGGGGCTCGTCATCTGCGCGTGACCTCCAACAGGTGGAGGCTTAGAGCTTGGGCAAATTGCTGAAAGGTAACGTGATCCCCCAGGACCGAGCCTTTCGTCACTGGTGTCATCTTTACCTCGAAACGGGCGGCGCCACGATTGGATAGGACCTTGAAAATGAGAATACGAGGGCGGTTGTCTGCCGACTGGGTCAGGCGACAAGGTGTTTGACTCGGTTTCCAAAGCAGTTTTGAACGCGAAAGATGATGAAAAGCCGAAAGGAAGTGAGCAGAGCAAGGTAATTGGGAGTTGTTGGCGACAGCTTCTCAATCCCGTTGCCTGGACAAGAATTGAGAAGAGCTGAGAGCGGCTCTACCAGAGCTTGGGACCTTTGCCGTCCCACTCTAGGTGGGCTGGAGATGTTGGCACGGATTCGACCCGGTTCGAGCCCCTCGCCAGGGGCCGGTGTGGGTGGCCCCAACCGACCTGGAGAGCAAGGGATAAAGAGATCGGCCGCGGCTTGGGCCGATGTGTGACGGGGGAGCCATCAAACTCCGCGTACGGTTGATCCAAGGGCTCGCGCCTCCGAATAGCTTCACTTACATGCGAAACAACGCCGAATCCCTCAACAGCCCCCAACCGACAGTGGGGGCAGGCGGCAAGGAGCCGCCCAGGAGATGACGGGGAAAAAAAATAGGGGCGCTAGTCGGAGCAAGCGCTCACGCGCGAGGTAGAGCTTTTCCAGCCCCAAGAATAAACTCCACCCAGTACCCAATCTCCAAGGAACCGCCCATTGCCTAAAGCATGAAGCCCGGGGTGGACACACACGAACCTGGTTCCCTCCCCGCCGGAGAGGTCACGATGATCACGGAGAGTGGATATCGGCGAGAGGGGTTGGAGGGCCCTGAAGTGTGGGTAATCTCACAGAGAGGGGAAACGAGATGGATGACGAGTGTACCCGTCCATCTGCCCCGATTGCTACACGGGCACGCACACACGGTGCAGTCGGTGGTCAAATCAAATCCAACATGATCTTGGCTTCGCTGTCCGTCCTACCGTTCCAGGGCACGTGAGGGAGAAGAAGAAGAAGGAAAGAAAAAAAGCACGAAGGGAAAGAAGTCATCGCGATGATGATGAAGGCGACTTTTGCCAAGCTGGTAAATGCGGCATACCGTCTGTGCTCATGGATCCTCCATTCTTTGAGTTCGAGTGCGGAATCCTCTCCATATCGATGATGCGACTAGATAAATGGCCGAGTGTTTGATCGGGCTTTTGTTGGCCAATTGCAACCATACCCTGTCCCTGCTCACCACAAACTACAGCGGGCAGCTTTGAGCAGTGCCGGCTTGTAGGGACCTTTTTTTGGCGCGGGCATGGAAAGTAGGGGCGCCTTCTCTTTTGCTCATGTGCTCTCGTTTGAGACGAGCGGAAGGCAAAAAAAAAAAAAAAAAAAAAAAAAAAAAAAAAAAAAAAAAAAAAATTGCCCCGAAAGTGCCTCATTGCTCTGCCAAGTCTGGCAAGGTCCCGTCCGTTTCACAATAATGGCCGGCAAACGAATCCAGGGGGACCAAAGACNAGGGTTTCGTTGGTCAAGAGACGCCTGGCGCCAAGGCCCAGCCAGATTGGGCTGGCGTGCGTTCAAACGTTTGCAGATTCCTTGCTTTTTACCCCGAGCACGACTGGCCTTTGTGTAATGCCTATGAGGGTGTGCCAAAGGCTAGATGGGCATCGGGGATCTGGGTGAACCGAACCATCGAGGACGTGAGTGCTTGGCCAGATGGCTCCTCGACGAAAACTCAATGCGACAAAATTACATCATAATCATATTATTTAGGCTGACGTATGCTTGCCCTTCCCTGCCCTGCCCCTGCCTCCCTTGCCTTCCCTCTTGAGATGAAGGCGAAGCCTTCGGCGCGGTGGCATCGGGGCTTGGCCAAGCGTAGCCGGCTCTGCACGCTTCCGTTCTTTGGCGTTGGTAATCAAGAAACGGCTTTATTTTAGCGACCCGATCCCGGGCCTGCCGAGACTCCGAGAAGCGGGAGAGAGACAAGACAGGCCGAAGCCATCAGCCGGAATGTATGATCCAACGACGCGCCGCCCCCTTGCCCCTGCACGGACAGCGACATATCCTCGCCGGCCTAGATTTAACCAAAGCTTCGTGTCTCTGGCTGGGTGACACGGGGTGTAACGATCGCACAAGACGGAAGGCAAACCGTCTCCTGCTCACCTAGGCGGGCCCTGTGTAGAACTTACTTGGGTGCCTCGAGGCGCGCTACTGTATCACACAAGAGAGTGCGAGGCAGAATCAGGAGAGGTGTCAATCAGGAGAGAACAAGTGAAACACAATCGATCCTGGCAACAAAACACACTTGGAAACACATGGGCGTCTGTTCGTTTCCCGCCCGCCTCCGTTTCGTCTCCTCCCAATGGCGATCCGTTTATAATGCAGCGACTAAAGTTGTTGATTAAATGTCGCTCAGGCCGGGCAAGGACCGGCAATGGAACAGATAAAAGGACCTTGACAATAGGTTCTTATCACCCCTCCTTGCGACCTATATCACGATCTAGATAAACACCACTCGGGAGTGAGTGCCAGGTTTGGGTCAAAGGGAAATGCTCCTCCGCGTAGCCCCATACAGAACTTGGTGCAGCTCCTTGCATTGACCAGATATCGTCCATTCCGTCCCTTCCAGTGAGCTCGGGCTGGGCAGCAAAGCAGCAACCATGCTCGTCCAAACACCCCCATTGGCCCTTTCCATTGGCCTATTGGAAGCTTGGACGGAGGTGGGAGCTTTGTTGAGCTTCTTTTTGGTGCACCTCAATGCATCATCCATCAGCTTTCCCCTCACCATTCCTCCAAACAAGAGCACGGGCCCCGTTATAGCTAAGGAAGCATAAGCCAATGAGGAAAAGTCGGCGGACCAGGGAGCGGAGCGTTGCGGAAAGCGGCCCTGCGGCACCCTGCTGCAGCTATGGAGCACAAACAGAAAAGGATGCCGCTCACATGCGTCGGAAGCTCACAGACGCCGGGCTCACAGAATCTTAAGCCCAATCACGGGCATGCCAGACCGACGGGGGAAGGATCAGAGGTCCTGACGACACGAACTTCTTTTCTTTTTTGGGTTGCGCGGTGCAGGAGATGTGCAGAAGGGAGGATTCTAGGGTCCGCTGCCTCCGTCCATCGGCTGGGAGACCCAGACCCAGCTGGGAGACGTTAGTTATCCATTGACAATGCCATCAATGCCATCCATCAAAGCTCACGCTAAATTCACCACTAATGTGTTTTCCTGCACGCAATTCGGGGTCCCATGACCCGTCAGCCCACGACCACCTACGTTTTGGCTGCGTCGAGTTTGCAAAAACGAGCCTCGAACGCCAGCATCTCCCCGGAAACGGTCAGAATGAGATCAGTTATCTTCTTCTGGCCTTGCTCTTGGCCGTCATGGAAGTTGAGTTCCAATGCAGGCACGCACAAGTTTGGCGTCGCCATAGCAGAAGCTAAACTCGGGCCGGGGACATTCTCCATCCTCATGGGGAAGATGGGGGGACTGCCCAACCGGGGAATACCTAGTGATGCTGGATCTGCCACGGGATGCCAGATACAGCATTGGTGAAAGCCACCATGCATCCGTCTGGCATTGGGTTCAATACGTGGCACCAGAGCGATACGTTGTCGGGAAAACCCCTTTGTTTTCTCCGTCACCATGGGTATGTAGAGAGCAGCCCGGCAATGAGGTCCCAAACATGCAACTTTGGAGATATCCTTCCTCCATTCCGCGACTCTCTGTTTCCATGTAGGTCACACGTTATGCAAGACCTTGCTTTGGTCATTGTGTGGGAACACGGCAGGAAGGACGACGTGACAAGGGGGATGCGTCTAAGCACACCTGGCCCAAATAGGGTAAAGTCCGAAGTGAGAGTGAGCAAAGCATGTGATTCGCGCGTTCTGGCCTCTGCCCGTTTGTCCAATGTCTCGTCTGGAGCATTTGCTGCCGCCCGGCGTTGAGGTCATCAGTCTGCCTCAGGACCGCTCCTCGTGACAAGCACATCCAATGTTCAATAAGGATGAACGAAGGCCAGCCGTGAAACTTGGCCGGGAAGGGCAGTGACCCACGTGGATCGACATGCATTGGTTTTATTTGGTCCAGTTGCGGCAACTGAATTAACTGACGGCACGGGCTTATGTAGCAGCCGCTGCGTGTCATCATCCAATGCCGGTGGCGAGACCCATGTTTAGATAGCTCTCACTTTCCATGATCCGTACTCGTGTCAATTGACAAAAAGACCCAAGTCTCCCGCCTTCTTGGGCGATGATCATTGCGTTCCGCCCAGCCAGCGAGCTGCAGCAGCAGCAACCATTGCAGCATCACATCACCAAGATGGCGGGGTAGGTAGATGTGATAGTGGTTTGAGCTGGGGCCCCGGACCATCCGTCCCCGATTCCCTGCGTCATGGGAGGTCCCTGCCCGGGCACGAAATGGATGCATCAGGGGAGGCAACCGCTTCCCGTCGTCAGACATGATACGTACATACGACCCGAGGAGGTATTCTGAAAAAAAAGTGCCAAAGAGCTCTGGCGGACGGGAACAGGCATGGAGATCAGGTCAGACTGGGAAGGAGAAAGAGCTTTGGGAGCTCCGATCGAGCTTCTCGCTATTCCCGCACCTTTCCCCAGAGAAAGATGCTGGCACGAGCGGGGATGGAGTGCGTATCTCTCCCATTGCACCTGCAACCAGGTTTCCCCTTTGGGCGAGCTGCATCATCATCGGCTAAGGGGGAGCTGCACGTTCTGCTCAAACAGAAACCAAAACCCCCTTGTTTATCAACTCCCGTCGCTGGTTGCCTACCACCATCACCGCCCGCCACCACACCACCAGGGAAAAAAATGACCCCACGTTTGTTCAAGAAAAGAAAAAAGTGATGATGCCGCATCACACCCTCTTCAGTTGTCGGAGGCCGTGCAGCAGCGCATGGCGGTGGCTCAGGGAGGAGGAGGAGGGGCCATATCCTTCCCAACAATGGTTGTGCACACCATCACCGTGGTGCTGAAGCCATTCAGGCCCCAGCATCCAGCCCACGTGCTCCCAACGGCGACGAGGGCCCCAAAATCACTGCTGTGGCTTTTTCTCAAGCGAAGAGGCTTTCTCCGGACGCCCCGGATGCAACTCGGGTATGGTCCGAGACAGGCGGCTGGAAAAATCTATAGGATGGGAAGAAAGACTTATCTCGTTTTTCTCTGTATTCGTGCTACCACCAGCTGCTGGTCCCCGTGAGCCACTTCCATTGCGGACCAACATGGCCGGTGCAGCCTTGCGAGGTGCTGTAGTTTGCATACATTTGAATAGTAGCCTGCTGGTGGTAGAACGAGAAGATACCCTATTCGAAGTAGTTGTTGTGAGAAATAAAATAGAAGAAAATGTGATCAGGTAGGTACGTAGGTAGGGTATGGAATAGGAATAGGTGATCAAAGCCCTCTGGTCTATAGTGCAGGAATCGGAATCTACCTTCCTTTACTACTGCATGGTGACGAGACTATCATCGGCGGCAACTTCTTCCCGCCCGCCCATCAGGGCTGTCGATCGCATTCAATATCTCACCACCAGTTCCAGTCACGCCCCATCCCTGTCTCGTGAGCATGCAGCACACCGAGCCGTTCTCAAGGTTAACGACGGTCAAGGACGTCCCGGAATCTCCGGGAAACGAGGCTTCGTACATCCCTGCTGGTCTTAGACGCGGTCTCATCTTCCAGCCAAACGGGCTACGGTGGGATGGAAACAGTGAGCGGGGTCATACATGGGTGAGACAGCCAGGCACACAATGTGGATACACCGGCCCGCCATCCTATTGCCTGCTGCCAGAAATGACCCTCACGTTCTTGTGGCGGCTAGTGGGCGGCCAGATTCTTGTAATGCTTATATAAATCCCATGCTTCATGGGAAGAAAACGATCTTGACCGTTGAGTGGGCGGGTAAAGATGAACCTCAACATGGGTAAAAAGGTTGACGCTAAAAATACAACAAAGGAGAAACCTTGCTAGGCACCCCTCTTAGGGGAGAGAAAGACACTACATGACGCCTGAAATTCATGATGATAAACCGTACCCCTCCCAGGAGCTGGCCGTCCACGCAGTCGCTCCTTTGCATTGTGGCGGGTATGCATCCAAGCAAAACGCAACGGGATCAGGCTCGGCGAACTCGCATTCTGTCCGAAGTCGCCGTTCGGATCTACTCAGGGGCGAGGGGACTAAAAGCAAACCAGCAGTTAGGATGCTGAGCCCTTTCGTCGGCAAGGAGAGGATAGGGCATTTGACGAGACTTAGAGAGCCAAGTTGTACGAGTACTCATCCTCCATGTTCTGGCTGATCCAGAGAACCGCGGAGCTAGAGGTCGAACGTGTTAGCCTTCCACTATCATCCAGAAGCGCCAGGTTCGATGAGAAGGGGTAAAATGATGAGAAAAAAAAAGCATACCTCAATCCCACCAACGCATTAGCCACCACGTTCTCAACCCCCATGCCCATGTAGGGGAACTCGATGCCGGGCACGACGTAGCCCAGGACAAAGACGCAGACGCCGCCGGCCATGCCGCCCGCGAGGCAGGCAAAGCCGAGAAACAGCACGACGCGGGCCTTCCAGGCGACGCCCGACGAGGAGCCGCTGTAGCCGAGGCTGTCGCTGCCCAGGCGCGACTTCTCGACGCTGTTGATGATGAGCATGCCCAGGCTCGAGAAGATGAAGGGCAGCCAGTCGACGAAGTTGACGTGCACGTCGGACCCGTTGCGCGGCGACTTGGACCACACGGCCGCGTCCAGGAGCGTGTAGAAGGCGAGCGAGAACTGTCGGGGGCGCGCGGGTTGGATTAGTTTGATTACGGTACGGTCTTTCAAGAAAAGCATGGAGCGGGAAGAAAAGGAAGGGAAGGGAAGGGGAAGGGAAGGGGAAGGGAAGGGGAAGGGAAGGGGAAGGGGAAGGGGAAGGGGAAGGGGGAAGGATAAAGACATACAAGTGCACCCGAGGCGTACACGCCTGCGTTACGCGCCCAGATGCTGTTCAGCCATTGCGGCTTGCGGAACTTCCAGAGTCGCTCCTCCTCCATGTCTGCGACCGGGGCGGGCCTAGAAAGCGATGCGTCTCCGATCCGTGATAATCAATCAAACGCCCTGTTGTAAGGATGAAAAGGAGGACGGGGCTGAGACCGGACCGCCTGTTTGTCGGGTATTCGAAAGCAAACGTAAGGAAGCCTCCCGCGGGCAAAAAGGTGATGGATCGACGTTCGAGCCGGCTCGGAGTGAAAAAGCAGAATGGAGAATCGCTTGGAGTTGGAAAGTCAGCGGTTGACGGAAAGGGGCTGGCTGTTGCTGGGTGAGATGGAAGATGGATGGAGCTGGTGCTGCTCGGGCGTTAGCGTCAGGCGGATGGAGACATGACGACGTCGAATGGCTGCGAGCGAGCCAGCCGCGCGTGTCTGGGCGTCGTGTTCGAAAGGTCACGTGTGGGACCACGTGATAGCATTATGGGCTCAGACGCCCGATATCCATGTCTCCTTTCAGCTCCAAGGGTCACATCGATAACATGTCTCATAAGAAAGCATACACGAGCGCTCGAGACCAGACGGGACCAATCGGCAGACACTGTCTCCCCTAGATTCGCATTTGGCACTATGATATCACAACATCGAAGGCAGGACCATCCACGAAGTCACATCATGTCGATTTCTACCTCCTTGTAAACGGAGGGCAAAGTGCTGGTGAAGTCGACGCAGAATCCCACTGCTGAGCAGTGTGTTCATGCGAGTAAATACAGCTCTAACATAACATGAAAGACAAGAAACTGAGCTCAACCCAAAAGCCAAGTCGAGGACGCCCTGGCTTTCAGAACCCGTGACTCCCACAGCGCCAGACCCGACATGATTTCTCAAGCCTAAAGTGTCTTCTTATCAATCGAGAATGAAGTTCCCCTGACCACTTTGGCTTTCCATCGGACCGGGCCGTGTTAGTTGGCCGATGTGTGATGGGGAGTAATCCTCAAAGATCATAGAAAACGGGCCACAGACGAGGAGACCGCTGTAGGTGCAGGACAACAGCTCCAGGGGGAAAATGAGTCAACAGATGAGATTCGTGCTGCTGGTACAGCCTGGTGCTTTGGGTCCCCCACTAACGCCAAAGCAAATCTCTGGGATTGGGGATCATGTTGAGACTTGGTCGAGATTGAATACATTTAACGAGCTCTCTCAAAAAGACTGGAATAACAATGAGGCTTCTTCGTGGAACGGGAGGCCTGGGAGGAAGATTCGAGACTCCCCCGCCTCTTAATGCTAAGTGTATCGAAAGTGGTAAGGGAAGACAAAAAAGCGAGTAAAAGAATAATAATAAACGTGAGTATGAAGGAGAGCGGCAGAAGAGGAAAAAGAAGCGTGAAAACAAATAAAGGCATAGCAACACGAGACAATAAGTCGTAATTAGCCGTAGAAGACGCCGTGAAACGCCGAAATGTCCAGTGCTGATCTTCGTCTCCCATAACATAACAATGCTCATCCAACAGACCCCCCGGAATTTTGCTCGCATGGGCCACGTGAGGGAGCCCACAAAGTCGTAAAACGCGTCATGTGACCGAATCGCTCTAGATTTCGATCGTCTTCATGGCCTCCTCCAGTCCTGCCGGCTGCTTCCCGTTTGCTTTGGATGACTTCCCAGTAGCATCGGAAGGCGACGCCAGCTTGTTGCTATCAGCGGGTGAGCTAGGCGCGGTTGGTATGGAGGCCTTTCCGTTCATAAGGTTCGACATCCTATCTGGGGTTCCGGTTTTGATTTCGTCCTTGCTCACACTCTGCCGCGGGGTGTCGAGCTCGACCAGCTTCTCCTTGGGCCTGGCGCTGGGCGGGCTAGCGGGGGAAATGCCGAGTTCCGAGTCGGGCAAGGAGGTCTCCTCGGTGACCCTGGCCAGAGGGCTAGACTTGCCATAACCGGGACGGTTGGGGCTTGCCAGAGGGGATGTGACGCTCAGGCGCTGGAGCGGCCTTCCCCGTGGCTCGGGGTTCGTATCAATCGGGCTAGCATAGGGCGATCCGGGGGCGGTGGGAGAGGCGGCGCCGCCAGGGACAACTGACTTCCTCTTGGCGCCACGGCGGCCGTACTTCTGGTCCGTTCTCCACCTCAGGATGTCAAAGTATGACGGCTCGACACGCGAGGTCTTGAATTCGCGCAGCTTCAGTTCCTTGGTGTCCTCCTCATCGATCCACCACTTGCCGCTGTTCAGGTCGTCGGCAACAACGGCGAGAAACTGGCCCCAAGAGCGGGCGATGACGTACTTGGTGTCGTAGTCGCGTCCAAACAGGATAACCTGGCCCCAGGTGCCAGCAGGGCCCGGAGCCAGATCAATGGCCAGGTTGTTGCCACCCCAGTCACGGACGAGGGGAATCCAAGCCGGGTGCGCGTACGCCTTCTGGATAGCGTTGGGAGGAACCGAGTCCTGGCGGGCAAGGAGATCCTGTCGCCAGTTCGCGCGGCTGGGAGAAGACGAGGCGCTCGAGGGGCCGGCCCTT
Source organism: Magnaporthiopsis rhizophila (assembly GCA_003049465.1). Taxonomy (NCBI): domain Eukaryota; kingdom Fungi; phylum Ascomycota; class Sordariomycetes; order Magnaporthales; family Magnaporthaceae; genus Magnaporthiopsis; species Magnaporthiopsis rhizophila. The sequence goes on from PYSS01000017.1 coordinate 352,753, forward strand.
GACGAAGATGCATGGCTGCTGCTGCCGCCGAGGGCCTTGGAGGGCACGGCGGGGTTCACGACACTGGTATCCATCAAGAACTCGTGGTTCACCTTTCTCCAGTTCTCCCACTCCTGCACTATCTCCTCGCAGTCGAGCAGCATAGCGCTGAAGATGATTCCGGTGGGCATGCCGCCGCGCTCCTGGCCGTCGTGGATCTGCAGGGACTCGCGGACGTCCATGGGAAGGGAGCAGTCCAGCTGGTGCTCCAGCTCGTTGAGATCGTTGTTGGTGCATCCCTCGCACACCTGGTCGTACAGCTCGGGGTAGTTCTCGTCTGCCCACTTGTCAATGCGGTTCCAGCTGTGCGAGACCGGAGGGGCGGGCGGCAAACCGTCCTGGAACGATTGCATGGGGATCTCGCCCGCGGGGCTGTGAGTCTCGAAGCCGTCCTCGTTTGTCCTCCTAGCACTCTCACCCCGGAGGCCGGGCGAGTATGGTCTGGCGGGCCCGGGGCTCAGCGAGGGCGAAAGCGCGCCATTGTCGTATGCGGTGCCACCTCGCGGGAAGCGTGCGTTTTCATCGGCGAAGGGAGACGAGAGATCGGCTCGGGACTCGGAGGCCGTGGCAACGGAGGTCAGGCCGCCCATCCCTCCCTGTCCGAGGGGAACGTGACGACCTGTGCGGTATGGCGAGTCGAAATTAGAGTCTGTGGGGGAGGGGGCCGTAGTTAGCATTGCATCCGACGATCACGATACCGCTGTTTGATGGGGTATGGTCGTTGGCGCATACGTCTGTCATAGCTGGTCATGGAATGCCAGAAGGATTTAAAGACGTTGCCGATTCTGTAGCGTTCGGGGTCTCCTGTCAGTAAAGAATCGTCTCGGCAGCACCATTTGAGGGGCGGACGATGATCCAAAGACGTACGATTCCGACATAATGGGCGATTATTCTGGGCGACCGAGATGCGGACGAATTGGGTCGCTGTCGTTGTGCAGGCTGCGCGAGACGTGTTCGGGAAGCGCGGCTGACGACAAAGAGCAAAGAAAGAAACAAACAAAAAAAAGTCTCGGCGAGAAAACGAGACGCTGGTCTAGAAAAAGCGACTATTATTAAATTGGATTGTTTTCTGGTGTCGGGTCCGCGGGTGGGATTCCAGAGTCGCGCCGAGAAAGGGCGGCCGTCGGATAGAGTGTTCAACGAAAGACGTAAACAGTAAAGGAAGGGGCCAGCGAGGGCAACGAAACGGGGTTTGCGGCGGCGCTGCTGGACGTGTCAACAAAGCAACGGAATTCCTGGCCCGAAACTGACTCCGCCGTCGAAAGTCTGCTGGTGCCGAGGTGGCGAGCAAGAGGTCGAGACAAGGAGGGAAAAGAAGGAAGAAGAAATTAAAGAGGGAGCGACCGAGGGCATAGATGTGGCATAAAAAAATTGGAAATGCTCTCTCCCATTTTTCCCCTGTCCAGCGAGGCGAGATCATAAGGAGGGAAGGGGTTGCCGGGGGTGTGGATTTGGAGATTGCTGCCAAAAAGTGAATGGGCCAGTAGGAGTGACCCACCAGCAGAACGCATTCGTCCTAGCGTACCGGATCCTAATTCTGGATGGGATCTCACTGCCGGCCTTCGAATGGCGGTCGCCCGTTGCCAACCGCTGCACCAGCCACAGGCCTGGTTCAGTGTGTTGCACTGCCTGGCGCCCGCTGCTAGTCAGGGCGCAAGTGGGGGGTGAGCAGTGGCGTTCAGGGGCAGACGCAACCCACCTCGCTAGCCCAACCGCCTGCAGCACCGCGATCTGCTGTCAGACGATGTGGAAGCGGTCGCCGAGTTGTGTGCTCCGGTGTCGCTGTGGATATGAATGCGCTGTTTGAGCGGATGGATTGATGGCTTGTTTGCCTCGATTGTGTATGAGCATGTGCATGTAAATGAGGACATGACAAGAAGGTGTGTTCGCAAAATGCCACATGTGTTTCAGCGCCGTCACGCCGGAGCAAACGAACTCCATCAATGGTTACCAACGGCCAGCCAAACCCACCCTCAGCAAAAGCATAAACCTAACTTCGCTGTCGTTGGCTTTCCATGATTGACACTCGCTTGGCCGCTTTGTCACCTTGTAATGCCGATATTTGGACCGCATCTCCGCCAAAATGCACTGGCCAATTGATCAATAATGCCCACCTCGCCTGGCCTCTTCTTCCGAGCCATCTTATTTTTTTTATGTGCCGCTTCAGTTTCTTTGACCGACCCTGCCATCCCACCACACCCCCTTTTTTCTTCCACGGGCCCAGTTCTTCGTCCCAAAAGGACTTGTACCCGTCATGCTGGTCGGCGGCACGTTGGCTGCTGGAGCCCGCCGTCCCTGTCACCCCCTTCACATCTGCATCATTTCCCTCATGCACTGCAGCGGGCCCATAATTTCCTTCGTTCGGAGAGAACAGTACCCGCCGTGCGCGGCGCATTCCAGAAAGAATGGAGGCTGGGCGGACGGGTAGCTTTGGGAAGTCTAAATTACCTAAGGAACCCAAACGAAAGATAAGAAGAAAAAAGAAGAAGAAGAAACAAAAAAGCATGGCAGGCCTGCTATTCCAGCCAAGCGACAGGTGCCATCCGGAGAACGGGAGCCAAGATGGGATGACGCTCTCAAAATCGCGTTGGCGCTGGGCGTTTCATGCCCGTCGACGTCAGGGCCAAGCGGCGGGTTTCCTTGGTTTGACCACGCTAACCTCTGGCGCCGCTCCGTTGGGTTAGAGCGCCCGCGACCTGCAGCTCGGCAACGGTGGCTGGCGGGATGGCGCTTTGGCGCGTTGCTTTTTTTTTTTTTTTTTTTTTTCTTCGTCCCCTCCCATCTCCGTTTCGAACTCGGTATCTCTTCCCGAGCCGTCTTCCACCACTCAGACTCAGGGCGGCTTCCAGGCGTGCCAAGTTTACGATGCCCCGTACGCCCCATCTCTGGCCACAGGAAATCAGAAAGGTTGCATTGCCACATCGAAGTGTAGCGTATCGCCACCTTGCGCATGTTCTTGCAACATGACCCTCTGCGGCATGTTGGAATCAACCGCCGCGTCAGGCATGCTGATTCGCTGGACCAGGATGCACACGGCAGAAGGAGTTAGCCGATCAAGTGCCGTGTTTCGTTCCTCTGGGGGAGCCAATGGCGCACCGCATGAAGAGGAAATCTGGGAATCCATTGCCACACGACCGAAGCATGGTGGTATGGTGTGGTCTTTTGAAGCTTTCAGTCCATGTCCCGCGACCCCCGATCAGAGGTGAGGTGGTAATGGGCGTCGTCAACTCAAATGCGAACCCCCTGACGCGGCATGATAGTTGTGATAACCCTCTGGGTCGAGCAAGCGCGATCGTCTCATCTGGTGGCAACCGGGACGCACGCGCTCGCTCAGCCACACCTCGTCGTGGCTCCCTGAGGGGTCGGTCCATGTCAGCAGGGACGAAGACGTGTGTCGGATACATTGCGACGTGCGTCAACGACTTCCAAGGAAATTGCCGTTGAGGTCTTGTTTTGACTTATTTCCCATGAAGCACGGGGTCAAGCCGGGCCGCGCCAGCCGTTGGCCAAAGTGGCTCCAGCTGATTGGCTCTCATCGAGCTTGACGGTGGACTTGGCACCCTGCGGAGAACGGCAGGACGGCATCCCGTGGGGAACCTAGCGGCAAAACATCCATCGGTACGAAACAGTACTCTTCGGCTGGCTGTTTATTCAGCATGATATTAACGGCACCTGTCTACGCCATGCTCGCTCAGGATACGGCTGTTTCTAATTCACCAGCTACGCAGACCCAGAGTCTCCTTGAAGTCCTCCATCGCCCTGTCGTCCAAAAGCCTTGTGTCCTTGGCGAAATGTTCAGATCCTAGACTGGTGTGGTTACGGTCCGTCCACGGCAGTGAGCCGTCTTCGAATCGAATGTACCGCATCACATCCCCACGCCCTTGCCTCAGACCGACCCCGTGCCGGCGCGTCGCTCCGCAAACGTTCTCGTACTCGGCGGGGTTGTAGGAATACAAGAGAGAGAAGCGGCTCCGCGCGACCTTGCGCGGTGGCGGCAAGTCGTAGGTGAGAAAAACACTGGCGCCCCTCCGGTCTGCGTTGTCCTCGCCCACCTGCGCCTGGCCCTCCCAGTCGCCGTAGCCCATGGCGAAGACGCGCATCCGAGAGCCGGCGAAGGCGTCGCGCCACCGCGACAGGACGTCGTGCCAGCGGAGCGGAAAATACACGTACTTTTCCTTTCCGCCGTCCGATTTGTGCCGGTAGCTCTCGGGGGTGCTTCGGGGGCGGCCAAGCACGCGCGCGTGCCACATGATGGGGCAGTCGTCCAGGTAGAGCTCCTCGAGCCGGCCGTCTTTGGCGAGCCGCGCCACCCAGTCGAACTGCCGGTCGTGCGCGAAGACGCACCGCCCGAGGGCGAGCACGCGCAGGTTCGGGAGCCCGCCGCCGCCGGGGTTGATGGCCCAGAAGTTCATCTCGGGGCACCAGCCCCAGTAGTTGCGGTCGTAAAGCGAGAGCACCCGCAGGTGCTGAGCCACGGAAGGTGACAGCCATGTCGACGAAAGCGTCTCATAGAACCTGTAAGTCTCCGATTGCGAGACGGGAGTGCAGGGAGCCCTTTCGTCTTCCACGCGGGTGACGAGAAGCTTGAGCGACTAGAACGTCGGGGCCGCCAGGATGGCCCGGAAGGCCCTCGACTTGGTCAAGCGAGTATCGTTGAGGTGTGAAAGATTGGAAACGGTTAGCGCCTCCAGCTCGATCGGACTCGGATCCATCTCTGAGGGTTCTCTGTCTGCATCTTCGACGAGACCTAGGTCGCGTTTGACAACGTCCCACATGCTAGGAGTCCACGTCCCCATGAGCGCTTGGAAGGCCGTGTTGAGTACATGAAATCGGAAGTCGGCCGTCTCCGTCGCAAGCTCCCTGCGGACGCGGATCCTTTCCCGAAAGACGATGCTCCGGTCACTATCGCTGTCATCGTCGTCCGAGTCTTCGCTATCCTCGCCACTGCCACTGTCGCTTGTATCACTGACGTGCTTGTCACCGTCCCATGTGATGTGGTCGCTAAAGCGGAAGTTCAAGATGCGCAGGCCGCGGAAGCACGCGAGTCGGGGCAAGACAGACAGAAACGGTCCTGGGATTTGATATTTCTTGCCTCTAACCGGCACAAAGGTATCGCAGGTCACCTCACGGATAAGGCAACGGAGGTGCTCCGTTTCGCTGATCTGTATGAAGGTGTCGATGCTCGCGTCAGGCTCGCCGCGGCCCCCTGCGTGGAGTTCGACATGCCGAAAAGCAATCTCAGTCACCAGTGACGAAAATTGCCGACACACCAAGCGGCAGGAGAGGATTGCGCCCTTGGGGAGCTGCCTGAAGATGATGCGTTGAATATCGATGGGCAGTTCGGTTATGGTAGCCGTGTGCTGGGTGGAGGACGCCATGATGGTTGAGGCTAGGTGTAAACGGCCAAATATCTGGCCTGAGTATCCTCGGTTACTGAGAGGGGAGATTGCACTCTGTCGTCCAAGGTAAGTTGAGGATATAGATTGCTCTCACTCCTTGGACACTGAGGTAGCAGGCACTTATATGCCACGGGAGACTGGGGTATCTGTATAGGATGCTGCCTGGTGCCTAAACATTGTGGGGAATCTGCCTGCAGAAGATGCACGTTGGTAATTTCATCAAGCAGCGGTATCTTCATTGTCGTGATTGTGGAACTATACTGGGCTGTCGATGCCAGGGGGCAGTGACCACCACATGATGCAGATTTTAGCTGTTCACACCTGCAACATATGGGCGTAAATCTGACAATGACCGCTGCCTGGCAAACGTCTCAATCACAAACATTCCCATTGGAGAACATATAAAAAGCAACATGTGGCCTAATGCTGTCTGGTGGTTGAGGCTGTCGCAGAGCCGCATGGATAGATCACGTTTGTTGTTTAGTGGGAGTTTGAGGCTGAGAGTGGGTTTTTGGTGTTGCATGCGGCGTGGAATTTGCCTCGTTTGCGTGCTGGCAAACGGGCACAACCAACCACCTAAAATCCTAAACCTGAGCCGTTCACTTGCGTGATATCCACCACACCCATACATACCACGGGCCGGTTATAAGCGACAAGGCTCACACCGTACTTCTGCATCAATCCCCGACCCATGCGAACATCCCTGGCCTTTCGGCTCAATCCCACCCCAGTGCTGCGAAGGAGACTGCCAACAATCCGAGCCATGGCGACGTCAGCCCCGACCCCGACGTTCAGCGTGCACCCGGCCTCGCGGTTTGCAGGCGAGAGCCAGCCGGTGCGGCGGCCAAAGGAGTTTGCGTGCTTCTCCTACGACGCCAATCACGAGTTCCGCCTCGACGACAGCTCCATGAAGTGGTACTACCCGCCGCGGCTGGGCGCCGACCTGTCCGTGGGCTTCGAGACTTTTGACAAGCTCGATGAGGGCACGGCCGAGCATGTCGACAGCCTGCTCATGACCATCATGGCCCACGAGCAGCGCACGGGCCAGAAGATTGACTCGCAGATCGTCACTTGGCGCGGCATCGTGACCAAGGTATGCGCTGCCTTGCTACTATTGTATGAACCCGTCAGGAAAGATGATTAGACACTGACACGGGACATGGTGAGAGTGTAGCTCATGTCTGCCGTCTATGAGGATAGAGACGGGTAGGGTCCCAATTCAAATCTGTGTCTTGCACGCACTTGCATGTAAACGGAAGCTAAAACAGGTCATCATTTTCATCAAAGATTCGACCTAAACGCTACTCTATATCAGGTAGGTAAATCTTGAAGCCCAAGTCTAGTTGGGCAAACAGCTTTTAGTATACTTTTACAAATTGAGATTGACGATATTTACGCCAATTATTCAGGACTGCGTGTAAGCACTCCCCGAACTCTTGGAAACACTTGTACCCCGCGGCAAAACTGACATGGCTTTCCACACGCAGCTTCATCGAGGAGGATCACCAATGCCGAATGGAGGCCAAAAAGGCCCAAGACGCAGAACCTTGGAGGGCCGCAATCCCACGGGATGTGATGACATTCTGGGGTATGCTTTAAATGAACAATTTGGCTTAATATTATGTGAAAAGATGCAACCCAACATTGATTCTGACTAGAACATGCCAACCATTAGGCTACAAGTTCGAGACCCTTGCGACGCTGCCCAAGCCGTGGGGCGAGACATCTCGCGAATACATCGAAGGTCGCGAGCGCGAGCCGGTCAACAACAAGGAGCAGTACTGCTCCGTCGTCCGCACCGGGATTGGCAACACGATACTGTGCCTCGGCGGCGAGGTCGATGCAAGTGAGCGACCCCATTTGCGGGTAAAATTAATTATTACAAGAGGGGAAAAAGACAAAAGAGAACAGTGACTGACTGACTGACACGTACCCAAAAGTCTGGGACTCCAAGCCCGAGCCAGGCAAGTCCATCAACTGGGTCGAGCTCAAGACGTCGGCCGAGGTGCGCGGCCAGCGCGACGCCGCCAACCTCGAGCGCAAGATGCTCAAGTGGTGGATCCAGAGCTTCCTGCTGGGCGTGCCCAAGATCGTCGTCGGCTTCCGGTCGCGCGACGGCGTCCTGAAGGCCGTCGACGAGCTGGACACGGCTGGCATCCCGGCCTCGGTGCAGCGCCGCGGCCGTAACTGGGACGGCAACACTTGCATCAACTTTTGCGCGGCGCTTCTTGATTGTGAGTTCTTTCTTCTTCTCCCCGTCCATCTTTTTCCTCATCTTGCATCTTGCTCACCACGCAACGCCGATCGGCCAACAGGGATCCGCGCCAGCATCGACGACGACGGCGTGTGGCGCATCCGGCGCAAGCCCAACTCGCCCGTCATCGAGATGTTCAAGATCGAGGAGACGGGCCACGGTAGGATCCTGACAGACGACTTTATCAACTGGAGGATAAAGCTTTCGCTGCCTCCGCCGCCTCCAGCCGACGTCTGAGAGACGAGGTGACCATGTCGCGCGGCCGACTGCCAACGGGCTTGGGTATTGGAGAATTTGTGTTCCTGCGACGAAAAATGCGGGAGAAGCGTGATGGTGTAGTAAAATGGTAACAAAATGGGCTGGTCCACGAGGGACGCATATAAGTTTGGACATCGCATCAGAAGACTCAAAACGCCATGAGGAAAAGTTCCGGCCCCAAAGCAGGACCGTGTCTTTTTCAGCTATCTGAACAAAGCCAAGAAGAAAAAATGGCAAAAAGAAATTGTACAAAACAAGAAGAAGGAAAAGATGGACGCCATACACAGAAATCAAAAAACCCTTTTTGATCAGTATCCTTCCCGTTCCCCAGCCCGACATTTCCCTCTGACATGTGACCGACGGAGATGATCAAAGCAAAAAGTATGGCCGTGGAATCATCGCGTCTTCGGCGTCATTATGGACAGCCAGCCCTAAGGGGGAAAAAGAGAGAAAGAAAAATAGGAAAAGAAAGAGGACAGAGATTAGAAAACAACAAGTCAGGACAGAAATATCGCGGAGAAACAAGCGCTGAAGGAAACAAAGTGACATCCAAGTCGTGGCAGAGCGGACCGTCTCCACTTGATACATCAAGTAAGGAGATTGCCGATATTATGCGCTCGCTTGGATGTCTCTGCAATGCTGTAAAAGACTCTCGGCAAGGCCCATTGTAGCAATGGCCGAGATCTGTCATGTCACTACTCCCCGTGAGAGTCGAGAGCAGGTGGTCAAGAAGTATGAGACCCCCAAAGAAGCGAAATCACGACGTCGAGGAGTGAGTGTCTTATGAGTCGTTCTGCTGGGGTTTGTGGAGGTTCGGGAAGCGCGTCGCCAGGCCCTGCGCCCACCGGCCGTACAGAACGTCCGAGAGCTGCTTGTAGTGTTCCATGCCGGGCCTGGGGTCCTTGCCTCCTCCCGGCAGCCCACGCGAGCGGAGCGTGGCCCTCTGCAGGTCCTGCATCCTCTCGCGCTCCAGCGCCGACATCTTGGTCGGGCTGCCGGCCGGCGAGGGTACGGCGGCGGGGTGCTGTGCGTCGCCGGCCAGGGCCAAGGCCGACGGGGCGAGGCTGCTGTTCTGCCGCCGCCTGTGGCTCCTCAGGTGGGGGTTGGCGCCGCTGAGCTGCAGCTTGGTCGGACTGGTGCTTGTGCTGCTCGAGTTGCTGACGACACTCTGCTGCGAAGACGGTCGGGTCGACGAGGGCGCCCCCTCCCGCGCGTTCTGAAGGGTCTTGGGCTGCGGGGTGGCCGGCAAGACGGCGGCGGCGAGCTTGGGGTCCTGCGCGGCGGCCGAGTTGATGCTGCGCAGAAAGTGGAGCATGCCGTCCGGATCGACGGCATCTAGGTAGGACAGCGCGTCTGCGAGGTTGGCGAGCGCCGTCCGCTTCTGCAGGGTCGAGGTTTGAGCATGCAGCTCGGCCATGGTCGGCTCCATAGCCTTGATGTACAGCCGCCTACCGAGCACGCCCTCCTTGGTGCTGGGCTCGACCGGTCCATGTGCCATTGAGGGAAGGCGGTTCTCGTCGTTGCTGTCGCCGTTGATGGGGTCGCTGGCGATGTCCGGGATGGAACCGTCCGAGGGTACGCGACGGAACAAGCGCATTGTGGAGCCACTATTTCCAAATGACAGGTCCGGCTGTAGAGGGCGCTTGTGTATAATGATGGACGAACGGGGTGAATGGTTCATCGAGGGATATTGTGACGCCGACGATGACTGACGCTTGACGACGTTCCGCCTGACCGTTCCTGTCGGGGCACCAGGAGAGGAAGGCTGAAGAGGACCATCGCTGATGTCAAGGCGTCGCATCGAGTCCTCGGCGGCCCACACGGACGATATCTTGCGCTGCCGGACCGTTGCCTTCTTAGGCGCAACCGACCTGACGGTGTCGAATACCCACTCATCCGAGTCATCCCTTGGTGTTAGGGACTGGAGGGTTTCCTGGTAGTAGACGGGATGGGACTTGCGGCTGTTCTGGGCGTCGTGGACCTGCTTGCGCTGGATAAGCTCCTGCATTGCCTCGGTCTTGCCGGCGGACCTGATGAATTTGTGCTTGAGCAGTTCTTTGGCGGTGGGCCTTCGGTCCGGATCCTTGAGGAGGCACTGTGCAACAAAGTCCTTGAATTCCTTGCTGTAATTACCCTCGAGACGCGGCGGAGGCTTCTTCGGGATTTCGAAAAGGGCCTTCATAGGGTGGAGATCCGAGTTCGGGGGCTCGCCGATGGCCAGCTCCATGGCGGTGATGCCCAGCGACCAAATGTCGGCCTTGAAGTCATAGCCAGCCTGCTGGATGACTTCCGGCGCCATCCAGAAGGGTGTGCCAACGAAGGTGTTCCGCTGCGACTTGATGTTGGTCAGCTGGGCGGCCACTCCAAAGTCTGCCAGCTTGACGCTCCCCTGGTCGGAGAGCAGCACGTTGGCGGCCTTGATATCGCGATGGATCTTCCCCTCGGAATGAAGGTATTCAAGGCCGCGAAGCAGCTCTCGGCACACAATGGCGATGTGACCCTCGGCGAAGTTGCCGGGTTTTAGCTGTAGGTTTGCGAGTTAGCCGCTCGTCTGAACGGAGGAGAAGGAGCCGGGTAGACGTACCAGATCGAGGCACGAGCCGCCCCCGAGGAACTCCATAACGATCCATAGTTTATGGCCCCGCAGGAAGCTTGCTTTGTACTGTGTGACGAAGGAGCTGGCGCAGGTGCTCAGCACTGAGATCTCCTGCTGGATCTCCTGAATGTCATCTTCGCTTGACTCCAGGTCAATCTGTGGGTGGGCAGCATGGTCAGCAAGATATGAGCCGGCGGTGAGGTAAGCATCGTGATGCGGCGACGGGAGAGACATACATGCTTGATGGCAACGGTCTCGCCCGTCGTGCGATCGATGGCCTTGTAGACGACACCGAAGCTGCCCTCTAGACGATGATAATACAGTTAGCAATATGCGATGATAGCAGGCCTGATGGTGGTCATGGTGCATCACGTACGCCCAAGTTCCTCGAGCACTTGGTACTGGCTCGCCAGGCCTGCGTCCACAGCCATCGTGCCCGGTGGATCTCAGCCCGGGCCGCGCCCCAGACGCTTCCTGCAGACTCTTTGTGATGATGCAGGCGCTGGCAGGGATGAGTGCGCGGTTCTGGGTACGAGGCAAGAGATCGGTGAAGCAGTCCGGACGCGGGCTTGCGCTGTTTTCCAGGCAACAATATGTGGAATGGTAAACGCAGTGAGGGACGGAGAACTGGGAGGGCAGACGGAGTCGCAAAAAAAGGGCACGAGTGTTCGGTTGGAGTGTGTTTTGCGATACGCAAATTCGCTTCTTTTTTTTTTTTTTTTTTTTTTTTTTTTTTC
>PYSS01000017.1:373542-418612 GCA_003049465.1 Magnaporthiopsis rhizophila
TTTTTTTTTTTTTTTTTTTTTTTTTTGAAAGAGATGACGCGAGACTAAACTCACGCCTCGAATCTAGATTCTTCAGCCTCCTCGAGGGCGCCAAAAAGGCCCAAGAGGACCCTCGCTTCAACCCAGGTCGCTTCAGGGCAGCCGCCAGCAGCAGCCGCTTTGCGCTAGCCCACCCGCACGAATGGGCGGACGTGGCCTACGTCCTATCGCTCATGGTGGACGAGCTCCTGGTCGCGCCCGATGACCGACTGCCCGCGTCACGGCCGACGGGACGCGACGCGCGCGGTGCCGCAGCCTGTCTCGCGTGGCTTGGGAACGCGATCCGGACGGTCCACGCAGGCGGCGGTGGCGGTGCACGGAGGGACAGGAATCCGCACGGACGGGCGCTGGCCGGGGTTGCGTTCGCGCTCTTGCTCGCGAGCCTGCCGCCGCCGTCGGACGTGGAGGGCGACGACGGGGCGGGGACGCAGCTCAGCGACGTGCGCCAGTGGTGGGAGGGGCGCGTGGTTGCGTGGCTGGGCACGCGGACGCTGCCGGGCTGCGAACTGGCCGGCCATGTGCTGGACAAGGTCGCCTGGCTCACGACGGCGGATGGCGGGCGTGTCATTGAGCAGCTGCAGAGAGAGCTTTGATGGCGCGGCGCTGATTGGGGTACCCCACTGTTACCCGTGCGAACCTCGGCTCCCCACACAGCAAGGATCAGGGATTCTCTCGGGGAGAGAACGAGGAGCTAGCGATCCACCCCCACGCATATCCCCAACCTTTAAATCTTCTTGGGATCTGGATTAAAGTTCCCGGGCAGCCTCGGTCTCTCGATCATGGACATCTCACAAAACCCGTTTTGACTACAGGTAGACGCCCAAGATGCCCAGCCCACCGCCCCTCACGGGCCTCAAGGTCCTCGAGTTCGCCGGCCTCGCCCCCGGCCCCTATGCAGGGATGATGCTAGCCGACGCCGGCGCCTCGGTCCTGCGCATCGACCGCGCCTCCTCCTCGTCGTCGTCGTCATCCTCTCCCGCCGTCACGCCGGACCTCCTCGCGCGCCACAAGGCCTCCATAGCTGTCGACCTCAAGTGCCCGCGCGGCGTCGCGCTGGTCCGCGAGCTGGCGTCCCACGCCGACGTGCTGATCGACCCGTTCCGGCCGGGCGTGCTCGAGCGTCTGGGCCTGGGCCCCGACGACCTGCGCCTGCAGATCGAGCAGGGCGGGCTCATCTACGCGCGCATCACGGGCTTCCGCCGCGATGGCCGGTACGCGCACATGGCGGGCCACGACATCAACTACCTCGCCGTTTCGGGGGTTCTGTCGCTGCTCGGGCGCGCGGGCGAGAAACCCACGCCGCCGTGGAACCTGCTCGCCGACTTTGCCGGCGGCGGCGCTGCGCTGTTCCAGGGGATTCTTCTAGCGCTCGCGGCCCGATCCACCTCGTCTTCGTCGGAGGGTGGTGGTAGGAGGAAGGGCCAGGTCGTCGAGGCCAACATGGTCGACGGCGCCGCGTACCTGGCGTCGTTCCCGCGCTTCGCCCTCAAGATCCCGCGCCTGGGCGGCGCGCCGAGGGGTCAGAACCTGCTCGACTCCGGGTGTCCGTTTTACGACACGTACGAGACGGCCGACAAGGGCCGGTACGTCGCCGTCGGCACGCTGGAGCCGCACTTCTTCGCGGTGCTGCTGCGCGGCCTGGGCCTGCAGGACAGAGGGTGGGAGGCGAGGCAGCAGGACAGGCGGGCCTGGCCCGAGATGAGGGCCGAGTTTGAGCGCGTGTTTAGAACGCGCGACAGGGCCGGCTGGGAGGCCGTTTTCGACGGGACCGATGCGTGCTGCACGCCCGTGTTGGAGTTCGGGGAGCTGGAGGAGGGGGGCGTGGCGGGGCTGGGATCGGGGAAGGGGCAGAGAGAGGGAGACCAGCGGCCGCCGGTCGGCTTGCGCGATACCCCGCTGCTTGCTGTGCATCGGGGGGTTGTGGACCCGGCGGCACAGGGCCAGGGTGCCGGCGTGCAGGGCTCGGGCTACGAGGCCGCCCAGCTGCGGCCGGGAGAGTGCGGCGAGGAGGTGCTCGGGCGTTGGCTGGGCTGGGTCAAAGGACGGGACTATGACAAGCAGGGAGGTGGTTTGGTTCTCAAGGAGGCGTCGAAATCTAGATTATGACCCGTGACGTCTATGCCGTCACCGCATGTATTTTAGTTGGTAGAAACCGCAGTAGCGCCTGCCAAGGTATCCAAATGTTTGTATAAATCCGTCGTGGCTCTTTCCACGTGGCCACGTCACATGCCGCGAAAGCCATGCGGAACCCGGAGGTCATGAAGCATCTGATGGCGGCCGCGATTCGGGCCGCTGTCCCACGGGTCGCAGAGATCTGGTGATTTGGTCTCCTTAACGGCGACGACCTGGACGAGCGTTCATGAAGGGCATGCTTGAAAGACTGGTTCAAAACAGGGCGGGATATTGTAGTACACTCATGAAAAGTCGGTGATATACAGCGTAATTGTGGGAACGGCTGACCTCGTGTTTCTCGTCCACGTTTGAAGCCCTTACTCCTCCATAATTCACGCCCTCAGTAGCCGCCCGCCTCCCTCGCGGCCTTGCGCTCGGCAACACGCCTCTTGAACCTGATCTCGTCGCGCCGCCTCTCGCCGCCGTCGATCTTGCGGCCCAACTTGTCCTCCCACATGCCCTCGGTCACGGTCAGGCGGGCGCCGGCGCCGCGGCCCTTGAGCGGCAGCACAAAGGGGCCCGAGATGCCGCGGACGCCGACGGCCTTGAATCCCCTGGCGGGCACGCGGTGACCGGGGGGCAAGTCGGCGGCGTCGACGTGGGCGGGCGTGCCGACGGGCACGTTGACGACAACGCGGCTCCTCACGATGCCGTGGCGCGGCTCGGCCAGGTCCAGGACCTTGAAGTCGGCGGCGCCGTCGCGCACGAAGCGCAGGTCGCCACCGACGCCGAAGCGGCCCTCGCGGTACTTTTGCCGCCACTCGATCAGGTAGCGCCGCGTGCGGGCCGGCTCAATGCCCAGCTCGCGCAGCTGGTCCGACGTCAGGGTGAAGAGCGCCTCCCACGTCGGGATCTTGGACGCGTGCTGGCTCAGGCCGCGCCCGATCACCTTGAGGAACGTCGGCACGTCGGGCACCAGCGGGATCGGCGCCGGGATGCGCGCCGCCGCGCTTCGTCTAGTCGAGTGCGCCCATCGGGTTTGGTTGTGGATCGAGTTCGCTGCGGCGGCCGCGGCTGCTGCTGATGGTTTTGGTATTGCCGCGGCTCGGAGACTTCGCGAGAGGCCCGAGAGGAGGGGGGATAGCTTTAATGGAGGCATTTTTGGGCTGGTGGGTGGCACGCTGGGCACGTTCTCATGTCAGCTACTGCAGCAAGGAGCAGAAATGGAGGGGCGGGGTTTGGCAATACCAATTGGTGGTCGGGCAGCGTACCTATTGCCTCAGCCCCATGACAAACCGATTCCTATGATCTTGGCCAGGTCCAATGGTGTTTCATGTACAGTACACTCCAGCCTCGATTCGTGGGAATAGCTTCGCTTTGCAGCTCGACGACTCTTGCTGCGGTTGATGCGTTGTGAATTCACGAAGAGAATTTCCGAGCCTCGGACCCACTCCAGCAGCCGTGGACCCACTCTCGGTCCTCCCCGCTATTTACTGACGACAGCCTTATGGCTTGCCACGAGGCGAAGTTAACGATGGCCTTGTGTTCATTTCAATATAGTGGCCACTGAGGTGTTTTCCGTGGTCGATTGTGTTCTGCCAGACATCTGCACACCATTACTGCCTAGCGCTTGTTGGTTTCGTGTTGGTCACCTTGGACATGGCACCGGCCACATTCAGGCACTTCTCGACCAACGGTTTGGGGATAGAGGCATCGCCACCGAGCCACACGCCCAGAGTCCTTTTGGTCCGAGACCGACTCGAACGGCTTGCTGTACGCACGCCACGCCTCACAAATGCTATGCTCCAGCCATTCACTCCACCCGGGTCGAAAGCAGGGTCTGAGTGATGCGTGTCTGGGTGAATAGTCATCGCAGCTCTGGGAGGCGGATCCGCATATGCAGTGTAATATGGTAGATACCTAGGTATTGTTTACTACAATCAGTTCCTGGGAAACACTGAACCCACTAGATACCTACTCAACTCAATGCACATCTCGGTACCATGCGTGGTTCTTATCGAGTATTTGCCACCCGCTCGCAGCAGCACGTCTATCCATCCTCCATCCATCCAAGAGCCGCAAACGAAACGGCTTTACGATAAATACGCCTTTGCTACACGACGCGCGAGATAATGGTCACGGATGAGGGTGTCACCATGAATAGGTGGTTACACAACACACGCACCCAAATCAACTGCATGGTCCTTTTATTATCCGACATGCATGGAGGCCCCAGGCCCTCAGCGGCGCGTGTCCTATCACGAAAAAGGTCCTTGCTCGTTTGTGCGACGTCCGATGGCCAAAAATGCGACCTCTTCGCCGCTACAGTAAGTACGCCTCGCCTCGCAATTCGACGTCGCACTTGGGCTTGGTAACCGTGTGTGTGTGTGCGTGTGTAAATCGGATGTTTCCTTTTCCTGTTTGTTTATTTTTACTCTCATTTGCGGCCGGTCTTCTTCCCACATCCGCCTTTCCCCGTATCATATGACCAATCTTGGTCTCGGCTGCGCCACCGGTATACATTTGGTAGGTAGACTTTTATGTTTTTTCCTTTTCTTTTCTCGTACGCATGTGTAGTGTTCGGGCGATGCGGCAAGCGCGGGGGCGTGTAATTTGCCGGCACTGGTGCAGAAAAGGGCAAGATTAGCCGCCACCTTCTACCTGCCACTTCCCCCCTTTTTTCGCCTTTACCTTTCCCCCTCCCTTCCATATCAATACCACCCTTTGCTTCTCACAACACCAGCACACCACAAGCCCACTTGCATGCCACCAAAAGGGCCCGCGCAGATAGATAAGCCTGTTCACAAATAAGGCACCCAGAGGGGTAAACAGTCTCTGTGGAGTCCATGTCCCATCAAGGGTTGTTGGGTGGTAAGAGGCAAAAGTAGCTCGGGTAGCACAGATGCATTGCTACGGCACAGCCCGCATGTCGTCCAGTTTTCCTCGGAAGGGCGCACTCGCCGCGATGCTAACAAGGGTGAACGTCACCCGAGAGGGAGTTAAAAAAGCAGGGTTTGTAAGCGGAAATAAAAGCAGCCAAGAAACAGACGCGCACCGGTGTGGGTGTTCTGGTGTTTTCTCATGTCGTGCTACCATCCTTTACAGGCGACTTTAAAGTAAATACCACATATGCGAGCCTTTACTACGTACCACGGTGGAAAGCAACCCACCATGACGCGATTGACGCCCGAGACCGGTCCGCTGCGAAGACGGACTGTGGGTTTACCTCATAATTTCGAGGCGGATGTGCGGGATGTGACAATGTTTTTCCTGTTTACTAACGCCCGCCTATGCTTGACGCGTCCAGCCCGTTTGTGCCACATCAGTGCCGCTAGTTCGAGGTGTCATCATCTTTGTCGGGGCCGGGTGCGATGATGATGTTGGGAAAAGACTGAATCGCCCGTTTTTCGGTTCACCCCATTTTTGGTCATGTCTTCACCCGAGGGTAGTGGGCCGGTCATCGATCGGCGGCACATCTGCCGGAGGGGACGAGTCTGACATGGCCCACCTCCTCACCCTTTCCCAATACATAAAGTATTACGCACGACCCTTCATCCTGAGCGCCGGAAGGGTAACAGAGTCAGCCGGGGAAAGGTACCAGGCGAGAGTTCCCGTGCATCTTGGAATGGGAAAGGTAAGATCCGTCGAAACAAGTACCGTGCATAAAACTGGTTGCTTCATGCCTGGTTCGGACACCGAGTGTGTGCAATGTAGGGGAGACGGAGAGATCAAAGTGCTTGTGTGACCTTTTCTCATTTTGTCATTTACCTACGTTTGGTCCTTTTATAGCCACACCGCCAAAAAGTTCTACACCTGGCTTCCCGCAGTTAGTCTTACATGCCAAGGTGTGGGAGCTGCAATATCGTATAGTTAAATTAAATCCAGTTTGTGATGCTGGGCAACGCTGCCGTGACTCGCGGGCGTTCCGGGTTGAAGTGCGAGACCCAAACGCCCATGCTCCGTGGTTAGATGTCCTGTTTTTTCCACCTCGAGGTGGGTTACCAACACCCACCTCGCGTGACCATCCGCACTGCAGGCGGTGGTTGAAAATTCGGTAAGGGATACCACCCCGGCGCTCAAGTTGTGGTGACCGGCCGCCAGGAATCGTGGTATCGTGCCCATTTTCGAAATCCTGCACGCGGCCCCAAAGACACAAGGTCAGTTTTGCACGCCCTTCTTTGTGTAACACAACACCTAAAAAGAAGGTGGTAAGGGAGACTGGATATCTGCTGACATGCAGGCATCAAAAAGGCGGGAGATGGAAAGAAAGCAAGCAGCTTACCCATGAGCAGGAACCCTTCGTCGCCGCCTCTTATGGCGTCGAGAAACATGCCCTGCATACCCTGTTCTTGCAGGCTCCTGACGCAGGTATCGAGCAGGCGGACCATGATGAGGTCTCGTGATGTGGTTGTGGCCAGGCTTCCGTCTGTAGGCGCTCTCATATCAGCTCCTGGATACTGGGTCGCGATATAGGGAAAAAAGAAACAGAGGGAAAAAAAGGAAGAAAATCCTACCCGCAATGCATATGCACGTTACGCCGCCGATATCGTCCCCGATGGACCCGGCCCAGGGCAAGTCCCTCCTCGCCGGGCTCTCAGACCGAGGGACGTACGTAAGGGCGCAAGCGAAGACGCCGCCCCCCGCAACTCCCACCATGATGTCACGCACACAAAAGGTGCCCATCAGCGGCCGGTACAGGTCGCACCAGCCCATGTTGTCGTTGCGTGCCGACTCGGCGTCGACGAGTTCCAGAACCTGCTCGAACTCGCCCGGCTCGCAGGCTCGGAACACAAGGGCATTTGCGGAGCCTGCAGAAGGAGAAGAGGAAGGCATGTTGTAGCGCTCCGGGTAATCAGAGAACCGAAGCAGCCAGTCGCAGACCTCCTGGCCCCGGCCCGGAACGTGCGGGAGTGACAGCTCCCATCCGCGGCGGCGGAACCAACCTTCCGAGGGGCTGGCCAGGGGCAGGCCGAACAGGAGCCGCGGAAAGGTGGTGCCGAGCTGCAGGCGGAAGACGCCGCGGGTGCGCCGTAGGAGGCGGAGCGCGTGGTCGTGCAGCGACAGGCCGATGCCTCGGCGGCGGTACTCAGGCCTGACCAGGACGGCGGCGAGCGAGCCGACGAGGCGCTCACCGTGGCTATCGGCGTAGGTCGTGTAGGTGGCACAGAAACCGATCAGGTGGCCGGACTCGGGCTCGCGCGCCACGTAGTGCTTGGCGTAGCCGTCCCGTATCAGAAGCTCCCGCAGCTGATGCAACTCCAGACCCGCAAAGTCCTTTGGAGCCGACTGGCACCACAGCCCGTGCACGTCCTTCATGTCGCGCCGGACGGAAAAGTCCTCGACCGCCCACACCTGCGGGGCCAGGACGAGGTCCTGCAGCAGGTTGCCGCTTGGCTTGTAGAGCGGGCAGACGGCAGCCTCGAGGGCGGCGGGTGAGAAGCCCGACGTCTGGACGATGGTCGGGAAGCCCGCCTCCAGCCCCTCGAGCTCGTTGACGCTGCAGCAAGCCAGCACCACCAGCAGCCGGCCGCCAGCGCCATCCCGCAGCTTCTTCGCCATGCCGACCTGGGACGGCTGTTTTGATAATGGCGGCCCCGAGATGAAGAACATGAGCAGCCTCGGGTTCTCTCTCTTGATGATCTCAAAATGGGTTTGGCCGATGCCGCCCTGTGCGGTATACGGCACATGGTGTAGTTGCGGCTTGGGCGACTGCCTCACCAGCGCCCGAGCGAAAGTTTCAAAGGGATCCTGCGAGACGGGCCCGGGAGGAGATTGCCCTCTGTTTCGAGGAGGCACAATAACGGGCGTCAGCAGCACCACGCTGTCCCCCTCGGATATCACCCTCGACAGCGGTATACAGCCCTGCGAGTCCCGCACGACGGTGAGCGGAGAAGCGGCGCTTTCCATCCCTTCCGAAAACTAAATACGCGCCCAGAGAGCTTTGCCGAAATCAGTGTGCCGTCCTGGACATGATATCTCAAGGATTGGTTGGGCCGGCCGATTCATATATCCCGGCGGAACGGGGCTTGTCCCCAATCGGAAGGAGTGTTTGGCAGCACCAATGGTAGCGAGGCTAAGGGATAAAATAAAAAAATAAAAAAAGAGGGTAAGAAGTGAAAAAAGGGTTAAAGCAAAAAGACGAGCGGTGTCGAGGATCCTGTCCTGGCATGTCAGATGAGTTTCACTTGAGCTTTCGTATACCTCGTGGGCGCTAGCTCTTTTGAGCCGCGTGCGGATGCGAGAGTCCCCTTCTGAGAGGCGCGCTCTGCTGACGGGAGGGGACTTACAATCGGGGCCAATCTCGCTATTTCGGAATCTTCATGGCTGTTTCAAAAAGGCCACCTGCGAGAAGGATCGTGATGATGTGATGGCCGGGTTCCCTTCCTTCTCGAAGTCCGCCGGGCGAGAAAAGACGGTATTGGTAACAAACAGTGTATGTGGTCCTCCGCCTCGTTTGTTTGTAGGGCAGGCTGCCTCTCCACAAACAAATAGTAGGCCTCTTGCTAAGCCGGGGTGACCCAATTTTGTGAGCGATTCTTGCAGCGGTGGTGAAATAATCCGGCCGTGATTAGGAAGCCGAAGAGTCCGGCAAGGCTCCCTGCGTTAGGCCAGGCTGTGGACGGCGTCAGTGAGGTTGACGACGAAGGAAATCCACTTGGCAGTGGCTGTGGAGGCAGCGATGATGCCCATTGGCAAGGGGTGCGCACTCCCACAAGGGAAGAACACAAAGTTCTTCTGCTGGTTGGGATTCTTGACGTCTCTGAATTTTATCAACTCCCTCTCTTTTTTTTTTTTTTTTTTTTTTTTTTTTTTTTTTTTTTTTTTTTTTTTTTCTTTTTTTTTTTTTTTTTTCTTTTTTTTCCTTCTCGTCTTCTTCGTGTAGGAAGGGAGCGAGCGAGCGCGGCCGGATGTAGGACGGCCGGAATTGTGACAGGGATCGAGGCCCTTTTCAAAAGCAGGTGGACATGATGTCGGTTGCTTGTCCCTGGTTTGGTAAACAAAAATAAGACCACAGGGCTCCTTTGGTGTGGGAACGGTAAGATTGGGCTGCCGAGGAGATGGCGCGGCGGGAGCTAGTGTTAAAGTACCAAAAAAAAGCGTGTTACCTTCGCGGCTGGGCGGACAGGTAAAACCTCCGGCTCGGATCGGGTAGGGCAAAAACGAGGGATGACCAAGAGCGACATGGAAGGGACAACACCTAGCAGTGAGGTTGTCTTTGGCGAGAGGCGTGTGCAGCAGTCACCCAGGTGGTACCCTACCTACCAAGCCGGGCAGGTACCTGCCTGACCTGTGCAGCACACAAGCCCGACGTATGGGCTTGCAGCCTGCTGCAGTGGCCCGTGTCCTGGGAACCACATCTCGTTTGTCACCCGGCGGCCGCCTCCAAGAGCACAAGCGCCGCAAACGAGGATTCTCTCGACCTCGCACAAAGAGGGATGAGGAAGGTCGCACCAAAGGGGCGGGGCAGCCGCTAGGTACCTACCTAGCCAGGAGGGACGAAAATGTGAGACGGCACACAAGGCACCTGCAGGGCAACGGGATGGGGCGGGTTTTCAAGGCGGCGAGCGAGTGAAGAAATTTTGCCCGGGTTTTGTATTTGGGGGATTGAGGCACACCATTGCAGGCCGTCGTTGGGGACCGATGTAGTCGTCGATGTCTGGTGTGGCTGGCGGCTGGGGACAGTGAATCATCCATACGCTGTGCTCGCTCTGCCTTTGCCGGCATTCGGGCTTGTCTGACACCGAAAACGCGGCAGCCCGTGCCTCTAACGCAGCCCCAGCCCGACCGTCGGGTGCTGAAGGAGCCCGCCTCTTAGGGACCAAGCAGCGGTGGTCATGAGTCGTGTCAGCGCAGAAAGACAGTAGCGGTTTCTGCAGTGAACTTAGCATGGCGTTTGCATGGAGCCTCCCATCCATCCTGTCCCGCGACGGAGCCACCCCTTAGCTACTGATTGGCCACTCGGTTGTGTTTGTTTGGGGGCCCCTTTTTGGGGTGGTAGTACGGCCTGCGACTGGCACACCACCACCCAGGGGTGAAAGCAAAGAAGACGAAAGAGGGGTGACGAGTGCCCGCACAAGCTCGATGATGTAGTCATTATGTATATCTTATGGCAGTGATATGAATATCGCGGAGGGCGAGAACGAGCTGGGAAGGGGCCGTTCGAGGTGCTGTCGGGCGCCCGCCGTGGTGCAACGCAACAGCAGGCAGGAACAAGAACCGAGACCAGGGCACGCGGAGGACCGACGAGGTCGTGTCTTTAACCGGGCTCTGGTGCAACCTTTGTGTGCGACGACGGGACTGGCTCTTGTTCGTGTTGCGGTAACAGCAAGCGAGCCGGGGGACGGTGGCAGCAAGCCCTCCCACTGGGCAATGCCTAAGGTACGGTAGCGTGACAGCCAACCTGCTTTTCCTGCCATATTCGTATAACGGCCACTTCTAGAAGCGCCTGTGGTTGCGCAACACGACGACAAACTGAGTCCGGGCGTGGGGTTACACAGGGCCAGGCAGAGTGTCACGCCACTCTGTTGCGTATTGTGGCAGCAAGCAGACCTCTGCGAAAGTCGCCTAGTGACTGGCTCTCTGCCCGAACCGCCCACGTACCCGCTTTCACCTTCCCGCACTCTGCTCCAAACGATTTACAGCATCATGTGTGCTTGTGGCATGGAGCGTTGAGAGAACACAAGGGACCAAGAGGAAAAACATCCCGCAGTAACTTGACGCTGCGGCCAACCTTTTTTTTTTTTTTTTTTTTCCGCTAGGAGGCAGGGAAAAAAAGACCAAAAAAAGAAACAAAAAAGAAGAAGGCTCCCCGCCCCCATCCTCGATGACGATCCGAGACCCAAACAAGGCCAGCCATGCACCAGGGTTTTCGGTGTGTCTGGCGCTGCATCATAGAGTGAGTGGGGATCAAATTCCGGTCAAAGGGAGGGAGAGAGAGTCCCATCAGGGAAACCTCGGGCGACTGACTGACTGCCCATGCCTTTTTTCCCAAACGGGCTGGAGCTTGCGCCGAGGAAACTGCCTGCCTGTCACTTGCCGCCTTTGGAAACCGCGCGCACCCAGGAACAGGGCCGCGGGATGACCCGATTGATTGTCGGGCCTGTGGTTTTCAGGGGCGATCCTGGCTGTCCTCCATTAACTCCGTCGGCGTAACAAGAACTGCACAAGCGACTCCTGACGGCAACAGACAGATATCTTGGCCAGGCAGACCAATCCCACTCGGCCGCGTTTTCGCGAAACAGAACCACACAGACACCATGCAGGATCAACGGGTTGCGGATCGATCGAGGCACCGCTCCGTGCGCCTCGGCCCCGATGTTTCCACCTAGGTAGTCTTGCGCGAGACCTTTTTGTCAGAGAGGCCGCAGTCGCAGAGTGTGCCATGTCTTGGGTCAATATCGTGGCTGAAATTTCCTTGGAGGAAATTCGGGAGCGACTTGATGCTATGCCTTTGCAGGCGGCTTCGGCTTTTTCACCAACACGGAATTAACGCATTTCGAAAGTGCTATTTCCATCCTTCAGGCCTGGGCTGGGTGGCAATCCAGGTCTTGTGCGTGCTACTGATACCGTGCCGTGCCACCCCACCGCTATCTGGAGCTGTCAAAAGCAGCCGGCGTAGCCTCTCGCAATCCTTACCATGATTAACTGGAATCTTTCAAGCCTGGGCACCCACTCAATCACACCCACACTGTATGTTTGGTGCAACGCGGGTGCTAAAATCGGAAGGGGATCACATAATTAGCCCAATCAATACTTGGCCCCCGCAGCGCGTCACCAACAACCCCGCGAGAAATCGCGTCTTCCATCAAACCGCCAACCAAATTGCTCACTTGCATGCACCCGGCTCGCATCGGCGGTCTATACCGTCGGGTCCCCAAAAGCGCCGGATCTGGCGTTGCTGACCCTCTCCATCCCTGCAACTCGCGGCGCTTGCCTGCACGACAAACGAGCTCAATATCGGCCGGGAAATGTGGGAGCCGCGGTCGTGTAACAACACGCACGCCCAAGCCGTGATGCAAACGCCCTAAGCGGATCATTATCCCCGCCGCCTCCAATAGATATCGATATCTACAGTAAACAGTAAACAAACAGGCACGGCTCAGGAGACAGCACAGCAATGGACGAGAATGACGATCATCAGAGCCTCGGGTCCCAGCTCGACGACCTGACGACCGGTGAGGACCCTCTGGTCCAGACATGCATCTCATCATTCCTGCATGGGTACCACATCACTTGATGTAAATGTGAACACAGACTAACCACCCCCGGCAGCCTCCAAGATC
The DNA here is from genome assembly GCA_003049465.1 of Magnaporthiopsis rhizophila. Taxonomy (NCBI): domain Eukaryota; kingdom Fungi; phylum Ascomycota; class Sordariomycetes; order Magnaporthales; family Magnaporthaceae; genus Magnaporthiopsis; species Magnaporthiopsis rhizophila. The sequence goes on from PYSS01000017.1 coordinate 385,977, forward strand.
CCGGCCAAGCGCCGCGGCATCTCCATCAAGCCCACAGTCGAGAGCATTACCTCGCTTTCGTATGAGAGAGGCCTGATCCCTGCCGACCTGGTCCGGCTCGTCGATCTCATCACTGCACCGGGCCACCACATTGACCAGGCTAGCCTGGGAGCCCTCGTGAGGAGCCTCTACCCGGCTGGCTCAGTGTCCGACGATGTGGTGCTCGCCGTTGTGGGCTCCCTCGGGCACGGCCAGCTGAAGCCGTCGCTGCCGATCCAGTCACTGCTGCTCAGGTGGCTGGTCATGGTCTATCACGTCCTCGACAGCCGCGCCGTTCTGTCCCGGTCATACGCCGTCTTGTTCAACTTGCTCGACACGGCCGCTATACGGTATGAAAAGGTGCGCCATACCCCTCAGAGTTGACACAATGGCTGACAATGGGCATCGCCTAGGCCTCAACTATGTCATTTGCTTGCTTTGGTCACTCGTCGGAAACATGTCCGGCCGTTCAGGATCCAGTCCATGTGAGTGTGTTTTTTACGTACTCAAGGACCTCTCCTGATCTATCAGGTGGTCGTGCTGATGAGTACCTTGCTAGCTTGGACCTTTCCCGGCAGACAGGTCACGACCCGTCGCTGGTTGGGCTCCTTAGGATATGTAAGAATTATTATCCCGAAGTGATAGTTGGCGATGTGACTCGGGGAAAGGCATCCCCATTCAAGGTATGTGGCAGCCACAGCAAGTGCCAAAAATGGCAATCCGTCATCGAGACGCGACCCAAGGTGTGATTCCACTAACAGGGTATCGCATCAAGTACCCTGATCCAGAGTGGCGAGAGAGGCTCGGGGAAATCCAAGCAGCGCATCGCCTGCGTCAAGATCGTCGTATGACAGATAGCGGTCCCCGAAACGGATTCAGAGTGAACCACAACACTGATCGTCGGAAGGGAACGCTGCTGCCGCCTGTCCAGACATCGCACGCCAACGAGGTGAGTTGTCTTGTGTTGATTCGCTCCATAGGCCTTGTTATTGCCAGCACGCTAATTACAAATCATCTAGCAATCGGTGACAATCGAGGAAATCGACAGCGTGGAGCAGTTTGTTGATAACTTGGAGAAACTCGAGCTTCCCAACCAGCTCGTGGCCGTTCTGGCCGACCCCTTGCTGCAAAAGCTGCTTATGCTAAGACCGGACGCCACCGCCGATGCGAGAATAAGCAACTGGCTCGAGTCGTCCATCGCCGACGCAGCTGACGATGCTCAGGCTGATGGCGGCAGCGCTCTTCTCGACCTGCTCGAGCTTGTTCATGACCATGCTGAACAAACACAGGTAGGCGAGAGTCTCGCCCACTCCCGAACAATGGGGATTTTGATGCTGACGCCGGGGTCACTTATAGGCGCTCCATCCGATATTCGATCGTTTACTGCACCGACTCTATCCGGCGTGGAACGGAAAGGACAGGAGATACGTGGTTTTGGATACTCTGACTTATATCCCTCTTGGATCCTTTACAAAACTCTACCAGGACCATTTCCGCCCAGTAGAAGACAAGGTCCTAGATGGCACGGCGGAGCCACAGCTAGCCCTCCTAGAGTTTTACACTTCTCTGCTCCGGCGCTGGACGGTGCAGATACTCTCGCTCGACGGGGCAGCCCCAAGGCATGCGCCGGACGCAGTGGCCGAGCTGATCGGACACGTCAACAAGCTCTGCCTGGCGCTGGCGCAGCAGCAGTCGCCGCCGGCCGCGACGTCGACGCACATGCGCATCATCGACTTTTACGACGGTGCCGCCCGGCTCGTCTCGGACCCCGGCGCCATGCCGCACATGCGCATCGTGGCGCCGCCGCCGGCCGTGCTGTACGCGCTCGCCTTCTCGGACTCGCCCGCCGTGCTCTCGGGCTTCTGCGGCGTGCTGGCGCGCTACAAGCGCGGGCTCGAGGTGGCCATGAGCGGCAGCGGCGCGTCGAACGCGACGCGGCCCCGGCTCACGGCCACGGAGCGCGAGCAGGTCGCCGTGTTCAACCGCTTCTTCATGGACACGTGCAACTGCCTCTGGCGCGGGCGCGCGCTCGAGAAGGCGGGCGACAACGCCGTCGGCTGCGGCCTGGCCGACGACGTGATCGCGGCGCTCGAGCGCTGGGCGGCCGCCGCGTCCGAGGACGAGGGTGGCGGTGGCGGCGGCGGCGGCAGAGCGGCGCTCAAGACCATGTACGGCGTCAGCCGCTCGCCGGCGCTGTGCCTGGTGACGCGCAACTTCCTGCGGGGCCTCGAGGAGGCCGAGATGGAGGCGGCCGAGGCCGAGGCCGAGCCGCTGCTGGCCCGGCACGCGGGACCGGCGTCGCAGCAGAGCCTGGCCCGCCTGGCGCGCGAGGGCGGCCTGGACGTCTCGTGGCAGGAGTTCCGGCTCGGCGTGCTCGACGAGCTTACGAGGCTGGGCTTTGGCGGCGTGCCTGACCTGCTGTACCAGGCCATGAAGGGATTGATGGGCTCGCGGGCGCGAGCTGCGCAGAGTCAGGAGGGGTGACGGATTTCGAGCACGTCTTTCTTCGGCATTATCGCTCTTGGGAAATAAAGAGGATCTTGTTGGCATATCAAGAAATCGCAAATGTCTAAAACCACTTGGGTGATGTTCCTGTTTGATGCATTCCGTACCACCATACCAATCAATTCAGAGGTTACACGTTGCTCGACAACCCACTAACATCCCCGAGCCCCGCTGCAGGCGCTCTGGTGGTGGCTTTTAAATGGCGTGCCGACGTCACCGAGTTCTGGCAGATCGGTACTTGGGCCGAACCTCCCGCCCCGCTCGAGACTCCGTCCGTCAGCCCCCTCCATACAGGTACCTGATTCACCCTCGACGTGACTACCTGTAGTTCTCAACATCACATCCACAACCACACGGGAGATATCACCAAGAGAAAAAAAACAGGCAGCCAAGAAAATCATAGCGGTCATGGCCCGTCCGCCGACAGTCGAGGTCAAAGACCTGACCTACTCATTCCCGGACCACAGCACCGGCCTGGAGCACGTCACGCTCTCCCTCCCCTCGCGCAGCCGCACGTGCCTGATCGGCGCCAACGGGGCGGGCAAAACAACGCTCCTCCGCCTACTGGCCGGCAAGCGCCTCTCGCCCTCGGGCGCCATCCTCGTCGGCGGCGTCGACCCCTTCTCCGAAGCGCCCGAGGGCGTGACCTACCTGGGTCTCGAGTGGGTTCTGAATCCTATCGTGCGCACCGACATCGGCGTGTCGGAGCTCCTGCGCTCCGTCGGCGGCGACGCGTACCCGTCCCGGCGCGACGAGCTCGTGGCCGTGCTCGACGTCGACACCAGCTGGCGCATGCACGCCGTCTCGGACGGCGAGCGCCGCCGCGTCCAGCTGGCCATGGGCCTGGTCCGGCCCTGGAGCCTGCTGCTGCTCGACGAGGTCACCGTCGACCTGGACGTGCTCTCGCGCGCCCGCTTTTTACGCTGGCTGCGCCGCGAGACCGAGGTCCGGGACGCGACCGTCGTCTACGCCACCCACATCCTCGACAACCTCGCCGGCTGGCCCACCCACCTCGTGCACATGCACGTCGGCACCGTCAAGGAGTGGGGCCCCGCGGACGCGTTCTTGGATGCGCTTGGTGATGTAGGCACGGGGAACAGCAGGCTGGGCGAGCTGGTGCTGGGTTGGCTGGAGCGTGATCTGGAGGATCGTGGACCGAGGAGCCAGAATAGGAGGGCGCCCGAGGGCAAGACGTACGACCAGGGCGGCGCCGAACTGGGCGGGTACGGCTTTGAGCCGCATCCGCCGGCAAAGAACGAGTGATGACGGCGAAGGGTTTTTTTTTTTTTTTTTTTTTTTTTTTTTTTTTTTTTGCGGGTTTCAGCCAGTCGCATTCAACAATGGCGGCGACACGGGGCATACCACTGGGTGCAAAGGGCGTTTTGTTCTTTCTTTTTTTTTGGTTCTTCAACAAGCATAAACATCTAGATCTGGACATGGCATGATACCCCTCATCGGGCGGAAGCAAAAGAGGTTTACGGAGAGATGGTGTTTGGACTTGGCTGCACTTCAACACAGCCAGAGAGCCTGGGTTGCTTCATCATATTTTAACATGGTGTCCATGTGTTGGCATACAAATATCAAAAGACATTGTTGCTGTTTGCAGTGCTAGCATGGGTTGATTTGCTCGTGGTTGGGAGTGTGACGATGCTTAGGCGTGGATATAAAAACAGAGGAAGACGGGCTGTCTCGCAATATGTCCGCCGGTCGCAGGCTTCTACGCAGCGCCCGTCATCTAGAGAGCGAAACGTCATGGGGGGGATGCGATTGCGGCTGCTGGGCTGCACAGGGCTAGGTCAGATATCGCATGCTTCTGGGATAGGCAGGAGGAGGACGTGGCCATGAATATCGAAATGTGTGGTCGGGCCGGGCATGAACCTCGAAATATGGCTGCAAGATATTGACGCTCCCAAATCCCACCCGTCATTCCCAAGATGAGTGGAGTGCCGGCTGCAAATTCCTAGGTCCTGGGCCAGACGCGTTGCCGCACTCGCGGGCAGCCCCCGCCGTCGCGCCTTCCGTCGCTCCTGCCCTCCTGCCCAGCCCTTATAACCACGCTTCTCTGTTGCCACATCGGACCCGGCAATCCACCATGGTGGTGTAGCGAGTTATGAGGAAGAGACCCCGTCAAACCCGAAACCTTAAACGATGACGCTATACCTAGGTGCTTGCCGGGCTCCCGGGTTCGAATCCCGTAGGGGCGTAAGCAAAACCGCGAGGTTTTCGTAACTGTCACCCTCGACTGAGGAGGTTGGCAGCCAGCTTTTGCCATTTGTTTCCTTTTTTATTTTTTTTATGTTAGCATTCGTATCCCATTTTCTTTTTTTTTTCTTTCGTAGTTGGGATGCCGCCAACGTGACGTGACGTTATTGTGAGGATATCACGAGCGCGGCGCAGGCCGGGAACCACAACAGATCCTCCTGGGAAGGATACATCATGCGGACTTGGCATCGCCGTGCCTTGCAGTAGTTGGAAAACAAACTCTACAAAGTCTTGTCGTTTGGCTCTTGAAGCGGTCTATATAATGCATCCCATCGCGTGCGGCTGCGAGATGCCGTCGAATTGTTTCCACTGTTACGCATGCCCGTGCCTGCCTTGTCTTGAGAGCGAATTACCTACCTAATGGAACGGTGCACCTTTTCTTATGGTTATCCCTCTGTTCCACAACGTCCTGGGCCTGGACCTGTGCATGAACCTGAATGGATGTCCCTCCTGCCAGTATGTCAATGTGATTGGTTTTTTGCCTTGTGGCATCCAAGCCGCCACCATCACCCAACCGTCTGACAAAGCGGTGTGATGTAGACATGCTAGGCGATTGACATCTCCATCTCCATGCCCACCCACACCTGCCCATTTGATAGACTTGGAGGTAACCAAACCATGCAACGAAACCGGCAAATCCCCGCCCGCCAATTCCTTCCTCAATCCCCATCCCCTGCCACAAGGACTCTATGCCAAGTCATTCTCCACGCAGACCCAAGCCCCTGGTCCTGGTCCTTGTTACTGATGCGGTCATGACGGATCTGACAGCTCCCGCGAGAGACGCCGGGAAACAAAGGTACCTAAGCATAGACAGCGATCATGTTGGGAGTTGACCTTGGGTAGCTCCTATCTCTGCCAACGATTGATTGTGCGCACCCTTTACGGCAGAAGGAAGCTTGTTCAAAAAAGAATAACGGCTTCCAAGTTTACCGTAGGAACTCGCACTTCCGGACGGAACCTTGACAAAGAATGCCGTAGCCAATGCCTGGTACCGGGCGGTAGATGTCCATCCAAATGCCGTGCGGGGAGCTTATCTGGGCTTGATATCAGTGTGGGCAGCCCGGACTCACCACACCTACGTCCTCAGCTTGCTTTCGTCCTTGCTTTTTGCCCGGTCTGGCTTGGTTGGCGCTGCCGATCTGCCAGTCGCTTGCCTTTGTTAAGCACACCACATATCCCTGTCATCATCCCATACGTGTGCTTAAAAGGGAGCTCAGCTCCCCTCCTCAATCCGCACATTTGCTTGCTCCGAGGTAGCACGAGCCACCAAGCATTCAAAGCTCGACGCACAGCCAAAATGGAGCCGGGAATCTCGCACTCAATAACCCACCACCCTCATCCCTTCCACCTGCAGCCGCCGTCGCCGCGCTCCAACTCGCACACGCCACACGCCGTGGGCACACCAGATATTGTCAACGGTGCTAGCAGCACCGCCGTAGAGCTGGTGGAGGACCAGCACAGCCAGCGACATCATTCCGGAGGCGGGGTCGGCAGCGGCGGCAACAACGATGACGTAGGCCACAATGCAGCATCAGGCGAGGGCGGTGGTGCGGCATCGACGACCCGGCAGAGGGCGCCGCTCCACCACACGGCCAGCATCAACAGCGACAACGGCCGCGACGTCGAGGTCGAGAGCCAGACCACAGCCGGCCGGCGCATGCCACTCTACAGCTCCGAGAACGACCCTTACGGCTTCTCGCGCGCCTACAAGACGGCCGCGGATATTGAGCAGATCAAGGCTAACACGTCGCGGAAGCTGCGATCACGGAGAGGCGGGGTGTTGGGATGGGGTCGACGCGGCAACAGGGTGGAGGAAGAGGCGGTGCCGGTAGCGAGCCTGGGCGGCGGCTCCATGGCCAACGAAAACCACACGGCCAGCACGCCGGCGAGGAGCGGAAGCGCGGGCGCGGGCTCGGGGGGCGGCAGCATCCTGGGCGGGTTCCTGCCGACGCCGGTGCGGTCGACGCTGCAGGCGCGGCGGATCGGCGACTTTTACCGGACGCAGAACGAGACGATCGAGCGGCTGCTCAAGTCGGTCGAGGAGCACCGCGAGGACGCGCGCCACGAGGCGGGCGAGGACCTGCTGCAGTTCCGCGTCGGCGTCTGGGGCTCGTTCGCGGCAAACATCGTCCTGGCGGCGCTGCAGATCTACGCGGCCGTGGCCTCGGGCTCGCTCTCGCTCTTCACCACCATGGCCGACAGCATCTTCGACCCGCTCAGCAACCTGACGCTGATCCTGTCCAACCGCGCCGTCCGCCACGTCGACCCGTCCCGCTTCCCCTCGGGCAAGGCGCGCCTCGAGACGGTGGGCAACATCGTGTTCTGCTTCCTCATGACCTCGGTCTCGCTCATCCTCATCGCCTTCTCGGCCCAGGAGCTGGCCCAGCGCGCGGGCCAGGACGGCACGAACGGTTTTCACCTGCCGTCCGTCGTGGCCGTCAGCGTCGCCTTTGCCACCAAGTTCTCGCTGTTCCTGTACACTTGGGCGCTTAAGGACCGGTACTCGCAGATCCGCATCCTCTGGCAGGATCACCGCAACGACCTCTTTGTCAACGCCTTTGGTATTCTCACTTCTGTCGGGGCAAGTACCAGTCACCCTTTTCTCACACTGCTTACAACTCAAAAAAATTAAACTTTTCCCGCCCTAAGCCCGCCAAATATTAACATGACCCAAAAAACGCACTATAGGGAGCCAAGCTGGTATGGTGGGTCGACCCGATGGGGGCCATCGTTCTATCCGTCGTCATCTCGTTCCTCTGGCTGCGCACGGCCTTCTCCGAGTTCATGCTGCTGGTCGGGGTGGTGGCCTCCGTCGAGGAGCAGCAGCTCATCACGTACGTCTGCGTGCGCCACTCGCCGGCCATCAAGCAGATCGACACAGTCCGCGTCTACCACTCCGGACCCCGGCTTATCGCCGAGGTGGATGTGGTCATGGACCCCGACGCGACGTTGCACGACACGCACGACGTGGCAGAGGAGCTGCAGATCAAGCTGGAGAGCCTGCCCGACATCGAGAGGGCGTACGTGCATGTCGACTACGAAACCACGCACAAGCCGGAACACTTCTTCAAGAAGGATTTGTGATCAGGCAGCTATCTATCAGGAGCCCAACGGCAGTTGTTCTCGGCGGTACATCCTTGTTATAAAACATCGTTCGCCTGTAGCCACATCTTGCTTTTTTTCTTCTCTCCCTTCTTCCTTCTTCAACTCAAAAACGTCGAGATGGCTAGGTACCCAGAATGTGGTCAACGCAGTGAAGGTAGTGAGGACTAATCCCCCACTTTCACCATGTTGAGAACCCCGCTCGCTTCTTGATGCTGTCGATGTCGTGGATAGCGGGGCCGGCTCTTGGAGGGGCTCTGTGGGGTGACGATGTGAGACATGGGACGGATTCATGGGTGAACCGGCAAGCAGCGATGATCCCTTTCTGCTGCTCTGCTTTCGGCTGCCCTGCTGCGGGACAGAGACACGTCATGGCGCTCGGATGATGGGCGTTAACTGACAGCCGATCTTGGCTTCTGTTAGCCTCTCTCTGCCTCCGTCCTCCTGATTCGGCGGGGTGTTATCGGCCCCCGGCCACATTATGCCGCTTCTCGAAGCTGGCTGACAACTTCGAGTATCTGCTATCGAGGCTGCGTCGGCAGCATGGAAGCCGTCCACCCTCCCTCTTTCTTGAGTACCTGGGTATCAGACCATTATACAATATCAAAGGCGTCTCCCAACATCCATTGGCAGGCCGTGTTTGGTAGTTAGAGCTGTGGCGGGGTAGCTTTAAGCGGTGACACAGAAACGAGGGCCCACCTTTGGTGTGGTGGGGCAAGTTCTCCAGCTGGTGGATTCAAAGTACCGCTCGATGCTACAGTGGCGAACGGCTTGTGCTGCCCAGTCGGGAACGCGGACTTCTTTTGGTAGATGTGGATGTTATCAGATATTGCCTTTGAGATCATCGCCAGACCGCTTGTTCGTTGAAGCAGCTACTTGCTTGCTAGCCTGCGCCCGGACAAGAAAGGAAGGGAGAATGTTTATCACTTAAAAATCCTGATACAAACCCTGCTCGTGGGCCGTGGCAACCTTGCAACTCAACCCTTCGCTTAGAGAGAGAGAGAGAGAGAGAGAGAGAGAAAAAAAAAAAAAAAAAAAAAAAAAGAGGCGAAAAAGGGCCTGGGCGGCTGCACCAACAGCAGACTCGGTCCAGGCTCCAGCCCAGCCCAGCCCAGCTGCAAAGTCGACTGCCTGCATTGACGCATTCTTTTCTTGCATCGCTGCACGAGAGCCCAAAAACAAGGACAAGCAGACTTGTCGTCAGGCATATGCAAGCACAGAAGACAAAAAAAGCCGGATGGGCAGCAGCAGCAGCAACATCGCCACTAGCGCGGCTCTCTCTGCTTGGGATTTGGCTTGCAGATCCCCCTCGTCTCGTGCTGCGGCGTCCAATTGGCACGGCTGGGCGGCGCCCGACGACGACCTGTCAAAAGGGTGCCCAGGCGGCCCCTCCAATGCGAGAAAAAGGAAGTCTCAACTTTCCAATGCATCCATGCAAGTATGCCGTAATTGAAAAATGATGCGTCACGTCCTCTGCCGTCGTGGCACGATATTAGAAGACGCAAAGATTGTATCTGCATCTATCTCCGTCCACTGGGGAGCCATCCTCTCCGGATCTTCGTGTTGCGGCGTGCGGGAATTCCTGAAGATTCCATTTATTGCTCCAGAACGGCTTCTTCTTGACTGGCCCCTCCAGGCGGCTGGGCTTCGATCGGGCTGCGATCGGTAGGCGGAGAGGTAAGGGCAACTGGACGCGAGCAGACGAAGAAGCGAGACGAACGAACAGAAAAAAAGACCGCAATGGGGTTCGATCTGCAAGTGCAGCAGTCTGGACTTGCCCTGTAAAGACGCTAAAACGTCGCTGCAGCTGGCGATTGGCGCCAGCTTCGACGAGTCGCTGGGGCCGCGCCCCATCTTGGGCGACAAGGGCACCCCCCTCCCTGTGCTGCAGACCGCCCGCAGCAAGCAAGCCCACATGCCTGCACATGCGGCCAGGGTTGAGCCTGCACGCTTTTCCGGGAAGCACACTCTCTTGCCACTTTCAATGATAGCGGCGGCGAGCGGCGTCGGTGCCGCGCCAGCGTTGGGTGCTGTTGTTCCGATCCTGGCTGTTGATCCTGGCTCCCAGTTCTCCACCCCGTATTATTTTATTTTTTTTGCCCTCTTCGCGACTGCCCTGTCTTATCTGTCCGTCGCCGGCCTCGAAAAACAACAAAAAGCCAGCCCCTCCGCTCCTCTCTTTGCGACGATCTGCTCTCTTGCTCGCCCTTTGTCTGCCACTGCATTTCAGCATAGACTTGGTTTGCTTGCTTGCTTTGCTTGCCTAGTGCCTTTATTCTTTTCTTGTAAATACCCTCCCCTCTAGTTTATCGGTTCCGACGAGCAGCCAGCCCGTTGCAGACACAATGGGTTCGCAAGGCCCGGAAGACGCTTATGTCACGGTCAGTTTTTTTTTTTTTTTTTTTTTTAACCTTTCCCGTCTGATGTGACTCGTGGCCGGGAAACAAAACGACTCTTGGGCCTGGCGTGCGTCGGCCAATCCACAGCTCCGAAACCTAAATATCACATCGTGCGGCTCATGGCAATGAGAAATAATCGCTGACAACCGACTTACAGCTGCTGTTGACCGACACTTACCTGCCGGGTACGCCCACAAAGCGCTCTCCATGACCGACGACGGCACACCATCTCCAAGGCGCATACTGACCCATTGGCCCGGCTATTCTTCACAGGCGCCCTCGTGCTCGCACACTCTTTGCGCGATGCCGGCACCACCAAGAAGCTGGCCTGCCTGGTCACGCTCGACACGGTCGCGGGCGAGGTGGTCACGCAGCTGAAGGTAACGGAGAGCCCTGCCCCTCGCTGTCGATAATGGCAATTCCAAAGCCCTCACTCGCTAACACTGGCCCCTGACGCACCCTCCAGACCGTGTACGACTATGTCATCCCCGTCCCGACCATCCGCAACACCCACCCCGCCAACCTGGCCCTGATGAACCGGCCCGACCTGCACTCGGCCTTCACCAAGGTCAACCTCTGGAACCAGCTGCAGTTCCGCAAGATCGTCTACATCGACGCGGACGTGGTCGCCTGCCGCGCCCCTGACGAGCTCTTCGACCTCGAGGCCCCCTTCTCGGCCGCCCCTGACATTGGCTGGCCCGACCTCTTCAACACGGGCGTCATGGCGCTGACGCCCAACAAGGAGGACTACAACGCCATGATGTCCATGGCCGAGCAGGGCACCTCGTTCGACGGCGCCGACCAGGGCCTCCTCAACATGCACTTCAAGGACAACTTCAACCGCCTCTCCTTCACCTACAACGTCACCCCGTCGGCCCACTACCAGTATGTGCCCGCCTACCTCCACTTCCAGTCGAGCATCAACCTGGTTCACTTCATCGGCCCGGACAAGCCCTGGCGCCAGGGCCGGACCGTCTCGACCGGGAGCGGCCCCTTCAACAACATGGTCAACCAGTGGTGGGCCGTCTACGACCGGCACTACGGCAAGAATGTGAGTGCTGCTTTTGACCTCTTCGTTTTCCGCTACGGCCGACTGACTTCGTCGTGTGTTTTCTCCCTCAACAGGTGACACAAGCAGATGGGAGCTATGGCGCCCCGGAAATCGTCCGGTACTTTGTCAAGGGAGAATTTGGGCCTAAAGCTTATGGTCAGGAGCATCACCAGCATACCCAGCGTGGTCACCTTGATTTTCATCTCTCCCTCTCTCACCCTTTAGGTTGGAATTCTGACACTGACATTCTTAACAACAATTAGGCTCGAGCGGGTGGGACGCCCAGAGGTCAGTTCCTTAGTGTCCCGTATTAGCCGTGCAAGATAGAATGCCCAAGCTAACCAACGGCCTTGTTTAGACAATCTCCCCCAGCTGGATCTAGGCCGGAGGCGTTCAACCTCCCGCGAGCGCACTACGAGATGTCTTCAGATACTACTCAATACGGGGGATATGCTTCGTCCGAGCAGATGCCACCTCCCATCTTCCCGTGGGAACAGAACAGGCCGCAGCCGACGCGGGTTTTCAACGACACGTTCCCGCCTCAGGAAGAACAGCTCGTGGTGACGTTTGGTGAGTCAGGTGGCTCTGACGCTTTAGGCCAGAGCGACGCGGCAACTGAAACGGCGTCCTTCACAACGGAATCGGTCTCGGAGCTGCATACCAGCGAGCCCAACACGCCGACGGCCCTCCCGACCTACCCGCCCGTGACGGTGGCTTCGGACCCGTGGGCCACCTTCACGCTGGCCAACGCCTGGGACGACGTGCCCGAGATTGACAGATACGTCGGGATGCTGCAGAAGCATCGCCGCGGCAAGAGCGGTGGGTCACTGGCGGGTGTGAGGATGGGAGGAGCCGGCGGGCTGAACAAGGACGCTCGGGAGGTGCCCGGGACCGGCGGCGACGGCAGGCGCGGCTCCAAGGTCACGGACTTCCCGTCCGAGGCCGAGCGGCCTAGCCTGCCCGTCACGCCGGCGCCCGTACGCCGCCAGGGGTTCTGGGCAGGAGGGAGCCCGACGACCACCACTGAGGATGGGGAGCTCGCAGGTACCAATAATCAGATGCTGCCGGCCGCGCAAGGAGTGCCGCAGCAGTCTGATTGGGTATGTGAGCATGGCGTCTTGTACAGCCCAGCCGATTGTCACTGCGACTTGACTAACATGCTGCGCGCGTCAAAGGATCCGGTGGCGCAGCTCCAGATGCTAGCCAAGCACCAGCCTGAGCTGCTGCTGCAGAGGCTCGGCGTGGGCTGGTTCGAGGGGGAACAAAGCGGCCACCAGCAGCACGAGGAAGGGTCGACGCCGGTGCTGAGCCCGCAGCCGGTGAAGCCCGCTGGCAAGATTCTGAACGACGGGAGCGAGCAAGAGGCGGCGGCGGCGACCAGGTTCTCGTCGACGATCCAGGAGCCCAGCTATCACGGTCCCGGCGTGGCGTGGGAGAAGGGTGAGGATGTTCCGCTGAGGGAGACGCCCATGCCGCCGACGGAGCACGAGATGGATGTGCTCCAGACATGAATTTACGCGGCATGGCACATGAGATGAGTCTTTTTCCGTCTTTTTTTTTCCTTTCTAATGTCTAATTCTTTTGTCACTGGGAGTTTTTGGTTTATTTTGTCTTGTGTTCTCAGTGCTGGACCTCGGTTTCAGGGGTGAAAATTAAAAGGTGGTTGGATAACAGGGAGGCGACGCAGCTGTTAGGCCATCCCCAATGATGTTGTTGAGAACGATGGAGAAATGAGTATGAGAGTCGCATTGAGTTTTATGACGCTTTGGATAGTGACTTGGTGCAGGAGAATGGAATCGAAATTAGAATTCACCGCTGGAAGCCGAAGCTTCTTTCCATTTTGGGGGGCGACTTCGCTTTTACTGATCGACACTTGCAACAATTGGTCAATTGAATTCCCCGCGAGCTTCGATGGGCTCACTCATCCTAACGTAGGTATTCACCATCAACAGTCGTTTTGACTTGACCAACTGCCATTCAAGCCTCGCGACAACCAATAAACCATCACGCATCAACCACGCCATGAGCAGAGAAGGTCACATGGAGCGGACGGCGACCGAGCCGCGACAGCCGGTTAGCTTTCTCGCGCCTTTTCTTCTCCTATCTACATGAGTGTCACAGTGAGCCAATGCTGAACCAGCCTCCCCCAAGGCCCTACACAAAGTCAAGATCCAGCATATCGACCAAATCAACCGCTCAATCCGCGTCGTGCGGCTACAAATCGTGGCCGATCCCATCCGCTTCCTGCCGGGCCAGTTCCTCGACGTGCTCTTGCCCGGGATCGCCAAAGAAGGCGGCTTCACGCCCACGTCGCCGCCCAGCCGCGCCGCGGATGCGGACGGGCACATTGAGCTGGCGGTGCAGCGGGCGCCCGAGAACCCAGCTGCCGAGTTCTTTTGGCGCGGCCCGGCCACCTCGGATGGTGATGGTGATGGTGATGAAGAAAAGGACGGCAGCATTGTAGGCGCAGAGCTGCACGTCCGCGTCGGCGGCACGTTCATCTACCCACCCCCCGGTGTCACGGTGTCGCTGCCGTCGCAGCTGCGACGCGTCGTCTTCGTCGCCGGCGGCGTGGGCGTCAATCCGCTCGTGTGCATGGCGACGCACCTCGCCGAGCAGGCGCGCGAGGCGGCGAGGCTCGAGGTGCGGTTCTTGTACTCCGTGCGTGCTTCTGCCGGGACGAGTGATGAGGATGGTGGTGGCGGCGAGACGGGGCATCGCATCCTGTTCCTTGAGCGGCTGGCGACGCTGTTTGCTAGGGAGCGACTGCGCGGGAGGCTGGACCTGTTCCTCACCTCGGGCGCGGCGCCGGCGGACGGGGACGGGGACGGGGACGGGGACGGCGTCGTGTCATGCAACGGGGTCGACGTGCCGTTCAAAAGGCGCAGGATCAACAGGGCCGACCTGGTCGAGGCCGTCGGGCCCGACAGGCGTTCCGCTGTCGTCTACGTCTGCGGCGTGCCGGCCATGACGGACGAGTTTGTGCGGGAGCTCACGGCGCCGATCGACGGCGGCGGAATCGGCATGGAGCCGCACAGGGTGCTTTCCGAGAGGTGGTGGTGAAAGGGGATTGTTGTAAAACTGCCATCTTAATTGTTCGTTATGATTGATGGCAACGAAGAGCCCTACCTCTACCACTATTCTCAATAAACAAGACAACGTTGATAAGAAAACGCATAAACAAAACGTCCAATCCCTAGCTTGGTTGCCCGTCCTTCTTCTAATAGTTCAAACACCAAGTCAAACCCTTTCCCTCAACGCCGGACGATGGTCCCCGATGGAGATACACGACTAACAGCCAAGAACTTCTCGGCGGTTCAAAAGAGACGTAAAGAAAGAGATGGAAAGAAAAGGAACCCCACCGCACCTAGTAAGGACTCCCGGGGGTCGTTACACGCCTTGTAACAAGCCCCTCCCGAATATCTCCGCGAGGCAGCCCGTCCCAAAGGACCGGGGACACGAGTTTCGCCGTTATACACAGATAGAAAGCCAGAAAAGAAAAGAAAGAAAGAAAGGATGCCTGCCCTCTGGACCCAGCAGTCGTTCTAAATCCGGGTATCTTCAGGAGGCACATAGCCCCCGAGCCCGACCGCTAGGCTCGAGCCTGTGCACTTCTTGGCCTTCTTCCTCCTCGTGGTCGACGAAGAGGGCGACGACGACGACGCATCCAGCTCGGCATCTCTAGCGGCGGGTGTCCTGCCCGCACCAGCACTGAGATTCCCGTCGCCCTTGTCACCGCCGCCGGTGGTGCTGTGACTAGTGCTGGCGGTGCTGTTGCTCGACCTCAGGCGCGGGCTCCAGAGCTTGCTCAAGAAGCTGCCGCGGCTTGGGCGCCTGCGGTGCTCTGACCTCGGTGACCACGACGGCATCGCCAAAGGGTCAGCAGCAGCAGCAGCAGCAAGGGTATCCGCCGCCGCGCCAACCTTGCCGCTCCTGATCCACTCCGACCCCGACATGCGGAGCGTGCTACCGTTGCTAGGCCACCCAGTCGGGGGAGTCGATGCTGTTGACGACGCTGTCGCCGCCAGTGTCGCGAAGCTTGACGAGTAGTCCAGCTCGTCGCCGAGCAGCTGCTTCGCCTTGGGGCTGATCTTGCCCGCGCCCGCGCCCGCACCCGTGATTCCATCGCCGCCTACACTGCCACTCGGGCGCCGCGCATCTGCCGAAGGCGGGGGCAGCGATGCGAAGCGGCGCTTGGGCGAGCACAGGGAGTAGTAGACCGAGGGCGCGAACTCCCTTGGAGGGTACTGGCAGTCATCGTCTGAGGAGGGGAGCGACCTGTCGGAGGAGGAGCTGTAGTCGGAGCTGCCAGTTGCCTTCTCGTCCGGTTCGCCGTCAACCCAAGAACTGCCAGCAGGCGCCTGGTCGTCTCTATTTCCATCCCTCGAGACTTCAGTCCTCTTTTTGCGTGGCCGCGACGCGGGCGAGTCACCTCGGGTCTTGACATGGATCTCATGGGCCTTGCACCGCTCCAAGCCCGCCCGCCTGGCAGCGGTATACTCAAAATCTGAAGTAAACGCATCGCCTTCGACATATGGAAGAAGCGACGGAGCTATAGATGCCGCTGCGGACGTGGCGACCGAGGGTGTGCCCGACGACACGGACGACTGCCGCTTGGAAATTGGCAGCTTGAGCTCAACACCGTCAGGCAGGTCTGGCACAGGAAGGTCTGGCAACGGCCGTGCCCTGAGGTTGTCCAGAGAAGCGCGGTCCCGGGCGGCCTTGCTAGGCTGCGGGATGCGATCGCCGCTGATGGAGGCGGGCGGCCGGAGCTGGGGCGGGCTTTTGAGGTAGTAGTAGCTCTCCCCCGTCGAGCTCCTACCGCGAACGTGATTGTTGCTCCGGAGGGACTGGGGGCCGTCATCTTCCGAGTCGTCAAAGACGCTGTTGCCGTCGTAGCTGCTGGGCTTCCCCGAGACGCCGCCCTCGTTTTCGCCAAGCGAGACGCTGCTGCTTCTGCCGCTCGAGACGGCGCGGCTCGTCGTGGCTAACTTAATAGTGCTGGTGGTGACTTTTCGCTTTTGCGCGCGCTCCTCGACGGTCAGGTGGTACCCGAACTCTTCCAATTCCCCCCAGGGGTGGCTCACTTTGCGGTTAGACCTTGGCGCGATGTTCTCTTGCTCAGCCGGAGTGCTCCCAAGGTGCCCACCAAGGCCCTCAAGCTCACCCTGGCTGACAATCTGGAGGTCGTTGAGATTTGCCCAGGATCTGTAGTGGAACCTGAAAGCCGCGTAGGGAGCGTCAGAAGGATCTGCCAAGCTGTAGCTGTAGTATCTGTTCTCCTCTGGGTTGCTCAGCAAGCCCTCGGTCATGAGTCTGCTGTCTGTTGTTAGCACGGCAAGGACGTCATGCCGAGTGTCAACATATCAGGACAGAGGCTCCTTACGCGACGCCGTAATTCTCGTGATTGCGATACGGGAGCGGGTTCGGGGCGCGGCGAGTCCTCCCGTAGGCCCGGAAGACTTGGACTTCGATCAGGCCGCCCTCGCTGGCGACCGAGGTGGCTTTGTTGTTCTGGGGCAAAAAGTAGAAGCGCCGGGCCTCGATTCCGGGCTGGGTCATGGCCCTGCCCTGCTCGTCCGTGTACTCGTACAGCTTGCCGGGCGAATAGAGCGCCTGGGCGGTGCTGCCTTGTCTGTTCTTCTCCAGGTCGATTCCCCAGGCCACTTCTCGGCGGCCGTTGATGAAGACCTTGAAGAAGAGATACCTGACGTCTGACGCGGAGCCCGGGGGAGTTGGGGGCCACAGCGTGATCTTGTAGTCGACCGAGAATCTGGCGTCTTTTTTTGTCGTAGGCAAGCGGTCGTCGCCGTTTGTTGCGGTTAGCAAGTCCCATCCTGGTGCGACGGGTTCAGACGCAATTTTGGCATGAAACAGGCAGGCCAGCGCTCATATTTTTACTTTTTTGTTTCTTTTTTTTTTTTTCATGTTGCCGGCGCTGGCCGAAATGTGACAGAATTGTGATGGGTGGCCAACGCCAGGACGGGGCAGCTGAGCGCTGGCAAAGACAAAGAAAAAGTCTCCAGAAAAAAAGCCAACAGAGCGCGCACGGGGACGGGTAGTCACATACAGGGCTGGGATGCGATGTAAACCGAGATTCTAGAATCCTGTTTCAGAGAAGAGGCGTGTTTCGGACGTGCTGCTGCTGGTGCCTCTTGCTTGGCCTGGCTGCTCTCGCCATCTTGCTCACGCTCTGCCGCGGCAGCGATGCGGGCCGGCGTGTCCGACGAGCTCTCTGGGTGCGGATATTCCTTCAAAGGCCAGCTTCCCGCCTCGCCAACGGCCGTGATGAAGACCTCAATGCCGCGAAACGAGGGCATATCTTGGGTGGGCAGATGGAGCCTGGGCGAGCGCGACAGAATGGGCGGGCGGATTGCGGCGCTCTCATGGTCTAGCCATGTCTTTGCGTTCTTGCGGGGACGCCGGAGCAGAAGGAAAGAGGAAGTTAAGGAATAAAGGAATAAAAAGGAACGAATAAGTACTGCGGGAGGGAGACTTGGAGTAGCACAGGAAGAGCGAGAGTGAGGGTGGTGTGGAGAGGATTCACTTTGGTTGAGCGTATCCAGCTGCCATGGGCTGGCCAGCTGCTTCGGCCTGGAAATGTGTTCGTGGTGTTAGGCAATGGTGCGGCGAGCGTTCCACGAACTCGAGGGTGTCGAATGTATGTCTGGTGATGGAAGAAAGGAAGGAACGCTGCGGCGGCACGGTCCGTTGGTTCGTCCTGTGGTTCGCGCAGGGCGGGTGACGGACGAGTGAAGCGAGGCAGAGGACCCTGGTGAGGTCATCTGAATCTACTGCTGGCTCGTCTTCAAATTCCGTCTTTTTGCACGCTCACGCAATTGCGATCGCATTCCGCCGCTGGCATGGTGTCCAACCCGTGACGCCTCTGGTCTGATGCGCCCACACAGCGGCACGAGCCAGCAAAGAAGCGCACACTGCTGTACTGAAAGTCCCCGATGCATTTCATGGGCGATACCGAATCCTTCCATTTGCTCATCTGAACAAAATACAAGCCCGCACCGCACATCTCCTCCTCCTCCATCTTTCACCTCCTAAACCCCACCCCATCCTGCGTTCCCTCCACGATTCTTCGCTCTGGCGCTCATGACGTCCGCAGCACTTTTGCAGTGTCCTCCTCCTTGCCTATTAACCCAAGATTCCGTATCTGTCCCGCGGTCGGCGGATCTCCCCTGGGGTTTGCCCTTTCCGCCTTGCGGTACGCTAGCTGGAGGGCTTGGGTGCGCGCGCGCTGTGCGGACGGTAAAAGACGACGGTCAGCCAAACCCATCCATACGATAGTCCAGGTCGCGCATCCTCTTCATCCCCAGGTCACCTCCGGATCGGTCCAGCTGCGCACCTCTTTCTTGTGGTGCAGGCACTCGTAGTAGTCCTCCAGAATCGGACCGCACTTCTTCCTGCTCTGCGGATCCTCGGCCGAGGTGTTGACCACGTAGCAGGCCATCACCTCCTGCCAAAAGGGGAAGCATCGGGAGGGCCCTGGATGGAGTAGGTTGATCGGTCGGTTAGACAGGTTGGACAGGAGCATGGTAGCAGGTCGGGCCTCGTCGGCGCCATTGGGTCTCGTCGGCGCACTCACCCCCATTCAAACCGTATCCTGACGCCATCGCGGGGTGTTGGTGATAGCTCCCTGCAGGGTTATGTGCGAGAGCGGATCGTGATGTCGTTCGTGGATATGGTGAGCTCACGATTGGCGTCGGCGTTTGAAGTCGAGCGTCAGAACGCGGCTCGGACCCACCGTGGAAGCCTGAGGCAAAATCCACACTAAACGTGTGGTGGGGGAGGTTCACCAAGGGTTAGGGTGTGCGTCCTTGTCAAGACGCCACATGCCAGCTAAAGGGTGCCGTTATGTCACCACCCACCACCTTCGTAGCTTCAGTTCCATATTCGTGCCCGAGAGCAACCCCGACCCCCCAAAATAAAGCCAGATTTCCGACATAAACATGTGTGCATGACGCAGAACAGGCCGCCATCACCTCCTATCAGCAACAGTAGCACTTGTCCATCATCCTTTGCAAGGCGCAATGCCAAGCGCGGGCGCAATATGGAATCCTCCCCCGTCGTCTCCCCGCCCAAAATTGTGCTCCTGGCAGTCCACCTAGCCGCCGCCGCCGACATCCCTGGCCTGACGTATCTGGTCGGCAAACACAGCCAGATATTGCGCAAGGAGCTTCTACTGCGCATTCTTCTCACCTATCTCCCCGAGACGCTACGAAGTGCCGACTACGTCCCGTTCCTCGTTGAGGTCGAGGCCCGCAAACCTCCCCGCGATGCCGATGACGACGGTGACGGCGACGATGACGATGACAAAGAGCCCGTGAATCGCGTCGAGTTTGACGTCCCCTCCATCGAGGAGCTCCCAGACGACGTGGCCGCCAAAAAGGTCCGAAAACTGCGGCTGCTACACCTCACGTGGCCCGAGGCGCCCAAGGAGGTAGCCTCCGACGACCACCTGTCGCTGTTTCTGTTGCGGCGCGCATACAGGATAGACGAGGAGGCGGGGCTGCTGGTCGAGATACCTGGACTGTTTGCGCCGTTTCTGGACCACTCGGCCTACCTTCGGACGTGGTTGATCTCGGTGGTTCTACCCCTGCTAAGGCGCAATTTCGAGTACTACCCCCAGCAATCCATAGAACAAACGCTCGCCGAGTTTGAGCGCCTGCCGGATCGTTCCGCCGTCTCCTTACTTCTCTCACAAACCGGCGCCCACGAGGACGGCCCTTACGATGTTGTGGGCAGGGATCTGCGGGGTATGCTAGGCCCATGGCTTTACAACGACGTCAGGTGGTCCGGCAACAAAAGGAGGGGCTCGGCCGCGTCGCCCAAAGCCGGAGCCTCCCCGTCGGCCGAAACCGAAGGTCAGGGTGGCACTTGCCCGGGTTGGGATCAGATGCTCGCATGGCTCACCTCGCACGCCTCCAAGCCGTCGTGGAAGGTCGCTGTGAGCGCCATGGAGCAGTGGGATGGCCCTGAAGACGCCGATCTTGGCGAATATGAGGGCCTGGCTTGGCTACAGGAGGAGCACCAGCAGTACATGGAGCGGAGGTATGCCCGCGCAGCACTGGCCGTGGCGTACCTCGTCCCCGAAGCGTCCGTCGAGGCGCTCAACGGGGTCCACACCACCGTGACCAAAATCATGGCCTTGCTGGATAAAGACCCCTGTACACCCCTGGACACGGCCGCCTCGCTCCTTGCCCCAATGGCGGTGCTGGACGGCGCCTCGGCCGAGATCTTGTTGGCCAAGAATGCCGCTCACCTGCGGACGGATCCCTTAGACAATGCGAACCCTCTTACAACCCCGTCGTCGGCGGCGACGCGGCTTCTGCACGCCGTTAGCCTCAGCGCGTTCATCATGACCCGCGCGGGCGCCCCTTGCACCGTGAGGCGAGCTGCCGAGCTGTGCCTGTTACAAAACGAGCGGGATCAGAAAGCTGAGGCCGCGAAGCTGCTGCACGCTGTCGCCAGCAACGGCCCCAAGACGGACGACAAATACTGGATGCGGGCCAGGAACGAGATAATGTGGCTCCGGGACTGGGGCGCCGAGGAGAATGACGAAACCACAGCCCTACCAGGCAGCGGCAGGGGTGTCTTTGGTCAGGTCAAAAAGGAGTTTATCGAAGTTGAGATACTGAAAGCGCTGCTCAACAACACCAGTACGGCCATGCACCCGATCTGTCACCAGAACCCTCGACAAAGAGTTTGTCTCACAGTTCACTGACCTAATTGCCTTCTCGGTTAGGATACTCGCTTGCCAAGTCCCTATACGAAGACTCGGCGGACCAGCCATTACCACGCAAAGTCATGCAAGACACAATATTTGCATGTGCGATGAGCGCATATGACAATGCCTCAAATCCCAACCGGAGCAGGGGCGGTCTCAAGAAGTGCGATGAAATGTGAGTTTAGCACATGCCCAGGTGCCTACCATTCAGACATGAGCCGGCAGGGCTCTACGGATTCCCACCGCCCACTAACACGCCTCCAGCATCCACTCGTTCCCCAAGACGGTTGATAAGGCGCTGCCGGCAACCCAGAGGTTAGAAGCACTGCTCCGGGCCACACAGGGGCTAAGCCAGTACCGGCTGGTACTCAAGCAGGGCGAGCCCTTTGCCCCTGTGGTTCTCCGAGTGCACAAGGACCCGGTCTCCATCGTGGAAAAGGTGTTGGAACAAAACCCCAAGAGCTACACCAACATCCAGGACCTGATCGATGTCGGGAAGAATATGGTCGCGGCCGGACTCACGGTGCGAGACAAGGCTGGGCATTCAGCCCTGACACCAGAACAGGAACCAAGCCAACGCTTCATTGCCGAGAGGCGAGTCACGGCCATGTGCATCGACGCAGCGCTGATGGAGGACGACTTCGAGACGGCATATTCGTACGTTGTCAATCGGTTGGCCGCGGCGGGGGGTCCGCCCTCTGGCCCCGGGTCCTGCTCCCCAGCCGTATCGGACGAGTGGTCATGGAAGGCAGCGCTGCAGGCGGGTAAGTATCGCCGGACAGCGCGGACTATGCGGCCGACACACCTGGGTACCGGCAGCGGCAACCCCGAGATCCGGCACCTCGAGCAGCGCATAGAGTGCCTGTCGGCGGCGCTGCGCATCGCCCCCACCGCGACGCTGCAGGAGATCCTCAACGCGTTCCGGCGCTGCGAGGAGGAGCTCGACGTGGCCGTCCGCGCCGAGGCCGAGCGCGAGCGTGCCTGGGATGACGCCGGCGACATGCAGGCCATGCCGGGCGGCTTCGCTGCCGCCGCCGTCTCCGACCCCGCCGCCCCCGGCCGCGCGGCCGGCAGCTTTTCCAGCGCGGCCAGGCAGCAGGCGGACGAGGCGCCGCTGTCGCTCTTCGACCTGTCGCGGGCGACGGCGCGCGCGGCGCAGAAGAACTTTTCGGCTCTGTCAAGCCTCAAGCGGCAGCCTGGGAACGCGAGGGACGCCTCACCCGCCGCTGGTAGCGTACGGAGCGCCGACCACAACGAGCCGTCGCTGGCGTCGTCGCTGGCGTCGCTGACGTCGATCTCCATGTCGGCGTCTTCGTCGCAGCAGGGCGCCGACCACTCGGACGGCGAGCCGCGGACGCGGAAGAGGGACCAGTTGAGGGAGGCGGCCGTCGGGACGCTGGTGTCGGGGGTCGGATGGCTCGTTGGCGCACAACCTGCGGACCGCGGCCAGGATAGGGACTGACGCGGTGGTGTCTGTTGCGGCGGCATGCGTTTCTTGCATCTTTGAATCAGGCCACTATGGATATGGATATCCGCTCGTTCTTCATAGATGAGATTCCTTGGTGATGAAAACTATGACTTGTATGATTGTTGACAGGCCTCCTGATTCTGCCCGAATGTGAAGGACCGCGGAGCTGTCAACTGGCAGGTCAAGGGTTGGGAAAACTCGCATGCGTCCATCGCCAGGAACAAGAGCGCCAAGACGAAATACCCGGGGGGCGTCAACTCGATGTTCCCATGGAAATTACCAGTCTCATGCCAAGACGCCAACGAGACGAAACGAACAGCCAGCCGAGGGAGGCTGAGTTGGCATCCTACCTCCTCCACGCCGCCGCGTCGCGCGTAGCTAATTTCCCCTTTTCTCGAGCACGGCCGGGCGTCGTCATCTCTATCACAGCCGCTGTCGTCGTCGTCGTCGTCGTCGTCGTCGTCGCAGCCAATGTTTCTCTGGGGGCGCGCCCTGTGTACTTGGCGCGCTCCAGATGGTCCATTTGGAATGCCCCGTTTTTTTCTATTGCCTAAGCAGTTTTGGCGTTTGCGAGCAGCAGCAGCCACGCTGCGAATTCATGTCAGCCTAGACGGCGATGCCGAAGGTATTTTCCAAGTTTGTTCTTTCTCGCTTATGTCGTTGTTGAATTGGTTGTATCTTCACATCCACTCACCCACCCAGCCACAAAAGGCTTAGAGCTTTTGCATTAGAATAAAAGCATAGACACAAGATAGATGGATACATCGATGCATGTCTCTTTTCCTATACCTCATCGGTGTAGTTGACGGCAGGCGGCACACCCCGTCAGACGGTATTCGGAGGACAGCCGGGAAGTGACATTTCCGCAAATTGCAAACGGGGAGAACAAAAAGCCGCCGGCCTGATCACTATTCAAACATGCAGCCATAGGCCTAGAAGCGGTTGTGATTGGTATGACTCCTCAGGCATCATCTGTCGATCCCTCCCGCTTGCCCCGTGGCCATGGAACAGCAAGACGGGCCATCTAGAGCACCGAAAGCCTAACGGCAGAGTGCGGAGGCTGGACCCAACCCCGAGCACCGAGGGGGTCAGCCCCCGGGGTCTTGGCAAAGTGCGAAGCGAAAAGGCGGCCGGAAGACTCACACGCCCAGAAGCGGGAGGTCGCATTTTGGTTTTTTTTTTTTTCTGGGGTTTGTTTTTTTTTTTTAGCACGTTGGAGATGGATGAGAGACTGGCCAAGTTGCGTGGGCCCCACATGCCCACAACCTTGGGGACGCAAGCATTTGACAAGCCTCAAAGGGCGTAGGTGCAGTAAATACGCTGGGCCACCACTAGGGCCACGAGTACCGAGACCCCCCTTATTTATTTCGAGGCTTCGTCACAGGTGACCAGCTATCCGGAATAGGTAACTCGTGTTCTTTTTTGCTGCTATGCGCATAGTTGGTGTGGTCAGTGCGCTCATATGAGTCATCACGCATCGCACCTGGCTCAATTCAGGCCATCCATGTTTCGCGAATCCCGCTTGCGTTGATGTAACCGCACAGAGCCGGCTGGTCCCCGGGTCTAATGCGGAGTGAAACGCCGCCTTTGTGCGTCGGGAGCGGGCTGTTCTGTTGTGGTAGTTTTTACACAGGCCTCGCTCACAAACCCGCCTATCTCCGAGCTCACGCGGAGCATCCTGCAGCGGCTGGAGATGCGTCACTCCAACTGCAGGACCCTGACCTACCTCAAACCCGAGCACAGACATCGCCGCCCCAGAGCTATCGGTTTAGCCCGGCACAGACCTCTGCATGTTGGTTGGTAGATCCCTAGGTACCTAGGCACCACCTACCCATCAAGGTGAGCGAGCCGTAATCACGGTAACTTGTCAAGAATGCCTCCTGCCACGCCTCCTCTGGCCGTATTCTCTCCGGATTCTCTCCGGATAGCCAATGACGGCCGTTTCCAAGGCTCCGGGTACCAGATCCATCAGCCTGTGCCACCACAAAGCTCTCTCTTAGCCTCTAGCCGATTTCTATGTATATCGACAAGACCATCAAGACACTCAACCATAGGACACAACGCCCGTCAGCTGCTTGATTTCAATTTCGTTGCCAGTCAGCCTAGAACACAGCCTCGGCCTCAGCTCTTAGGGATGCGGGTGCTTTGCAGGGCCCGTGCTATAGGAACAGGTACCATGTATTATAACTTGTCAAGTAACTCACGCGAGCAAATAAGGTCGGGACCGAAGCCGTCCTCGAGACGTTTACGTGAGGTCCCCGTGCTCTCTCTGACCACCACAAAACAGTCGCGGGTCAACCGCAACCCTCTTGGTGGCATTGCCCAGGTGGTGGCTGTGCGTCACCGGCTTTGTGTGTACCTAGGTAGGTAGCATGGAACATTTCAGAATGGCCTCAAAAGCGCCTGCGGGAGATTTGCAGTCGCAAGCAAGTGCGTGCGCAACCCATTGTTTAAGGCAGGCGGCAGTCGACGTAACCCTGCGAGAGTACATACCTGCTAGGATGGCTGCCTTGTGGTCGAAACCACACGCCCCCACCACCACTGCGCGGCTCCGGAACGACATGCGAGGGTTGGAATTCCGCTGTTGGACGCACACCACACTTACAGCGTTGGTCGCGGTTCCTGACACGTCCGCGCTGAGCATCAAATAGGTCAAATTGATCTGCCTACCTAGACCGAAATTGCTGCCATGGATTCGTCGATAATTTTGCGCGCAGCGTCTACCCGTCGCGTGCCGACGAGACGAAAAACCTCAGGCGAGTTCAGGCCGCAGGCCGCAGAGGATGCTGGCCAGCTGACCTGGGGAATTGGCGGGTAGGAGACGTCAAGTTAGGGATCGAGGTCACTCGTCTCCACAATTAAGCTTATTCCTCATGCCAACAAGGCTGGTGGGTACGTACCTTGTCGTCTGAATTACAGTGTTGACACTGTAAGGGAAACCTTACCCGCCGCCTTTTTGATCGGGTGGAAACGGCGACCATTTTTGTTTCTTCTTTGCAAATCGAAACAAGCAAGGATTCGCCCATGGATGCTCATCAATGCTTCTCACGGCCTTGTCCTCTCGCTTAGATGGTATTCACATTCAGCCAATCTGTTTCGTTCCGTTTCTTTTTCTTCCTTTTCCTGGCAGGACGATAATCGCGCGGGGTGCACGCCAAGTCATTCAAATCACCCGCCCTTGTCCTTTTGCTTCTTAGCCCGCTTTTCGTATTTCGTGTTTGTCTCTCTTCCTTGCCGGCGCCAAGCTCAGCTCGCGGCTGGGGTCCCTGCTGGCCTCGGTTTCGCATCGAGAGCACCCAAGGGCCCCTCGCGCATCAGATTAACCACGTCCGACTATACTTTCACCAAGTACCCTGATGGATGAGTCTTTTCACCCACCCATCCCAGTGAGCGGACGCGCATGGCATGTCCCACTTCACGTTACATGCATGCACTTTGCGGCTCCACGTCCCGTCCTCGTCCACCCGTCCCCATGTTTCCTGTCATTTACCTAGCCTCTACATGCCCTGGCCCTGGATGGCAGGTATTCAGTACCGAGAGTCTATCGGCCAAGGAGATCCCAGACCCACGGGCACGCCCCTCCCTGCCGCTCTTTTTTACACTCCGCCGTTGACTCCCTACAGTCCGTCCACACCACCACCATCCACACCTCACACCCTGGTTCCCGTGCCTCGATCCTACGGTCCGCCCCAGGCACACTCTACGCTCGCGGCCCCGCCGCCGTTGACAATTAGGCATTCCCTTCGTCGATAAATGCGGACATGGCTTGGCTGTCGTCCTGTAGCTGGGGCCTCAAAGCCACGAACCACCGTAACATTTCTGTTGTGGGGGCGCAGACCAAGCTTCTTCGTCATCTCTTCTCCTTGACAAATGCAGCGTCACCACCTCCCGGATGTTATCCCCCATATGGCCCGCTCTTCCGCCGACCTAAGCTTCCCGCGATAATTTCTTCCGCGTCATCCCCTCAGGCATCATCCTGTTTTGAGAACCATCCTTCATATCTCATAGTCTGTCTATACACCCCCTTCTTTGCTGGTGGAGCAATACTGTGACTCGACTTATACACGTCCTCCTCCCCCTGGCTAAGCCCTATGGGTCTTGTAACCCCGTCAGCCTCGTGATTTGTGATATCTCTGGAGTTGAGGCGGGTATCCATCGACAGCGGCTGGGGCGCTTCACCTTGCCGATACCCGATACTGTCTTGCCGGAAGCAATACTCTCGTTTATTTAAAGATCCACGTATTCCCGCTTCCAGAGGTCGGTATCAACAACATCATCATCAACAACAACCCACGTTTGGCATTGCCGTAGACCTCCCGCCTCGAACCCCACCCTTATTCGATAGCCCACATAATATCTTCTTATAATCGATCCCGAGCCGGACGTGGGACCTCTAATATCTCTGGCGACTGAGTCGTTCTGTTTGGCATATGTGAGCCACTCTTGTCACTTGCGCCCTCTTCTACATGTCCTCCTCGCAAGACCCTCAAGATCGAAAAGGCAAAGGCGTGCCGACCTATTCGCTTGAGATCTTGGAGGAGACGGCAGATCAAGCCCAGTCTGCTCACCAGCACGGCACCACAGAGAAGTCGAGGTGGAAGCGGAAGAGCAAGAGCAAGAAGGACCAGTCGGGATCCGACACAGAGACAGAAGCCCCCAAGATGTCGTCCCGCTCGTCAAAGACGTCGTCTCCATCCGAGTCGACCAAGAAGCACGGCTCTTCGTCCAGACACAGGGCCCCTCAGAATGAGGACTGGACCGAGGTGACAGACCCCGAGGAGAGGAGGCGCATCCAGAACCGGATCGCCCAACGCAAGTTCCGTATGTCGCCTATTCCGCCCGCCCCGCTCTTTTTTCCCATTTGTCGTAAAAAAAAAATACATATAGGCCGACTAACCGAAACAATAACAGGAGGCAAAGCCAAGGAGCAGAGGGAGAAAAATGAGAGGGATCAGCGCAACATGGAGCATGCGGGCGACAGCTATCGCGTGCCCGAGGCCGGCGAGATGGCAACCGACGTGCAGGCCGCGCTCTCGGGCCTGCCCTGGGGCGGCCTCAACATGCAGTACGCCATGGGCCGCGGCCCCGAGGGCGGCTACGGCAGCGGCGGCCACGGCGGCGGCGCCAGCCACCCGGCCTCGGACCCCATCTACACCGACAACACGCACTACCTCAGCCCCTACGCGACCAGCTACCCGTACACGGGCAGCACCGGCTGGGACGACCAGACGGGCAGCAGTCCCGGCGGCGAGCAGCTCTACTACGACAACAGTACGACTTCTTACTACTACGACTACGATACGAGCCCAAGACAATAAACGGGAGGCTCGATCGGAAACTCTTCTGCTCTTTTTTTTTTTGTTGTTTCAACTACTTTTTTCTTGGGTATTTCATATATCAGAACCAATCGAGGTCTGACGGTAGCAAGCGGATTTTGGCATACATGGATCACGGTCGGGTTACAGGGCATATCAGCCCAGAGGGTCAATCAGATCCTGATGGCTTTTTTTTTTTTCCCTCAATTTTACTGGCGTTGGAGGGACTGTATCTGCATCTCATGCTTTCTGTTTGACATCATCATCTTCCCCCCACTCCGGTTTTTGTACAACAACTCTCCTTCTGCTTACTTTCTCTTCCTGTTGTTTTTACTAGACTGTTTCTCCTAGACCTTCTCCCTTCAGCCCTGACAGACGGACGCAAGTCAAGGACAACCCGGTTAGAATAGCATCTCCACACACACACATACACACACAAGATAGACAGGCACCCCTAGAGCCGGCGGGCAGAGAACGCCCAGCTACGCGCCTGGGGGGAAGCACAGGGCGGAGACATACCCAGAAAGTTGCCGAGAGGCCACTTTGCTGGCTGGACCTGTCCAATAATCTCAACACACCCCATTTTTCACGAATGCGTATAGAATCTCTTCTCGCTTGTTCGCGTGCTGTAGCTCCGCCACGTTCGCTTGGCGGGTGCAACCCCAGCAGGGTTCCAGCCCCAAGCCCAGTCTCTAAAGCAACGACAAGGAACCGGCCAAATCATGGCGGCTTTTTGGCTCCCTTCTTGTCAAGGCAGCAATTTTTTGCTGCAGTAGTGCCGATTGTTAATCGGCCCGCTTCAGGCTAAGTACCTTCGGATTTAACAAGCGAGCTCTCGGCCGAGTTTGGTCGCCCGGCTTGTGTGCAGATCACAACATCTTTATCGAACAGGTTGAATAGCCTTACCAGCCTGCAGGATGCAGATCTTATCATGTGCCTAGTATATGTCCGAGGATTTACGGTACATATAGATGTGGCGTGCTACGTTCCAGCCCGCATACGCGCTCTCCCTGAAAGCGCAGTCCCAACCATGCACCCTCAACCTCAAAGTTTGTAATTTTTCTACACACCACCACGACGCCCCGTCACAGTCACCTCTCAAACGTCCAATCCTCATTTCGAACGGACACCATGGCCTGTCCAAGGGCGCAAGCGCGCACACGAGGACCTCGAACTGCACACGTAAGGCAGCAAGGCCAAGTATCGCAACGTGATTTCTTTCCAACCGCGCGATATCCCAAAAGCTGCCATTCCTCCACGGTGATTGGCGCGGAGGCGGGCGCCGGCAGGGGGCACACGCGCCTTCCTCATCACTCCCAGGGGCTAGCTGGAGAGCCGCGTGGTTGGTGACAACCTAACATTCCGCGTGTGATGAGAATGGATGGGTGTGTAGGTAGTGAGTGAGGCTTGAGCGTGAGGGGGGACCCAGGGCGTGAAACATCGTGAAGGACGGGGCGTTGGTGCGATATGATCAAGCTATCCGGAGGACGCCGCAGTCATGGGTTTTCTAGCCGGGGCACCAACCATGCCGAAAGAGGAATCATGCCGCGAATTTAAACCGTGCCTGCCAAGCCATGCACAGAATCAGGTCGAAGGTCCATGTGCATGTATAGATTCAGGTTGACGACTGTATGATGTGGCACCTTAGGCAGCAACATGCCGACACATGACGTATGCCGGAAAGAGGCAGGGGAGCCGGAAAGACGGAGCGAACGAAGAGAACGGGCGCGGGGAGCTCCTTAATCTCCGGCGGCTCGTGAGCGAAGCCACGATGTGTCTGTCCATTCTGGGCCGCCGTTCGCGGCACGCTGGTGGCCTTGCAGCAGGAAATGGAGGGAGGCTGTGCAAAAGTACGATAACCTGAGGTGTCGAGGAGTCACCACGTAATGTCACTTGGAAGGGGGGTCTCATGTGGATTGCGCCAAAGCATAGGCGCCGTCAAATGGACGGAGCCGAATGCGAGGAATACTCGGTCGACGCAGCCTGGCCAAGCTTTCTGAGGTAATCCCGACGCGGAGATGGTGTTGGCGCACAGTGCCGGCAATTCCCCGCGACTTCACCCCAACCTCCTTGGAGCACGTGGTGCAACTTTCTTCTTCAGGGTTAGCGCGGTCGCGGTTATCCATGGCCCCACAGCACTGCTTATCGTGACTGACCGCCCGGCAGAAACAGGGGAGCTGTTCTTGTCGCGACAAAAAAAAAAAAAGGTGGTCCCCGCCTCGGCTCGAAATTGTCAGGATCGCTTCACACCTACCTAAAGTTGGTGTTGCTGCATCCGGACTTGATCGCCATCTTATCCGCTGCAGGTCGCTTCACGCAAATATGGCAGAAAACGCCAATGGGACCGGAGACGGTCCCTGGATCAAGCAGGATCAGGGACAATTGAAGAATGCGGCCGAACTCAAAGGTATGTTCTGCCCCCTGCTCGAGAGTCATAGATAGAACCTCGAATAGTCTAGACAACGCCCAACAGCTTTGCTGACCATGCCGGCCGAGTGCCGAGACCAGAGGCCAAGCGCTTGAGGAAGGAGGCCATGCGCAAGGCGCGGGCCGAGACCCGCAAGCAGAAGCGGGCGATCAAGGCCGAGGCCAAGAGGGCGCGCAAACTCAACACCAAGCGGGCGGGCAAGTGGGCGTCGGAGACTCGCAAGGCGCAAGAAAAGATCAAGAAGGCCATCAACAGGCCCGACAAGACGGCGAAGCGCATCCGCCGCATGGGGCTACGCGCCGACAAGCTCAAGGCCCAGGCCATCAAGCTTATGGCCGAGGCGGAGAGGGCCAAGGCGACCTACGAAGTGCTCATGAAGCGGGAGCAGGAGCGCAAGGATAAGGAAAAGGCCGACAAGGAGGCCGAGAAGTCCGAGAAGAGGGAGGCTATGGGTCTGGGTGAAGGCGACTTTGTGGGCCTGGATGTCGACTCGGACGAGGAAGTTGCGCCGCCAAACAAGTCTGCCGCCAAGAATGCCGACACTGCCCCGGATGAGAGCGATGACTCTGATGCTTCCAGCAGCGAGGACGAAGATTCGAGCGAAGAGGACTTGAGTGAGGATGAGTCGAGCGAGGAGGAGAAGCCCAAGCCCAAGTCGCGCAACAAGTCGAAATCGAACCCAAAGCCCGACCCTGCCCCCGCAGTTGTGTCCGAAGACAAGAAGAAGTCAAAGAAGGACAAGGCAAAGGACGGCAAGAAGCCAGCAGAGGAGAAGCCAGTAGAGGCACCGGCGTCCAAAGAGCAACCCGTCGAGCCTAGAGAGAAGGAGGCCAAGAAGGCGCGCAAGGCCGGGAAGAAGAGAAAGCGGGAGCAGGAGACCCCTGATGCATCCCCCGAGGCCGAAGAGGAGGCTGCCACCAAGAAACAGAAGAAGTTCAAGAAAAAGAAGGGCAAGGATGCGGATGCGGCACCTGCCGAGCAGAGCAAGAAGCCCTCAGCGTCGGCGGCGCAGTGGAACGTGTCCGACTTGGAGGGCGGAGCCGCGCGGCAAAGTAAGTTCCTCAAGCTGCTCGGAGGCACCAAGGGCGGCGGCGCCTCACCAGTGGCGGATGCTACCGGTACCAAGTCCACGACCCAGGCCGGCAATGCTAGCCGCTCCGAGGCTGACCTCCTCTACCAGTTTGACTATGGCATGAAGATGAAGCATGAGATGGGTGGGCAGAAGAGGGGCTTGGGGGCGTGAGTATCCCACGTGCCTGGTACGAATTGTTCCTGTTCGAAATACCCTTGGAAGTTGAGTTGCATTAACCGCACGCACGCTGTTGCCGCGTTGTGCCAGGTTTGGAGTTTGCGGGGTACGGCGCCCAAAATCATGATATCTATATCTATACATGAAGTAATCACAGGATTGTTTGCTGCCTACATACTCGACCTAGCCGCACAAGTCCATTGCAGGTGTGAAATACGCCTGAAATACAATGACAAGACAAATTAACGCTAACCGGGGTGTCATATCTAAAGTAGATGACAAAACATGAGCCAGAAAGAAAGGAAGGAGGAACAAAAGGACGATCGCGCACACGGCGCAATATATCTCAAAAAGGCGCTAAAACACCATCATGGCTGAAGCGAGCCCATCCAACGTGTACAAGCCATGACCGCCGCTGGCCTGGCTTCCAGGTCTATCGCTTTTCTGCGCCATTACGTGCTGTCGCAGCTCAGCAGCGACAGCAGGCATGTGACGTCATGTAGCCCACAAGGGCGCTGGGCGCCATCTCCCGGGCCGGAGGGAGGTAAAAAAAGAAGAAAAAGAAATAGACCGTTGCATATATATGGCTTTCGTATATTGCGGTTCGAGCTTGTCCTCCGGTGGACCCGTTTTCCCGAGACAAGGCAAGTCGGCGTCTCGGTCCCCCTCCTAGTCCCTGCGAGGAGACGGGAATATTGGGATACGCGCTCGGCATGCGGCGTCGGTGCGCAATTTTCGGTGGTTTTTTTTCTTGTTCTTTTTACAAAAAGAAGCGCGAAAAGACTTCGAAGAGCAGGCCGCCGAAGACGACGAAGCCGAGTAGACCTATGACCAGGACGGTTCCATTAGCAGATATTCCTTCCTATGGTCTTGCGCGCGCGCATGTCGCAAAGGGCACGCGCAATGGTCCGGAGAGTCCGGAAGAGACGTACCGAGCCAGATGGGCGAGATGGGTGACTTGTGCACCTCCTTTACGCGCTGCTTGATGTCCGTCTCGGCCTTGCCGCGGCGCGCCTCCTGGTCCTTTTGGAACTTTGCGTTTCGGCGCCGCTGCTCGGGTGTTTGCGCCTGTTGTGTGGGAGCTTGTGTCAGTTGGGGGG
>PYSS01000170.1:0-61760 GCA_003049465.1 Magnaporthiopsis rhizophila
GCTTCCGGTAGGGACTGGCCGATAACATGCAATTTCGTGACGGACGTTCTCAGCTAACTTTGTATTTTTGAAACCCAAGGCCCCGATCTCTCACAACTGTCACAAGGTCGCCTTCAATCACCCTCCTTTTCGCCGTCCGCTTCATTTGGACCCGGGAACCGTGGCCAGCAGGTGGGACAAAACTATGGGACGATGAACACAGAGATCCACCTCCCGCCAGGTTAGTCAGTGCGATCCATGCCGGCTTAGCCCTGCTAACTCTCGAGTCAGAGCGTCCGGAAACCCCGCCGCAGCCGTCCGCTACCATCCCCTTCTCCCGCGACCCCGATTTTGTTGACCGCGGCGACATTCTCGACCAGCTTCGCCAGCGGTGTTTCAAACCGGCTGGCCGTGTGGCTTTGGTTGGCCTGGGTGGCATTGGGTACGTATTATTCCAAAATATTCTGTGCCAAAAAAAAACTAACAGCAGTAGCAAATCGCAGCTTGCTATCGAATTCGCCCATCGAACCGCCGAGGAAACACCCAACAAATGGATCTTCTGGATCCACGCTGGCACGCAGGCCCGCGTCGAAGAAGGCTTCCAGGCCATTGCCGACGTTGTCAAGCTGCCTGGTCGGAACCGGCCTAAGGCCAACGTATTACAGCTCGTATACGGTTGGCTCTCCAACGAACAGAACGGCCGATGGACCATCATTTTTGACAGCGCTGACGACGGAGGCGTGTTTTATACGACGAACGATGGCCGCAAAGGAAAACCGTTGGCAAGCTACCTCCCACAAAGCCGAAACGGATCCATCGTCGTCACGACTCGCAACAGGGACCTAGCATTCAGGCTTACAGGGGACCACAAGAACATCATTGACATTAAGCCCATGGTACTGGCCGATGCTCTCCTTCTCCTAAAGAAAAAACTGGGCCCGCTCCCAGATACGGACACAGCCAAAGCCCTGGTGCAGGCACTCGACCTTGTTCCCCTTGCCATCAGCCAGGCGGCAGCATATATCCAGGCAAGGTCGCCGCTGAGCTCCGTCAGGGAGTACCTGACCGAATTTCACAAAGGCGAACGCAAACGGACTCGGCTCCTGGGCCACGATGCAGGTGACCTGCGGCGGGATGGTGGGGCATCAAACGCCATCCTTACGACTTGGCAGATTTCATTCGAACATATCCGGTTCAAAAGATCTTCCGCAGCCGACCTTCTTGCACTCATGAGTTTCTTCGATAGACAGGGCATTGCTCTATCGCTTCTTGAGCCTGTCAGCACCGAAAGTGTCCAGCAGGACTCAGGGTCCGAATCTGGCAGCAGCGACGAGGCAGATGACGATTTGAAAGACGATGTGGCCATCCTGCGAAACTTTTGTCTTGTATCTACAAGCGAGGACGCGAAAGCATTGGAGATGCACGGGCTTGTACAGCTGTCGATGCGGCAATGGCTGGAAGCAGACGGGCTGCAAAACAAATTCAGGCGACAGTTTATTGAGCGGATAGCGGCGGCGTTTCCTACGGGGGACTACAGCAACTGGGCAACATGCCAAAAGCTATTTGCGCATGTCGAAGCAGCCATAAACTGCCGACCAACTGAGGAAGGTACGCAGGAGTTGTGGGCAGGCCTCATGCACCGCGGGGGATGGTATTCGCTACAACAAGGCAGATACGATGCAGCAGAGCGGATGGCGGGCAAAGCAAAAAGAAGTCGTGAAAAACAGTTGGGAAAAAGCAACAAAAAAACACTGGGTAGTACAGCGTTGCATGCGTCGACATACAGGAAACAAGGCCGGTGGGAAGAGGCTGAAAAGCTAGAGGTGGAAGTGATGGAAACTCGCAAAACCAAGCTCGGGGTCGACCATCCGGATACGCTAACGAGCATAGCCAACCTTGCGTCGACATTTTGGAATCAAGGCCGGTGGGAAGAGGCTGAAAAGCTATTTGTGGAAGTGATGGAAACTCGTAAAACCAAGCTCGGGGTCGACCATCCGGATACGCTAATAAGCATAGCCAACCTCGCGTCGACATTTTGGAATCAAGGCCGGTGGGAAGAGGCTGAAAAGCTATTTGTGGAAGTGATGGAAACTCGCAAAACCAAGCTCGGGGTCGACCATCCGGATACGCTAATAAGCATAGCCAACCTCGCGTCGACATTTTGGAATCAAGGCCGGTGGGAAGAGGCTGAAAAGCTATTTGTGGAAGTGATGGAAACTCGCAAAACCAAGCTCGGGGTCGACCATCCGGATACGCTAACGAGCATGAATAACCTCGCTTTCACCTGGAAGGATCAGGGCCGGCATGCAGAGGCCCTAGCGCTGATAAAGGACTGCGTGCAGGCTCGGCAGCGGGTCCTTGGTCCAGACCATCCGCACACTCTCTCATCTCTATCGACCGTATCCAATTGGAGTAACTAGGATAATATGTAATATTTATTCCTACCTAAAGTAACATGCGTGGTTGTGACGGGCGTGGCTGTTTCCTAATTATTTTCGGGTTCTGTCACGGGACTAGACCAAGGTAGTACCCGTTACACCAAAGCAAAAGGGAACGTTGTCGTATCCAGGACTACGATACGCTTGGTCCTCATATAAGGGATCGTACCGTGACAGGTTCGAATATAGCTACAAAAATAGCTATATTGTTGGAATAGGCATTTGTGTGCGCGTGCGATCCGGAAAAGGAGGACGGAATGGAGGGACCCTCTGGGACCCGCACGGGCCAATCGGCCTATGCGGTTAGAGCGGAGGATCGCCCTTTGAGCGGTCGCCTCCGCGCTATAAAAGGGCAGTCCTGTGCCCTACCTTAGGCAGATAGATTCCTTCCTCCGTGTTGTTACAATTGCAAACCTTCTGCTCCTAGGGTAGGGCACCTAGGGGGCGGTATGAGCAGTGCTTGGTCGTGCAAGGTCGCCTTGCACGTGATCTGTGGGTCTGATAGGAACGTTGTCTGTTATTGCTTGCCCAAGAGGGTATCTTGGAGCTAACTTAGGTTGACTGATGCCGAGGCCTCAGTTAAGAACTACACAAGGGAAGGAGGCTCTCCCCTCTATATACCCGAGGCTCCTTGTGCCTCCTGGCGTGCTATGTTTGCTATGTTCATAGCAGGCATAGCACCCTTTTTTCTTAGGTAAGCTACCACGTGACTCCTGACAGTCTGGCCTTGGTCACTGGGCCCCTGGCCTTCGTGACTGCGGGGTAAAGGCATCCCGTTGGGGCTTAGCCTCCCAACCCTTCTGCCCCCTGCCAGCCGTGGTCGTAACACGTGTGCACAATAATAGGACTTTTCCCAGATCATAAAGATCGTTGTTCACCCCTTTTGGAGAGCTCCGAGCCGACTTAACAGGAGTAACCTCCTCTTACTAACAGGTACGCTAATTACAAGGACAGCAGGCGCACATTTAGTTGGACTGGGCCCTGCAATGCACTAAAGTTAGCGCTATGCAGGGCCTCAAGCAATTGTGGTTACATGTTACGACCACAGCTGGCAGGGGACAAAAGGGTTGGGAGGCTAAGCCCCAACAGGACGCCTTTACCCCGCAGTCGCGCAGGCCAGGGGCCCAGCGACCCCTTCCATGCTGTGGGGGAGTCACGTGATCACCAAGGTGATCTGTGATCTGCCTCACAGATCACAGATCAAGGAACCTAGTAAGGAGGTCGTCCGCCTATAAGTAGGGACAGGACCTCCGGGGAAAACAGGTAGTCTTGACTGAGGCTTCGGCATCAGTCAACCTAAGTTAGCTCCAAGGCACCCCCTTGGGCAAGCAACAACAGACAACGTTCCTACCAGACCCAGACCACGTGCAAGGCGACCTGCAAGACCAGTACTGCTCAACACCGCCCCTAGGTGCCCTACCCTAGGAGCAGAAGGCCTGTGATTGTAACAAGTAGTTATTTTTAATAATAGTTAATTATATTAAATAAATACTCAGCTAGGCTTGTAAATTGCACTTCAAAGGTCACGTCACGCGGTATTACCCGGTTCGGTGGCTGAAGCGATAATTAAAAGTTTTGTAGGCGCCAAACTCGAATTTTTTGGCTGACCTCGCGATCGGGCGAAAAGTAAGTGGACTCGCTTTGCTATAAAAAGGTCCGCTCGACAAACTCCTTAGCTTTGGCGAGCTGGTTTCGGCATGGCACTAC
Source organism: Magnaporthiopsis rhizophila (assembly GCA_003049465.1). Lineage (NCBI taxonomy): Eukaryota > Fungi > Ascomycota > Sordariomycetes > Magnaporthales > Magnaporthaceae > Magnaporthiopsis > Magnaporthiopsis rhizophila. Next base: position 4,125 of record PYSS01000170.1, read on the forward strand.
GATCCTCAACCCGACTAGGTCGTGTATATGGCGCAGCACGTCGTTCAAGCTTTCGAATCGCTTTCCCTCTTCCTCAGCGAGATGACCGTCACGTCGCCGAAGGGACTTGTCGATAGACTCGACCTCTCTGACCCGCGCGGAGAGCCAGCATGGATGCCTCTATTCATGACACCTTTCTCCAACAGCTCCTCGAGGCCCTACATCATCCTCTTGTAGACAACTTGCACGGCGGGCCAGATCTCGCGGGTAAAGGCCCCCCTTAGGGGCTTGCTCCTTGCCGTGGGATCGTCCACGTTCGGCGCCTGCAATCTCTCAACCAGGCCGTCGATTTGGTCCGGAGTTGCCATGCCGTTGCCGTGGATTTGAGACGGGGTACACGCGTTTCCGGTCAGCGCGTGAGTCTTAGGACGCAATCGCTTCGTCGGGTGACCTCTTTTGTCTGCCTGAACTGGAGCTTTAAGAGCGGATTCCATTGTGTCTTGTCTTGCCACCGGCAATCGAAATGACGTTTGAAAGGATCGAGATGATAATATGATCGGGCCAAGCTGTCACTGCATCCGACGAACGACTACGATTTCATGGCAATGGGAAGAGGAACTGCAGTAGATAAAAGTTGAGCACAAGCTGGGCAGGGAGGGCATTCTCCGTCCTCTCTAGGGGAGAAAAGGTGGAGGTAACTCGTTGCTGGAGGCGACTCGACATAGCCGCACTTGGGCAACCTCCTGTATCCAGATTCACTCAGGGACCCATGTGGATATACGCAGCCCACAGCCTCGGATCGCCGACACGCCAGAGCTTGCGCCGCCCGGTGGCGGCCGATATAGAGTGTCCGTCTCTGGAGCTAGAGATAAACCCGGCACCGGGACGCGCAAGGTCGCGCAGGGCTCGCGCGCCGTCGTGCACACCGCGGGCCACGGCCTCATCCGAGACGAAGAGACCAGCTTGCGCGATGGCGGCGTAGACGCGGCGGGCGACCTCGACGCAGTGACTGTCCGAGACCTCCCACAGCGAGCCTATGACGTGCTGGAAGCCGACCAGCTGGCAAGCGCTCATCAGATGCAGCCCTTCGTCGACCAGCTCGTCGGCGCGGCTGCTACCTGTCGAGCAGGCCGACAGATAGGCCAGGAAACGCGGCCGCTCGTGCCGCCGGAATTCGTCGATCAGGTCCGCCACCGTCAGCGGCGCCCGCTTCCAGTCGCGCAGCAGCAGTGCGCTTTGCAGCGGATTGAAGGCGTGGGACAGTCCGTGGCCGGCGAAATGCAACAGGCTGGTGTCACGCAGCCGCCCAATCAGCTCGGCCCTGTCCGGCTCCACAAGCACTTCGGGCACGTCAATGGTGGCGGCCGCCTGGGGAGTGGTGGCCGTCGACTGTGGCGAAGGCTGCGAAAGCAGCTGGTCACGCACGGCCTTGGCCTCGTCCCTGGCGGCTCCAAGTGTGGTATGATCCTCAGTCACCTCCATGGCCACGACTAGCGCTTTGGGCGGCAGGCTTTCCCGGACTGCCTCTTCCGCCGTCGCCTCCTCGTCCTCCGCCTCCTCGGGACTTTTGCGGGCGCCTCGCAGGCGATTTCGCTGTGCGAACAGCAACGCCCTGATAGAGGGGCTATAGGAAGACAGGGTCCGCTCAAGCAGTGTGTCCGACAGCGCAGCTCCTTCTTCGTAGTGGCCCGCGGCATGTATAGGCAGCGAGCACAGGGGGCCTGTCGGGATCCACCACACACGCGGCAGCTTGGCCGTCTCCTGGACCGCCTCTGGCTTCTCCTTCGGACACTCTCCCTCCGGGCCTCCTGCTGGGCAGCTCTTCCCCGCCGCAGTCTCCGAGATGTTCGTCTCGCGTATTAGTTCCTCCAGACGGTCTTTCTGCTTGGTCCCCTGTTCGGCCTTGCCATTTTTCTTAGTCATTGACGCCAGAGCCGCCCTGTCCCGCTTGATCTGCTCGAGATGCTGGAGCACCGGCCACGCTAGCTCGTCCCACAGCCACGCCAGGAGCTTAAACATTTCGGGCTCCGTGATTGACTTGGATTTGAGCGCGTGGCTCCACCTTACGATGTCAGAGTGTCTGAGACCCGGCAACGGCTCCAGCTCGACGTCGCGATCGTGGTGAACGATGAAGGCGTCGCACCGGAACGTACTGACGTTCACAACCACGATGGCCCCCGCCGCCGCCGCGCACTGCAGTTCAGTCACTGGCGGGGTCCGCATAAAGTACTCGAAGCCCTTAAATCCCTGAATCTTCTCAATTAAGACCTCCAGATCTTGCGCGAGCCGCTCCCGCCGTGTGGGCTCCGCAAAGGAGGCAAGGGCCGTGCGGGCAGTCATGGGCGAGCCGTGTGATGCTGCATCAGCAGCAACAGCAGCACCACCGTTGGCAACGGCGATAATGTCGTCAGCGGCTGCCGCCGGAATCGGGCTGTCGAGGGCGTCACGCAGGCGCTCGAACTCGTCCGCCTCGTGGGCGAACTGCGGGTGGGCGCGCAGGGCGGCCACGTTGGAACGGGCCTCGAACAGCAGGCCGAGGATGACGCCGCGGCCCTCCTCTAGTACAGCGAGGGCATCTCCGGCCTTGGCTCCCACCTCGAGCGCGGTGGCCGCCGCCAACGTGGCCAGGCCCGCGAACTTGCGCACGATATTCTGCTGGTCTGCCTGGCGCAGCGAGCGCGGGCTAACACGGCGCAGCTGCTCTACGGCGTACTTGAGCAGGCCGTCGGCACGAGTGAAATCGGCCTTGTGTTCCACCAGTAAAGTTGCTGCCCAAAGCGCCGCCCGCAGCCGCAGCGATGGTGAGGTCGCGCTGCTGCATCGCGAGCAGCTCTCGAATGCGTCGATGGCGCCGTCGAGGTCGGCATCGGCTCGACCCCTGTCGAATCGACTCGCCAGTGCGAGGCCGAGGTTGACGAGGTATCGGGGCTTTCGTGGGGACGTATCAGGCGTATCGCGCACCGTGGCCTGCAAGGCCGACACTGCAGCCGCCCAGTGCGGCGCCGCGAGGCTCTCTGGCAGACTTTCCGCCTTCGCACTGAGCGCTATCGCGAGGACACTGCGAGCCTGGAGGCTGGCAATGTCGCTCTCCGGTATCAGCGTCACGGCCTCCTCAGCCAGGGCAAGGATACGGTCCAGCTCCCGGTACTTCTGGTCGGGCGGCAACAGTTCCATACGGTCTAGCAGCTGGGATGCCAGAAGCTTCAAATAGTCCCCCCTCTGCTGGCTCTTCGCCGGAGCCCTACCCACCGCCTTCTCGCCCAGCCTAATAGCCTCGTCAATGTCCTGCCGTGCCTGGGCCGTGTAATGGCTGCCGGGCCGCCGGCGGTATGCGTAGGACCGCTCCTGCAGCACGTGGCTCAGGTTGGCGACATCCTGGGTGTACTGAATATTGGTCTCGTCCAGTGCGCTGAGCGCCTTCCGGGCGGCGGCGGTGGCATCGGATATGTCTTCCCAGATCTCGGTCCGCAGGTATCGATCCATGAGAAGCATCATAAGCGTCCTCCAGTACCCGTCGTCGGCTTGCGGGCCCTCCATCTCCCCCAGCTGAGACAAGCGGTGGCAGAACTCGATCCCACTGTTCAAGAACTCCGGGTCGCCGGTGACGCGAAACAGGGACTGATGTGCATAGGCGTACCGCGTCCCGTATCTCCGGCGGCGCTCGTCGTCGGGCGGCAGCAGCTCGAACGCCTCCTTGGCGGTGTCCATTTCCCGCTGCGCCCTCGCTGCCGCCTCCTGCGGGCTCACCTCGACGTACGCTATTGCCTCGTTCAGCGCGGCCAGCTTCATGTTGAGGTTATACAGGAGCGACGCTCGTTCCTTGTCGTGCTTGGCGCCGGTGTCGGGGCTGAGGCCCAGAGCGCGTTCCGCCACGGCCACCGATTCGCGTAAGTCGCTGAGATTGCTCGCAGCCAGATATCTAAGGTAGAGCAGAAGCGACAGCCTCTCCAGGCACCGACCCTGTCGGTGGGGCATTTTTAGCCCATCGAAGGCCTTTCTGAGGCACTCGATGCCATAGTCAATATTGCCTGTCCCCTTTTGCTCGAACCTATCGCACTGCTCCGCTATCATGCGGCCGAGTTTAAAGAGTGCATCCGGCTTCTGCGCAGTGTTTTGCTCCTGGGACGCGGCAGCCACTACATCCTCGGCCGCCTTGATAGCCGCTTCCGCTTTGGTCTCGGTCGGGGATGCTTCGTATTGCGTCCACATGAGGTTCCGCAGGGAGCATTGAAATAGAAACCTCAGCGGGTCCCAGCTTGTCCGGCTCGATATTTCTTCCCTGTTGTAGGATTCTGTATTCTCGTCGATTTCTAGAGATGTAAACGCCAAAAGACGCTTTTCATCAGCGGCTTGTTCTCGTTTTTTCAGCCCGGGCGCTTTTGGGGACCTACCGTTGCTTCTCCCGGGCGTAATGATAATCTGGTCAAGCTGGTCCGGCGTCCCCGTGAACCGCACCTCACCTTCCCTTGCCTCCCTGTGCATATACGCAATGGCATCTGCCACTTCCAGCATCTCGGCGAGACGCCGCATGCGGCGGGCATAGGTGTCGCCTCCATCATCTGGCGTGCCTTGAACAGCCATCTGGATCAGATCCAGGGCGCGGCCGAGGTGGCGTCTGACAAGGTTCCGCTCGAACAACGTCCGGGCGAGACCGCTTGCCTCCTCCTGCAGCTGCGCCAGCATGTCGCCATCGACGCCGCCATTCCTGCCGCCGCTGCTGCCCGGCGCCGAGGCCGGAGACAGACGCTCGACAACCTGGACGGCGCTGTCGAGGTCGCCATCCGCCTTGGTGTGCTCGTAAATGGCGCGCCGGGCTGCATACACCATCGGCTGTGAGTCCGGGTCCTCCTCAACCGCCGTTGCAAGGGAACGTAACGCCTCCTCATCCATGCTGCGCAAAAGCTCGTACAGATCGTCACTCAGGAACTTCGAAGCCATGGCGAATGCGCTTGGCTAGCGATATCTGCAAGTTGCAAAGGTCCAGGCCGCTGACCTGTTGTTGGGACCTACAAAAATGGGAATTCTTGGCCGCGCGGACTTTTGGTGGACGATGCTAAAGGAGCGCCTTAGATGTGTTAAGTACCGCTCGCAGTTGGCCCCTGGTTTTCGGCAAGTTGAACACCCAGTCACAGACCGCTTTGTTTTGCACTTACATCAAATTGAAAGGTACTAGCTTTGAGGGGTACCATAATACCCGCGGTGCTGATAATGCCTTGCCCAATGCATCGGGCTCGACGAAGCAACCACGCTTCCCCCAACAGTGAATATTAGGCGCCGATAGAGACCGCCGCTCCGCTGCCGTCCTGCTGCCGCTCCACGATTGTGCGGCATTTTGGGCCAGCCATTTCTGCACTTTGCGCAACATTCTCGGACTCGCCGACCCTCTTTACCTTGCTGCAATGTGACGCTGACGCTGGTTCGAAGACGCCTGGCGCGCGCAGCAGCTGAAAATCGGATGGTGTGGGGGGTGCGGCTCCCATTGGCCATATGCAAGGTGAAGACGCGTCAACCGTGGCCGAGGAGGAGAGTCAACGAGCGGCTTGAAAAGGATAAGGGAGGGGACAGGCGTAGCCGGGCGATAAAGGGAGGGCGGCTTCCAGAGTCGCCCTGCATGAAGCTGGCAGTCCAAGAGTACCGTGACTTCGAAATTGACCCTTTTGCGGCCGCCATAACAAAGCCCAGCATTCTTGCCCACTGTATGGGGAACCAACCGGTGCACGATCTCTACGTACATCATGGCGTCCGATGAGGCTGTAAAACCCCGCAACATGTGGGCGATCCTTATTGGTATCGACAAGTACAGCCATGACGAGAAGGGAAAGCGGATAGCTAGGTCAGGGGACGTGATGGAGTGCCCCAAGGACCTGAGGGGAAGCGTCAACGACGTACTAAGCATTAGGCACTATCTGATTACCACTATGAGGATGGACCCAAAGCACATCCAGCTACTCCTGGCGCCTGTCGAGCACGGCACGTACAAGTTCGAGCTGCCGGGCAGGAGCGAGTACGAGGAGCCGACGTACGAGAACATGGTCAAGGTCCTGGCCGAGGTCCCGAAGTACGCTACAAAGAACGACCTGGTTTACATCCACTATTCGGGCCACGGCGGGCAGGCGACGACCGTGTTTGCCGACCTCAAGAAGAACGGCGACAGCATCGACCAATCGCTGATGCCGACCGACGTATGCACCGGGCGCTACTTGCGTGACGTCGAGCTCGGCGCTCTGCTGCAGGACATGGTCAAGGCCGGGACGGTGCTGACCGTGGTGCTCGACTGCTGCCACTCGGGGGGCGCGATCCGGGGGGACGCGGATAGCGACGCCGACATGGCCGACGTGCGGGGCGAGCAGCTGGTGTGCCAGTCCAGCAAGAACGCTCGTAGTTGGCTGGTGCCGGCGGTAGAGGCTAGCGTGGCGCGTTGGGGCCACGTGCCCGGGTGGATGGAGTCGCCGAGGGGCTTCGTCGTGCTGGCCGCCTGCCTCGACTACCAGAAGGCCAGGGAGATGTGCGAGATGCCGCGCGATTGCCGAGAGCCCGAGGTCTGGCACGGCCGCCTGACCTACTGGCTGCTGGATACGCTGGTCAGCTGCGCGACCGGCCTCAGCGCGGCCGCCATCCACGCGCGCGTGTGCGCCAAGATCGAAAACGCCGTCCGGGACCAAACGCCGTACCTCGTCGGCGAGATCGACCGATTCTTCTTCGGGCCCGATCATCGGGCCCGGGTGTACGCCGTGCCGGTGAAGTCCGTCGAGCTGCACAAACGCCGGCTCACGCTGGCCGGCGGGCGTTTCCACGGCGTCAGGAAGGACTCCGAATACGCGATCCTGCCGCTGCATTTCGGGCTCGACAGGCGCATCCGGGAGGCGGACGTGCTGGCGCGCGTGCGCGTCCAGAAGGTCCTGTCGGGGACATCGACGGCGATCATCGCCGACGAGACGCCAAAGCCCGGGATCGAGGAGGGCTGTCCCGCCGTGTTGCAGAGCCTGCCCCTTGAGATGCAGGCAGCCGTCCGCTTTGTCGGGGCGGACGACGGGCAGAGGAAGCAGTTCGAGGCGGCCTGGACCAAGAGTGCGAAGGGCCGCAGGCTGCTGCGGCTGCTGGAGAACGAGGATGCCGGCGACGCCATGTTCACCGTCACGGTCGAGGACGGCTGCTTCCAGGTCAAGGACCGGCCGCGCATGCTCACGGGCACGGCCGTGGCGCCGCTGCGCCCGTTGCGCTGGGACGCTGGCGACAGCATGCCCTGGCTGGTGCGGCGGCTCGAGCACGTGGCGCGGTACCACCTTCTACGCGGGCTCGCGAACCCGGGCTGCCCGGCGAGTGGGGCGCAGGACCTCGTCGACGTCGACGTAGCACCAGCGCCGGACGATGTCGAGCTCGACGACGGCGAAGTGCTCAGAGCGGCCGAGGATATGCCGCTCCGGAACGGCATGTACGAAGTGCCGGAGAAGCGCCTCTTCCGCATCACCGTCACCAATAAGGGCACGCTGCCGGTCGCGTGTACGATCCTGAACTTCAACCCTGGGCTCGGTATCGAAATTATCTACCCCAGTAACGGTACCGCGAACTACGACATCATTCCCGGCTCTAGCCCCGGCAGGGTAGGGGATAAGTCTGCCGATGGGCGGAGCGAGACGAAGAAGAGGGTCGTCGATGACTTCTGGGTCGAGATCTCCGGCGCCCCGCAGCAGCAGCACCGGAGACAGCCGGGCGCGGGAGGTACGGCAGGGAATACAACGTGGGATGCCGCGGCAGCAGAGGCGACAGCGACTGTAGAGCTCTTCAAGGTGCTGGTGTCGAGGCCCGAGCGCGATGCGGGACCGCTAAGGCTGGCCAAGCTCAGGGAGGTAGAGCTGGGCGACTTCGGCCACCGCGGCGAGGAGGCCGACGACGCGGATGCCTCGCTGAACACGCTCGACGACCTCCTAAACGAATTCATGCCGGTGACCCGCGACGGTCAGAGCGTCAGCAGCCGGAAGAGGGTGGGCATCGTCGACTGGCAGACCAAGGACATATACGTGCGAGCGCTACCATCTTTCTGATGATGGAACAAACCGTAGTTATGGCAATACGTGAATACGAATGGTAGCTAGCAGCTTGCCCCGGCTCCCTCGTCCCCGGTGTCGCCCGGACGTTGGATAAAAATATCGTATAAAGATTGTTCCTTCATTCGTCGGTCTCGTCCTCACCTGCGTAGAGTACATACTCCCCGGCTATCTCGGCGCTTTCGAAATTGCCCTCAAACTCGTCGGGCCCGGGGCCGCCCATTATTTCCACCTGGACGCCGTCCTCGCCCTCGTTGCCTCCGCCGCGCGAGCTGACCAGGGACTTCCAGCGGATGCCCTTTTCCAGGTAGGCGTTATCTGCCGAGCGAGTGGCGAACCAGGCGAAGCGAATACGGCGGTATAGCACCGCGTAGACGCGCTCGCCGGGAGCTGTGTAGTTTAGCTCCTCGCTCGAACTGGCGCTGGTTTGTACCGTGGCGGTGAGGTCGCCAGTGAGGGGCAGCGGCAAGCCCGCGCCGGCTGCGAGCATGCCGGCGGAGACGCTAGCGGAGACGTCGACGCCGCCGCCGCGCCCGTCGCTGTGCGACACAGTCGCGTCCGTTAGCGTCTTAAAGCCACATACGATATAGACGCGGCCGCCGTTGCCGGGCCGCAGGCCTTCGGACTCGAGCCAGGCGCGCGTGCCGCGGTCGCCTCTGCAGGCGGCGCGGAAGAAGGCGTCGGCGTTGCGCAACTGGCTTACTACGCAGAGGCGCGACCGCAGAGTCGTGCGGGACGACCGGTGCGACGACAGCGGCGCCAGCGACAGCACCTCGAGCAGCTTCAGCTCCAGCCGCGTGCCGCGCGCGGCCTCGAGCGTGTCGTAGAAGTTCTCGAAGCGGTATTCCGCCACGTTGGGCGCGAGGGCTTGCTCCTCCTCCTCCTGCTGCTGCTGTTGTTGTTCCTGCTGCTCTTGCGGCGGCAGCTGCCGCTTCGCGGCTGTATCGGGTATCGGCCGCGCAGCTAGCACGGGCTCGTAGTAGTCCACATCGGGATACATCGGGTCGCGAACGAGACGGCCCAGCGAAATTGATGACGCCGGCAGGGGCTGGTTGAACAGCAGGCTAGTGACTCTGTCGAACCGCATAGTCGCCGAGGAGCGATGGCTACTTTCCAAGATCAAGAAGCTATCGTCAGTTGTCTGTGGACATGGAATTCGCTGCTATCCGAGCAATAGTCCCTTTATATGCTGGGCAATCGGCCAGGCCGCTGTGCATGATGGGGGCGAAGCGGTTTCAGATGCGCTACAGGATGTGCTGATTGTTTTTGATTCGCACAAACCGTAGTCGATACAATCTATCCCACGTCTTACGTTGTCATGAACAGGAGCAGCAGCAGCAGTTTAATTACATAGCTCGATGGAGGGGTGCATCCGGTAAACAACCCATTGGACTGTGGGGTGGGTGACGCGGCCAACAGGCCGCGTAGGTGACCCGGTAGGCTTTGCCGCTACGCCAGGTGGCGATGAGCGCCATGGAGGCTGCCGTCTAGTTTTGGGTGAGAAACTGCAACAGTGCAGCGTCGCAATCAGGCGTGGGAGAGGCTCAAAGTAAACACTTCTGATGTTTTGCGCAGCAGTCTCGTAATGCGACATTATGGCAGTAAATACACTGACATAAGAACGTTCAGCTTGCCTTCAACTCCAGTCCATATTATCGCAAGTCGCGGTCCTAGCGTCTAGCTTTCATTGCCCAGTGGGCGTGGCATCCTGTCGGCAGATTTCACTGTCGCAGCTGGGGTATGTGGCCGGCCCCCGGTGCGGTGCTGACAGCTCAGAACCCTAGCGCTCCTATTCGGCGTTCCCCCGTATTCATCCAGTGGCCGAAACGCAGCCCACGCGTGTTATTAAGCCAGCGTTGTGGGCAGGCCTCTGCTCCGCACCTTTTTTTTAGTTTCTTCATTTTAACCACCACTACGATTAATAGCACTATTTACCGTAGCACGCTTTTACAACCGCCCCGCGGGCAAACGGGACGACGAAAATTATGTTTTTTTTTTTTTTTGGTTTTTTTTTAAAAAAAAAAATTAAAAAAAAATTTGGTGGTCAATATTCCCTGGACGCGGATGGGCGGCAAAATCGAATGAAGGACTTGGTTGTGGTGGATGGGATGCATATATTACAGGCGACAAAGTCGTGTGCCGTGTTTTTATTTCAGCCGTCCCACGATCTAACAGCATCCGATTCGAAATCGTCGTGTCGGGCTGCTGCTGGGTGGGATGCAGCAAAGCGACACGGCCCGTGAGCCCAGCCGAGTACCCCGTCGGGCACCTCTTGACAAGGGGACTTGTAGAAGCAGCTGGCGAAGGGGTTCCAGAATACCAAGCGTTAGTGCACCATCTGTCCACCATCACGGGCTACTAAAGGCAGGCTTTGGAGTCCACAGCATGCCCACCCACAGGCCATGGCATAGGACTTTTGCGTTGTAGGAGATATAATTGGCCTAGGGATAGGATGGGAAGTGTAGCATTTACACCCCGTCCCTGGCCCCAGCTTTACCTCGAGGAACATGCCCAACTTCATCCAGATATCACACATTGTTACACGGCCGCGGTACGGCGTTCGTCCATTTGGCCGCTAATCCGGCCACCAGGAGCAACTGAGATCCATCAAAGCCCAGCAAACGGGCCTTTCCCGCGAGCGGAAAAAGGCGATACAAGGAATTCAGAGCGGGCCAAGCGACGGGCTGACCATGCATGGCGCCACAACGCGCAACGGAGACGACAGCCCCGGCCAGCAGGGACGACCTTGTCGCGGATGCGGATGGTATAACCACGTCCCACGAATCCGCTTCGGCCCGTCCACATCATTTTATAAAATCGAGAGGCAGGTGGCCGAGTCCTTAACGCTCAACCGAAAACAAAACATCGCCCTCCGGCTGATTTGTCGCCGGCTAAACCGGCTACGTCGCGACGAAAGCGGTATCCCCCAGCTCCCCCCTTCATTGGGGGCGAAGGCGGCACCGGGAAATCGCGCGTTATTGCCGCCGTCGCGGAGTTAAGCACCCGTACGGCAAAATGCCGTCGCCTTTTAATAACGGCGACGTCCGGCACAGCGGCCGTAAGCATTAATGAAATTATTACCCATTCCGTTTATAAATTTTCTAAAAAAACACGTTTATAAAAGCAGGCCGCGCCGGGGAATTAAACGGTTTCACATCGTTTGGCTCGGCAGCCCTCCGTATTGGCGGCAAATTAGGATGGGTCGGTAGAAAAAATACGTTCTGATTGTTAATGCAGTCGAGGTGTGAAGGGCTGTACGCAAGGTCAGCGTGCGTGGCATTGAGTGCCTGGAGAAAGTGATGAATAAACTAGCAAAAGGAAGGGATCTAACTGCCGGAGGCTCTGTGCCTCGAAGGGGGCTTTATACTACGATTCATAACACGAGGGCAGAAATTAGAGTAGCAGGAAGATGATATTCGGAGTAGGTTGGAGGCCGGAGGCCTGGTCCTGCAGAGATTTGGGATATCTCCGTGCGGGATCCCCCTTGTGGAGCCTCCTCCCTTATCGGGCGATAAGGCTCTCCAGGCCCAACTCCTCTATCTGCGATCAGGGCCCTTCTGGCCGTGACACTGATTATAAACGAGGTCAGCATGTTGGGCGTGCGGACGTTTTACGCCGTTAACGAACAGTTTTGCAGGCTCCGGGAGTCCAGCCAGGATTTCGGCGGCATCCCGGTGGCCGCCTTTTGCGGGGACTTCCGTCAGTTTCATCCCGTGCAGGAGAGATCGGTCCTCCTCGCCAGCTCGAGGGCTGAGGGATGTGATTGTCGAAACTCTGCACCAACGTAAGGAGCTGCTACATAAGGAGGAGGCACAAGGCTTGGCCCAGGAGGTTCCTATGCTAGCGTTTGATTTGCTGGTGCATTTGCATCGGCAAAGCCACTACTGGTAGGCGATGGAATGGTCGCATGCAGGGAACTAACAGACAGAGATAGCCAGGCAGGATACGAATAGTCCCGTCACTGACAGCATCTTCAGCCTTCAGACTTGAGTGTCCAGTGGGCAAGAATTACTGTATTATCTCAATAAACTATCTATCTAGGTGGTAGGTATCAAGGTAGGTATGCGAACGCCAGAACGGCACCGACGGCCGGCGGCTCGGCCGTCGGTGGGTCTCAAGATGCCGTTTGCAAGGCATTCTAGAAAGGGTGAGATCGCGTCATTGTGGGGCGGAGGCTGGGGGAGCCTAGCAATGAGGAGGTGAAACAAGAAAGTGGCTGCCGCGTTGGGCCATGGAACAACTGCAAGGGTCGTCCACAGGTCACGGGCCATGCGACTCGGCATGACCACGGGATCAGGCTACCATCACGTCGGTGGGAGGGTATAAGTACCGTTCAGAGTGTTTTGTTGTCTCGAAATGGCTTACGAAGGCGTTAGGCAGCTTGGAAGTGATGACTGATGTGGGAGGGACATCGTTGGGTTTTGGGTGTTTGCTGAAAAGAGGGAAGCTGGATGGAGAGGCGCCGTTCGAGGATGGGTCTCAGGCCGCCATTTTCCTATCTAAATTTACTTGCCTATTCTCATCCCTATACCGAGAATCCTGATTGTCGCCGGGCATGCGCCGTACGGTCTCGTTCTCGACAGCCTGGCTGAAGGGCCGATCGCGATTGCCTATCCGCACGCACAAGGCGAGAATCCCTCACAGACTCACCCTGCAGTGCCTGCTTTGTAGCTGTGGGATGTCTGCGGCTCTTGACCCAGCATCGAGAGTCCCGGAAAACGCTCAAAAGTGACCTGGGAAAGAGCCGTCGCTACATGGATGAACGGCTTGAGAGACAAGCCCGGAGAAGTAGGGCTTCTCGGCTGTGCAAATCTAACAAAGCTCCACTTCACGAAACCTCCACGCACGGCTACTAGGCCTCGTAACACAACAGGAGCCTAGCCTCAATGCCTGCTCGTCCTGTGGAGCTGCCGGGTTGGAGAAAGAAACAGTGCGGGGCCCATTGAGGCAGATGCCTTGCCATCAGGCTAGGGCATACGGGAATTATGTACACCGGGATGGCCGGCCTCCTCTGTCACCGCATCCTCCTGGATTTCCAGACGATAGCCTCGGACGCCGTCTGACAGTCGAGATAACACCACTTGTAGGTGTCACAATAACAAACCTGGATGAGTGCGAACCAGCGTTGGGACCACGCTCAAGGAACTGGATGCACAGCTGCAGCTATAGGTTTGCCGTTCTAGCCGCATTGTCCGACAATCATTATAGGTCGGGCCATTGAACTTGATCTTGAGAAAAAGCCCGATCGGACAGACGACATCGAGCCGTACATGAAGCCCGAGGTTTCGAGTCGGTAGCACGTTGACATCAGCCGCGCTCGTTCCCAGCAGAACCCAGGTTGACAACACCGGCTTGTTGCCACTCGGCAGCTGGTGACAGGAGCGTCTGCTCTTGAGGGTCCTTCGAATATATATGTCAATATCGCCGGTCTCGATAGCAACCGGGCAGGGTCTTCTTCTCCAGCCGTCGACGGACTTATCATACAGGGGCTCTAGCATCGAGAAAGTCTCCTCTGGTACCTGCGGGCGGATTACTTCCATGTCGGAGCGGAGCATACCGACTCGATAGATGCCCATGCCGGAGGTGCATGCCCGAAAGATGCCGATGCGGAGACTCCCATGGAGAGGACGCCGGCGGGCAGACGCCGATCCAGAAGCTGTCGATTCGCCGGATGTCAATCGAAGAAAGTTGACGACCAAAAGCCGACGTCCAGGGACCTACCCCCAGTATATGACATTCATGGGCAGCGTTCAACAAGTTGGTAGCTAACGGGATAAACTACTACCTAGGTACTCAGGCACATTATATTACCATCTAGTCGCGCCAAGTATCATTTTATCATCATGGAAAGTAGCAGGCATGTCAAACAACGCAAAACGAAAGCCCTTGTTTCTGGTCTGGTTTACGCCTCGTGTCATGTACCCGCCAGGAACGTCTTCTGCTCATTCCTCGAATGTTCCGAGCTGAAGGCGTCGAGCTTGACTGCGACGAGAACGCACTCGACGGCGCACTTGCCAGCACTCGAGCTTTGAATGCGCAGCCTCCACTGGCCCGTCCGCACGGCCCACTCGTCATGGCCATCTACCGACAGGCCCGGGTCGAGCCGCCGCCTCTTACGCATGGGGCCCGCAAGCATCGGGAACTCCATCCCGCCGCCTCCGCCGGCGCTGTTGGGCATGGGCGCGGCGGCGGCGTGGTCGGCGGGGACGGTGGTTGAACCCTGGTAATGGCGGTCCAGGGAGTCTCGGTGGCCAGCGTACGGCCTGCCGTCGAGCGTGATGGCGGTATCGTAATCGATGACGACGCGCACGAGGTCATCGCTTATCGGGGTGTTGCCTGGCGTTGGCGGCTGGCTACTAGCGCCGCCGCCCTTGGGTGGGAGCATGCCGAGGGGCTGCATCGTGGGCGGCAGGCTGAGCTTGGTGGAAATGACCTCGAATAAGCGCGCGATGCGCGTCTTGAAGTCGCGGAAGAACTCGGCGCGGCCCAGAATGACGAGCGCCGCCGGGTCCGCGGGCGACCCTGCGATGCCGAAGGCGCCTATTGGCAAGTGCAAGCGAGTGGATTCGCTGCCGATCTCCAGCACGAGCTCGGCGGGCTTGTCGTCGACGAAGGGGCGGGCGTAGTTGATCCAGGCGGCCAGGGGGTCGGCCGGGTAGGGCTCCGGGCCAATGCTGATGCCGGATTTGAGGATGTCCTCGACCCGGAGGACGATCTCGTCGCGGCCGCGGGACTGGTTGTGCGAGATGGAGTGGGGGATGAGCCGCTGCTCGAGCCCTTTGAAGTTGAAGTAGCGGCAGTCGCGAAGCAGCTCCTGGCGGTGGGCCTCGTCGCGGATGCTGATGGGATAGCCCCTGAGCAGGTGTAGGAGCTCCTGGAACGTGTCGGCGGACCGGTGCGGCACAGACGGGGGCATTATGGAGGGTGGGCGGATGAGGTCCTTGCGGTCCAGACCCGGGAAGAGGTCATCGGGGGAGGAGAAGAAGATTGCAAAGCCCAGAGTGAAGAAGTTGGGTGAGTTGCCCGGGTGCTGGAACAGATCACGTGGGATCTGGAACTCGCGGTGGCCGATGGACATGAAGATGGACTCTTCGTACAGCTGCGAGATCAACTTCGGGACTGTATGAGTGCGGATGAGACGAGGCCAACAGGAGGGGTAATCCCGAGCCAGTGAGAGGAGGTGGTAAGCACTTGGACGTAAACTACATCATGGCATAGAGTGTGGGAGAGAGGAGGTTGAGTCGCACGAGAGTAGAATTGAGCGTCGGCAAACAGCCGCACAAAGTGAGTGCCATCACGAGGCTTGACATGATAACCCTGAAGATGAAGGGCGATGTCGTTGAAGGTGCTGGGGTCACGGTCGATGTAGAGGGTACGGATGGCCAAGGAGGGATCCTCGCCTCTCTCCTCGGCCGCCCTGATCTGGCATTGGAAGTACTGTGAGAAGTACGACGGTGCTGCCGAGTCGGACGGGTGTCAGCGCCTGTGCTTCTTGTGTTCCCAGGGAGGTGTCAGGGGCCTACCGTCGGAGGAGAGCGATGCGCCCGAGAGCTTGAAGAGCTCGGAGCCGATCTGGACGGGAAAGACGCGCTCGTGGGGCAGGATATGCGGGATCTTGGTGATGAGCTTGACCGTCTGGGACGGCTGCTGGAACCCGCTGCCCGGGGTTTGGCCTTCGCTGGGGGTGCGATTTTGTGCCATTTGGCGTGCGTGGGCACGCGGGTCGGACTGAGGTACGGGGCTCTCAGTCAGTGTCGGTGTAATGATGGATGTAAGGTATCGCAAGCTGCTCCGATTCGCAGTCGTGGATGCGGAGCCGTGGAGATTTGATTCAATACCAAGCCGCCGCGCACGGGAGCGCGAGTCAGCCACGTGCGGTGCGGCCCGGTTTTTTGAGCGTGCTGATTTGGTAAGCCAAGTGGCATCCTGGCTCAGCGGGAGGCTGCAACCTGTCAATGTATGCCAAGACGCGGTTAGGTTAGCCGCCATAAAGATGAGATGCCCCCCATTCCTCATAAATAGGATCTGCCGCTGCAGACACCGCGTTTCCTATTTCAGTTTTCTCTTCACGCGTCTCTTGGATGATCCAGCCCCTACCCAATTCCCATTATCTGCTGAGGCGGTTATGAAATCCCTGAAATGGCTGAGGTGTTCTTGCGCCTTTGGAAGCCTCGCAAACTTGGCCCACAAGCGAATGCCACTATCACCGCCCCATTTCCGGTTCCGCGGGAATCCTAATTTCTGCTCGGAAATTCCATATGAGTGACATTGAATGCGGCCTCCGCGAGACCAATCCACTGCACTCGCCAATTGACTGTACACAGCCTCGGCTCACCACCAAAAGGGCTGGGCCCCGGCTATAGGTTGTTGAGAGGTCGGATAACAAAGACAATGAGAATGACAATCAGACTGGCTCGGCTACCACGCCTCTTGTCCTCCATCTCCTACTTCCGCGCAGCTTAGTCCATTCCTCCTTCCAGCTCCCGAATCATGCGCTCATCGCTCGGTGCCCAGCCCGGCTGCGGCAGTGAGTCCACATTCAGGATCAGATCCTCATCCTCGAAGGCCCCCCTCACGATGCGCGTGCCCCGTGTGCTCGTGAGCAGCACCTTGATGGTGGCGGGCACGCTCCTGTCGGCGGCGAGGTGGATGAGGCTTAGGAACACGCGCAGCGCCTCGCGCTGGAACTCTTCCCGTTCGAACAGGTACACGCCGTCGATTATGCAGAAGAGCGTCACGGTCTCGGGCAGCTGTCGCACCAACCAGCCCAGAAGCTGGGTAAGCGCGTCGAAATCCGCTGCCTGCAAGGCCGCGAGGTCGACGGCGCCGTACATGGACCGCGTATCGAAGGCATACTGCCTCAGCAGCTGGTCGATCAGGCTGGCGAGCATGGCGCGCCCACCGACGCGCCCGCCGGCCTCGGCCGGGTCGATGTGCCGCCCGCAGAACCACAGCGCCGACACGAAGCGCTCCTTGGCCCGCAGCGCCTGCGTCATGGTGGCGCAAAAGACCGACAGGGGCGAGAGCTCGGCGATGGTCTGGGGCGGGCTGAAGTCCCAGTGCACCAGGAGCTTGGCTGAGGACGTCGACACGATCCAGCTCCGGAAGAGCTGCGTGTTGATGATTTGCTCCGCCCGGGCGCGCTCCCTTTCGGGTAGCTGCCCCTTCTTGTCGTTGACGAAGGCGAGATCGGCCAGGTCGAGGTCGGGCGTGTCGAGCATCCGCCGCAGGCCCTCTGGGTTGATGTACGGCCCCACGGCGGGTGGCCGCGGCGGCGGCAGCGGCCACAAGCCCTGCTGGGACGGTGTGGTGGCCCGCAGCCTCTCGTTCATGATATAT
The DNA here is from genome assembly GCA_003049465.1 of Magnaporthiopsis rhizophila. Lineage (NCBI taxonomy): Eukaryota > Fungi > Ascomycota > Sordariomycetes > Magnaporthales > Magnaporthaceae > Magnaporthiopsis > Magnaporthiopsis rhizophila. The sequence continues at coordinate 21,488 of PYSS01000170.1, forward strand.
AGGTGCAGGTTCTCGCGTCGGGTGGCCTCGAGCTCCCCTGCAGACGAGGCATCAGAATCCAACCCTCGCCCCCACGAAAAGCCCTGGACTAGGATGCGACTCACTGTCCTTTTGCGCCAGGTGTTCTGTGAGCAGGTTGTTGAGCGCGTTCGTGCCGTCGGCCACGCTCTGCAACTTCTGCGCGAGCTGCATGCGGAACTTTTGCGTCTCCCGGGAGTCTTCAAGAGGAGAAGGCATGCGTCAGTCACCGAGTCCTCGTGGTAGGCTAGGGGAACGCGTACACATGTGGAATTCGTGAATGTGCGACTTTGCAGCTTCTTCCATGAGACTTGAGCTCTTCGTCTTGATCATGCCGAGGCTCTCCACCATGTTCCTCTCGTAGTCGCTCGCGTTAAGCACGGCCTTAGTACCCCTCCAGACTTCGCCGCGGTATAACGTCAGCCTTACCGGTTGCTTGCAGACCAAGTAGCCGGGACTCACATTCGTTGCTTATGAAAAAGCCAATGGCCCGCTCGATGGCGTCCAGCGTCGTGGCGATCAGGTCCACCGAGGCCCTCCGGATACGCACGTCGCCCGGGAAGGTCCCCAGGAACAGTTCGACATCCGAAAAGATGGGGATGAGGCCGTCAAAGGCGCTGACGGCCTGTTGGCGCACATGCGCGGCACTCTTGACGGCCTGGGGCACCACCGTGGTTAGCTAGGTGCCTTAGCTATGCGAGTCGGGGCTGCCCGGCCGCTTCGGGCCCGCGCTGGACTTACATTCAAAACCAGCTCCACGGCGGCCAAGACCGGCGTGGCAATGGGGTCGCTGGGGGCAGCCTTTGCGCCAATTCGGACCGCCCCTGCCAGCGGCGTGACGTTGTCTGCTACCGTCCGCCGCACTTTCCGCAGCCATCCTACCGGCCCTCCCGCTTGCTGGTACTTGGCCCGCGCCGCTTCGAGCCTGCGGTGTATTTCGTCCCAACTGTCCAGGCTCCGGATGCAGTAGTCGGTGCCGGACCGGCCCTGGGGCTCCTTCGTCTTCTTGAACTCGGTCATGGCGTCGGGGAAGATGGCGTTCCAGAACCTCATGGCGTTGACGTTTGCCCAATCCTGCCTCGGTGGGAGGTCATTGCCGTCGTCTGGAGGCGGCCCCAAAGCCTGGTTGTTTGAGACGCACTGTCCCAGAGCAAAGGCCTGGCTATTCGAGGCGTACTGCCCGGACGCCGAGCCGTACCGCTCGGTTATAGGGGCGTACTGCCCGGACGTAGGATCGTACTGCACGGGCGGGTTCACAAACATTGGGTGACGCTCTTGGAGGTGATGGTCGATGAAGTCAACCGTCACGGGACGACTGAATCCTGGTATATGAGAGCCTCGACCCGCCATGACGGCGGCGTTGCAAGGGAAGAGGTAAAAATCTCTCGTGTCAGCCGAAAGCAGCCCGGGGAACAGAGAGGGGGAGAGCGAATATTAGTTGAGCACTTCATCTGCAAATGCAATATGACACGGCTGACATGGCTGAAAGCCATTGGCTGCCGTGGTCCTAATTATGGTCGGACATGCCCGACCACTTGCTGCCGTAGCATTTCCGCGGGCTTTTGGGGCCAATAAGCCGCATTCTAGGCGAGCAAAAAGGTATAAGCGTGAGGGGTAGGCGGGGTGGCCGGCGAGGCTCTGGAGCCTGCCCGATGAGTTAGCACGAGTATATGAGACGCCCAGGGTGGTCCCGATTCCTTAGCCCCGCACTCCGGCTTTTCAGCCATCAGCGTAGCCTCAGCAGTACTGCTCCTCTCGTCTCTCCCTGCTCTCACGCGACCTTCTCATCATTAGGTATTCCACACCTTCAAAGACTAGCTGGCGTGCCGGCTCCGCGTCTACGTCGAGAGCGGAACCGCGGGAATGGCGTCTAGTGACTCTAGTTCACCGATGGACCGGGCCGAGACGGTCAACTCGACCCCGGGCGATGCGGCTCTATCCCCGCCGACTTGGGGTCAAGATGGCGAGGAGGGTCGCCGAGCCGAAGACGCCGGCGCGCCTGAAACTCTGGCCGGAGATGGCCAGAAGCCTGCGGAACTCGGTGTTGGCGGCTTCGCCGACGAGATCCAGGCTCTGAAGATGAAGCTCCTCGAGCTCGAACGACAAGCCCAGAACAACCCGGCAGGCGTCGAGGGAGAAGGATCGCGCCCGCAGCTGGTGGACGACTTGGAGGAATATAGGCGCATGGAAGCCTGTCTCAAGAATCATCGCAAGGAATGGGAGCGTGCGGGCGGGCCGGGTGATTGGGGTATTTGGGACAATACACGCCGCATTTACATGCATCGTGGACAAGGAGAGCACTTACCGTTTGGGATCACCTGGCGACAAATGCAGGACCGTGAATACGAGCGGCCGGGTCTCCCAGAACTCTCTCGCAAGTTGGCAGACGGTCAGGAGCGGAGCATCGCCGACATGTATGATGAATTTGACGAAGTCATTGACTACGGCAGCCGTCGCAATAGGCTCCGTAAGCACTTTGAGTGGGAGATGGACCGCCTCTACCTGGCCGAAGAGATGGACCGCTACAGGAAATCAAAGGTCGAAGAGGCTAAGGCGCAGGTTCTCGCAAAGGCGGACCCCGCGGGAGATAAGCCGCTCGAGGGAGACGCGCAGCCTGAGGACGCGGGACCGACGTTTGCCAGGCCCCAGCTCAACCGGCTAGACTGGCCCGCCTACATACAGCTCGCCAGGGTGAAGGAAAAGGATGCGTTTGCCGTCGAAATTCTCATGGGCGAGCCCAACATCGACGATGGCTACGGTGGCTATCGGCGCTTGATAGGCTTTTCGGGCCAGGTCCGCAAGCGGGACATCGCCCTGGATTTCAAGCCCTCTGCGGCCATGCTGCCCGGGCAGCCGCAGCTTCCCGAGAGAATCCGGATCCACTCCGAGGCTCTTATTCAGATCCTCGGCATCATCTTGGGGAAGGACCTCATCAGCGGCTCGCAAAATGAATTGGGCGTGGTAACTCTCGTCTTCACCAGGCCCTACAAGGCGCTAGCTTATCACGAGCAATTGCTGCGGAACTTGTGCACGGCCCTGGAGAAGAAGTTCGAGGCCGCGCCGGAGACGGACAAGAACGTGCTGACTGCCGCGGACAGCTCGGCAGCTGGTCCGCCGAAAGACGGCGCCGCCCCTCAGGAGCTTGGAAAGGGGCCGGGCCAAGTCTCGGCGGGTGGGAGTGTTACTCCCGAAAATCCGGCAGCAGCAGCAGGAGAGCCGCTCAAGGGGAAAGGCGACGAAGCCGAAGACAACCAGGCAGAGGATAAGCCTGACGACGAGCCCGTCGCCGAGACCGTCGCCGAGACCGTCGCCGAGGCCGTCGCCGAGGCTAAGTCGCCGACGGTGCTGGAGCACCTGAAATGCCTCTTGAGCTTCGTGGGCTCAGACATATCGGCTAAGCAGGCGTACCTCAAAAGCCCCGACTGTCGCAAAGTGTTCTTCTCGGATCTCTGGCACCTCTTCAGGCCCGGGGTGGAGGTGACGGGCAGCGACGGCAGGCAGGCCTACCGCGTCATCGGCGTCACCAGCGCCAAGCACCGCGTGGCTCCCCCCTGGGAGAGGTGGTACAACGACTCGGGGAAGAGCAAAAAGACGCCGCCGTTCAGCATTACGTGCGTCTATATCGACTTTGATGGTAAGAATCTGGGGCCGGTCCCCAAAGTCTTTGACTTTAAGAGGTTCGACGGCGAGACGGACGTGACGTCCTTGGAGGTGTACCCCCTCCGCTTTCACCCAGTCAAGAGGGCCGACTTTAGCGACTGGGAGTGGAAGGAGCTCGGGGCCCTCCCCGCCAATGAGAGACACAGGCAGAACCTTATACGCCGGGGCGCCAAGTTCCTCCAGGTCGCCGGCGTGAAGCACATGTACTACGCCGGACCGACGCTCGAGGAGGCGCGCGATGAGGTGGAGAGCCAGGTGGTGATTGATTTCGAATCTGCTTTTTTGGTCGAAGACCAGGACCAAAAGTTGTGGAAGCCCGAGCTAAAGACGATGATCGGGAGCCCCGAGGCTGAGGACGGCGACCAGGACGCACGAGACGAGTTTTGTCGCGAGGCCTGCTGTCGGTTTGACAGTGTGCATGACGACTCTTATATCGACAGGATTCAGAGAGAGGAGTATGTTCATGGCCTCCTACCCGAGGAGGGCGCCATGAATGAGCAGCCGTCGATCGCCATCATCCCGCGACCCTTGAAGGAGCTGCGCACCGGCAGCGGCGGCAGCAGTCTCGTCTCGGATGACGAGCTCATCATCATGTCGTACCGCGTCTTTGGCTTCGTCCTGCGCAGCCGCAAATGGGGCAAGTGACATTCAAAATACCTTCCGAGTTCCCACTGTTTCCGTACTGTACTGACGCGGCCCGCATCCCAGCCAAGCTCGACATCTCGCACCTGACCGACGTTTATCTCCCGGCGGCCGAGAAAGGCAAGGACCAGCAGGGCGACACGGAGGAGAATAGGAGCACCACGGCTTTTGACCGCCTTGTCCTCGAGAAGTGGCACCGTCCTGTGATATTGTCGCTCATTGCCCAGCACTTCCGAGACAAGAAGTCAACGGTGGGCCAGAGGGAGGAGTTTGACATAGTCAAGGGAAAAGGTACCGGCGCTTCCGCACGGCTCGGGGTGCCAGCCGACATGGTTGCCCGACTGGCTGACACTGGCTTGCAGGAAAGGGCTTGATTCTGCTGCTCCACGGCGCCCCCGGAGTGGGCAAGACGTCCACGGCTGGTTCGTGCCGCCCGACGCGACTCGGCCCCCTCCCGTTGGCGCTCTCCATGCTAACCATCTGTCTCTGAGCAGAAGGAGTGGCGGAACTGTTCAAGAAGCCGCTGTTTCAAATCACCTGTGGCAAGTGGGAATCTCGGCTCGGCACCATTGGAACGTCTCAGAGGCAGCCGCTAACCCTGATCCGTGTTTGTTCCGACCACCAGGCGACCTCGGCACCACCGCGGAGGAAGTCGAGAAGGCCCTAGAGACCAACTTTGCACTGGCCAACAGGTGGGACTGTATTCTGCTCCTCGACGAAGCAGACGTTTTTCTAGCTGAAAGAACCAAGCTGGATTTCAAAAGAAACGGACTTGTGGCAGGTCAGTCGGGCACCGGATGCAGCGTTTTCCCCTCCCTCCTCTCCTATCTACAGCGCTGACGGGCCACACCAGTCTTCCTGCGCGTCATGGAGTACTACGCGGGCGTCCTCTTCCTGACGACCAACCGCGTCGGCGACTTCGACGAAGCCTTCACGTCGCGCATCCACATCAGCCTGTACTACCCCGAGCTGGACAACGACAAAACGGTCAAGGTGTTCGAGCTCAACATGCACATGATTCGGGAGCGCTTCGCCAAGAAGGGGCGAAAGATCGTCATTGACGAGATGGCCATCGGCGGCTTCGCCGCCAAACACTTCACCGAGCACCCGCAGGCGCGCTGGAACGGCCGGCAGATTCGCAACGCCTGCCAGACGGCGCTGGCGCTAGCCGAATTTGAGGCCCAGGGCGACAGCCACGAGGCCATCCTGCGGCCCGACGCCGTCGTCACGCTGGGGGTCAGGCAGTTCAGGGTTGTGCGCGACGCCTACCTCGAGTTCGCCAAGTACATGAAGCGTCTGTACGGCGTCGACTCGGCCCAACGCGCCAGGGAGGCCAGGGTGCGCGCCGTCTGGGTCGACGAAGACAACAAAATCGTGGCCGACCCTGGCGCCGGCAGCTTTGGCGGCACAGCCATGGACAAGAGGGCCTTCGCGGCCGCGTCGAAGGTCCAGCCCCAGGTCCCAATGCAGCAGTGGCAGCAGCAGCAGCAACCGCCTCCCTTGCAGGGGCAGTACTTTGGCTACCAGGACGTCCCGCACCCGAGCTACGCCAATGCGAGCCGCATGCCACCGACGCAAGCGGATCAGCTCCAGCCCGGTGGCCAGCCCTGGGACAACCCGGGCGCGAGGGCTGCCAGTCCCCATGTTGGCGCCAATGCCAATGCCAACGCCCCTTACCAGGGGCAATGGAAGGGACAGAACGACGCGTTGGCTCCACGGCAGCCGCCGCCAGCGGGAGGGCAGTATTATGACCAGCCGCAGCAGCCGCAGCAGCAGCAGCAGGCCTATCCGGCAGGGTTCAACCAGGGCATCCGGGAGATGTACACGGCGTCGGGCCCACAGGCCGTGGGGCAGCTGCCGCCGGGAAACCTCCCACCTGGCAGTGGAAGCGCCTATGCGCCGGTTCCCGGGCAACAGTGGCGAGGGGCTCCGGACCCACAACAGTGACGATGAGACTGCCCGGCATGTGTGCGGTTGATGATGGCTGGTGCCGTGTTTCCGCGATTTTCATTTCTCATCTCTCGTCTGGCGCCAAGTGGCTCAAGATTGGTCCACTGGAGATCGGGGAGTTGAGTAAAAGCCCTGGAGCAACTGCGGCGTCCCGTATTTCCGTCAACGGGCTAGAGACGATGTTGAGTTCTCGCGTAACAACGTTTTGCAAAATCTGTCCGATGCGAGGTTCCTAACGTTATACGTATACGGTAGCGTTGCGATCCATCCAAGGCTCTGATCGTATCGAGGAGCAGGGCATAAGGACCGAGCCACGAGATTCCTCACGTAGAATGTGTTTGTTTCACTGTTGAATCATAGCAAAGGCGGCGGCTTTAAGTAAGAGGTACCATTTCGTGAAGAAATGGTGAAGGATTGCGCGTAGGCACAGGTGCCAGCCATTTAGGCTTGAAGCTTTAAATATGAATAATAAAGTCATTTCGGACAGGAGCTTCCTCCTTTCTTTTCCGATTAGCAAAATAACATCACTTCGGCTCATACCGAAATATAAGTATTATTATTTTAATCGTTTTATAATTTACTCAAAACCTCTATCATACCGCCTGCAGTTCAGGTTGCATTCGCAGTAGCTTAGGGCTGGCATTCAATCCAAATTTGGGGGTAAAAGGTTTTCAGGGAAGAATATCAAGGTAGGCACCTCTACTTGAGTGGATCATCAGCCAACGGACGGAAGGCACGATTGTGGCCGCACCCATTCGGCACTGGGCAGTCAAATGGGCACGGCTGCTGAACGTGCAGCACTGCCCAACCCGAAGAAGCCGAAGCAGGCGCGGTGCCTGTTTGGTGGCAGGCAGCAGGCAAACAGAGCATCGTCCTCCATTCCCTTGGTGGTGTGCACACCCTGAAAAGTCGGAGCATGTCCTGTTTATTTGGTGGGGAGCGACGAGGGAGCATCTGATTGGCTGGCTTGCTGCCCAGTGTTGACTGATACCCCTGCTCGCTGCTGGGCGGCGAAGGCCCTGAACGAGAGCTTTTGTCCCCTTGATTACATAAGGCGGAGCTCGCGTCCAGGATTGGCAGGCCGGGTAGGCAATGTCAACAAATCCTTTTTCTTAGCGCACATGGGTCCCATCAAGCAAATTTCCCCCCACCACCGCCAAACTCCTGGCTGGCTGCAGCATTTGATCCGCATCTCTTTTGCTCCCAGGACTTCCCGCATTTCTCAACCTCCAAAACATCCTCGGGCTTGTTGTTCGCAGGAATCAGCCTTGCTCTCCCAGTCGCCTCGTTCTCGTATTTTGCGAAGCATCTTCACAGACACTCCATCCCACCGGCACCACAGAGAATCCCGTCGTCCTTCAAGATGCGCGAGATTATCAGCATCAACGGTGAGCGCGTCTGCCCCCTCGTGCTTCACCGCAACCGAGCTTCTCGCCGCAGCATCTCGACTGCAGAAACAGCCAACTAACTGCTCTCACCCTCACAGTCGGCCAGGCTGGTTGCCAGATCGCCAACTCTTGTTGGGAGGTGAGCACATGTGATCGAGCCCACACCGCCGCCACCGGGCGACCGGGCTCAAGCTCATCGACGTCGAGCGCAAACGCACATCCACGCGAAATCAGTGACAGACACTCTAAACTGACACACCGAACTCGGCCAACAGCTCTACTGTCTTGAGCACGGCATCCAGGTAGGACCGCGCCCAACGCCTACGAGCAGGCACCCCAAGCATGCCGGATGATCTGCTCGCTAACCTTGCCGTCTCGCCGACCAGCCCGATGGATTCCTGACTGAGGAGCGCAAGGCCGCTGACCCCGACCACGGCTTCAGCACCTTCTTCTCTGAGACCGGTACGGATCTTGCCGCTCAACTGTTGGTCGGTGTTTCCCTCAACTGGCAGGACTGACATGTTTCGGGAGCACGCATGCTTTAGGCCAGGGCAAGTACGTTCCTCGCACCATCTACTGCGATCTCGAGCCCAACGTCGTCGACGAGGTCCGCACCGGTGCCTACCGCAGCCTCTTCCACCCCGAGCAGATGATCACGGGCAAGGAGGATGCATCCAACAACTACGCCCGTGGCCACTACACGGTCGGAAAGGAGTTGATCGATCAGGTCCTGGATAAGATTCGCCGCGTCGCCGATAGCTGCGCTGGCCTTCAGGGTTTCCTGGTCTTCCACTCATTCGGTGGAGGTACCGGTTCCGGATTCGGCTCGCTCCTGATGGAGCGCCTGTCGGTTGACTACGGAAAGAAGAGCAAGCTCGAGTTCTGCGTCTACCCGGCGCCCCAGACTGCCACCTCGGTCGTCGAGCCCTACAACTCGATTCTTACTACCCACACCACGCTGGAGCACGCCGACTGCTCCTTCATGGTCGACAACGAGGCCATTTACGACATCTGCCGCCGCAACCTGGGTCTCGAGCGCCCCAACTTTGAGAACCTGAACCGGTTGATTGCTCAGGGTGAGTTTTGGAGGGCAGAAGTGTATCTGCAGATGAGCGGGGATATCTGCCACGGCGCACGCCCTTTATCGTCACAACGCTAACGTAGAGGGCCCGAACCCATCTCGACAGTCGTCTCTTCCATCACCGCGTCGCTCCGTTTCGATGGCTCTCTGAACGTCGACCTGAACGAGTTCCAGACCAACCTGGTGCCTTACCCCCGCATCCACTTCCCGCTGGTTGCCTACGCGCCGGTTATCTCGGCCTCGCGCGCCGCCCACGAGGCCAACTCGGTCCAGGAGATGACCATGTCCTGCTTTGAGCCCAACAACCAGATGGTCAAGTGCGATCCCCGCAACGGAAAGTACATGGCCACCTGTCTGCTGTACCGTGGTGACGTCGTCACCAAGGACGCCCACGCCGCTGTGGCTACCCTCAAGACCAAGCGGACGATCCAGTTCGTCGACTGGTGCCCCACTGGATTCAAGCTTGGTATCTGCTTTGAGCCCCCGCAGATGGTGCCCAACGGTGACCTGGCCAAGGTCGATCGCGCTGTGTAAGTTCGGCCCGCGCCAAAAAGGTTATCCCTGTTGATGTTATACTCTGGATTAAGCTTACTAACCTCTTCACCACTTTGACCACTACAGCTGCATGCTCTCCAACACCACGGCCATCGCCGACGCCTGGTCTGCTCTGTCGACCAAGTTCGACCTCATGTACTCCAAGCGTGCCTTCGTCCACTGGTACGTTGGCGAGGGTATGGAGGAGGGCGAGTTCTCGGAGGCTCGCGAGGATTTGGCTGCGCTTGAGCGCGACTACGAAGAGGTGGCCACGGACTCGATGGGCGACGAGGAGGGCGGCGAGGCTGAGTACTAAAACAAGGCGGCGTTGAGGCCGGGGCCGGGGCCGGACCACGTTTTGTCATAGTACTTACTGGCAGGCTCACGAGAGCCGGAGCGCGGATATGATGTCACTTCCACACCAGAAACCCCCCATACCATACCCTAACCCCGTCACAGCACCGGATCTTGTCAAGTCCCTGATGCCATCGAAGCCAGCGTTGAGTCGACCCGTTTGTGGAGGATGTCGACGAGTCAGGAGCATCGCGAGATTCGTTATGGTCGTTCTACTTCATTTTGGTCCGGCGAGAAAAATGATGATAGCCCCTTTTTAATTAAATTACCACTGTTCTGGGAATGCAAGACGAATTTGATTTAACCGCTCGCACGCGCTGGCTCAAGGCTGGGATACCTACCTGCCTAGGTAGTCTTCTATCTTCAGTCCTGCTCGGCTGTGCGCTGATATTCCATGCATACAATGCATAATGAAGCAGCTAGGGATGGTCATGATGTATCCATGCGGATGTGCTTGGTGGATACACCCGCAACTATCTGCGGAGTCAGGTCACACAACCTGTCAGCGGCTGCCCAAGCTGCAGGGCTCGATGCACAGCAAATCAATCGCGTCCCAATGACAGCTGTAGGTAGGTGCCCAAGTCGGAAGAAAGTCGGAAGACATATGCACCTAGTTGATGTGGTTGCATGATGCTAGACGCAGTTGCGCCGATGGTTCAGATGATTTTTATTTTATTTTCCTTCATTCTCCTGGGCTCCGCGTGCTTGCTGCTGTTCCCTTTGGCTGCTTCCAGTGCTGCTGCAGCTGCTGCAGAAGTTCAATGGGTTGGGTGATGCGCCCGCGTCTGCCTGCGGTCTGTGGGGACGCACTGACGCAGGCTGCCCAACCATGCACGCCAGGCTGGGGCTTGCCGCCCAGTGCAGCCAACGCTAATTTGCACCGAGCGAGCTGGTGGGTTGGCCAGAACCAGTCCAATGATCCACCCTAAACGGTTGCCCAGCGCGAGACTGGCGCAGCGTGAGCTCCAGTCCCTGCCCTTGAAACTCCCGACGGCATCCACAGCCATCCACACCCCAGCCATCCTATCCACACATCCCACCACCACCTACTGAAATCCGCCGGCGACGACGCGGCCTCCGCTCGAGAGAAGACCACACATGTTCGATGCTTGCGACGATCGCTTCGAGGAGCATTGGCCCTGTTCTCTGACCACCCGCCGCCAGTGCTGCCTTCTGCGAGGAGAAGCTTGTTTGCTTTCCAACGACGTAATACAGTATCGTACATCCTTGGGAGCTGAGCGGGTTTGATTTTGTTGTTTTGCTCTTTGCCGACGTATCCCGAGCGCCTCGTTTTGGCAACCGACCGACGCCCAGCCTACAGCGATAGAGGTCAACCGAGAGCCAGGAGTCCGCGGCGCCTCCACCTCCCCTCGCGCCATCTCTCTCGCCTTTCGATCGACCCTGACGGTTGGTCGATAGACAACCTCGATACTATCACGGCTCACCAGCCGTCCATCTGTTCAAGACCACTGCCACCATTACCACCATCACCACACTATCGCATCCACAACCATGGCAGAGCCCGGCGCCGACGCAGGTGAGCATGCACGCATTCACTTTCCGCCCTCCGCCTCCGGAAAAAAGCTTTGCGAACCCTATCCACGCTCCCGAGCCCCAGCTAACCGATAGACGCCTTCGCCGAAACCCACAGGCGCCCTTAACCTTAACCTCACCGCGGAGGAGAAGCGAGTCTACGGCCAGCTCTTCCGGCAAGCCGACTCGGACGGCGTGGGCGTTGTCACCGGCGATGTGGCCGTCAAGTTCTTCGACAAGACGAGACTGGACTCGAGGATTCTCGGCGAGATTTGGCAGATCGCGGATCGCGAGAACAGGGGCTTCCTCACTCCCGCCGGCTTCGGCATTGTCCTCCGCCTCATCGGCCACGCTCAGGCTGGGCGCGAGCCAGCCGTCGAGGTTGCCCTCCTGCCCGGACCCCTGCCACGATTCGATGGCATCACCATCCAGGGGCTGGCGGCACAGCCGACCGGATCGGGCCCAGCTGCTGGGCCCATCCCGTCGCAGGGAACCGGTGGCGTGCGCATCCCGCCTCTGACTCCCGAAAAGGCCGCCCAGTTTGCTGGGCTTTTCGAGCAGCAGCCGCTGGCTCCCGGAAATATGCTGCCGGGCGACCAGGCGCGCCAGATCTTTGAGCGTTCTGGCCTGCCCACCGAGGTGCTTGGCCGCATCTGGCAGCTCGCCGACACGGAGCAGCGCGGCGCGCTGGTCCAGACCGAGTTCATCATCGCCATGCACCTCCTGGCCACCACAAAGCAAGGACAGCTCCGTGCTCTTCCCACCGTCGTCCCCGCCGGCCTGTACGAGGCCGCCACCAGGCGCCCCACGGGCATACCCCGCCAGCAAAGCCCGAGTCCCGTCGCGCCTCCCATTCCGGCCATCCCACGCCAGCTTAGCGGGCAAGCCCAGATGCGGACGGGCAGCCCCCTCGGCCGATCGCACCAGGCTCCTCCCGGCGGTGATTGGCTCGTCACGGCGGCCGACAAGGCTCGGTTCGACCAGGAGTACGCCAAACTGGACAAGTCCAATAGGGGCTTCATCACAGGCGAGGAGGCCGTACCCTTCTTCAGCCAGTCCAGGCTTCCCGAAGACACCCTCGCCCAGATCTGGGATCTGGCCGACTTGAGCTCCCAGGGGCGGCTGACGCGGGACGAATTCGCCATCGCCATGTATCTGATCCGGCAGCAGCGCACTAGCCGCGACACCCCGCTACCAGCCACCCTCCCACAGAACCTCATCCCTCCAAGCATGCGGGCCCATGTCAGGCCGCCGACCGCCACTGGCCCCTCCGCTTTCGATGTGCCCCAGCAGCCGCCACCGCCTGCTCCGCAGCCGCAGCCACAACCGAAGTCGGCCCTGGACGACTTGTTCGGCCTGGATTCTCCACCGACCATGCCAGCTGCGCCTGTTCAGAAGGCCGTGACCACCGGAGGATCCAACGACCCCTTTGGCGGCAACGCTAGCCCCGCACCTGCCTCTCCCGCCAGGCCCTCGCCCACGGCTAGCTCGTTTGCTCCTTTCGTCCCGTCATCGTCCTTTGGTCGTACCCTCACGGCCCAGGCGACTGGGGCCTCCACCAGCTCCGCCGGTGGGATGCAGCGATCAGGAACGCTGCCGCCACAGGCTGCCGCCGCGGACGACCTCCTAGGTGACCAGGACGATGCCGGCAAGAACCTGAGTAACGACACGGCAGAGCTGGCGAACCTCTCCAACCAGATCACGTCCCTCAGCAAGCACGTGCAGGACGTGCGAGGCCAGCAAGCCACGACACAGAACGAGCTCACTCAAGCAACCGCGCAGAAGAAGAACTTTGAGCAGCGGCTGTCGCAGCTTCGCGCAGCGTACGAGAAGGAGGCCAAGGACGTCAGGGCGCTGGAGGAGCAGCTCAACGCGTCACGCGCCGAGACCAAGAAGCTGCAGACTGAGATGGCCATGCTCGAGGGCACATACCAGGACCTGCAAAACCAGCACCGCCAGGTCGCCACGGCTCTTCAGGCCGACCAGCAGGAAAATGCGAACCTGAAGGAGCGCATCCGCGTCGTCAACGCCGAGGTGGCGCAGCTCAAGCCCAAAATCGAGAAGCTCAGGTCCGAAGCGCGCCAGCAGAAAGGCCTCGTGGCCATCAACAAGAAGCAGCTGGCCACCAACGAGGGCGAGCGCGACAAGCTCAACACCGAGGCTGAGGAACTGGCCAAGAGCAACGAGGATATGGCCAGGCAGGCCAGCACCGGATCACCGGTAGCGGCGCCAGCGCAGGTGGCGAGCCCGGCCCCATCGTCAGCAAGTGTCAACAACCCGTTCTTCAGGCGCACGGGCAGCACCGACATTATGGGTGCCTTTGCGTCGCCCGCAGCCAAGCCTTTTGACAAGTCCTTTGACGACGTCTTTGGGCCCTCACCCTCGTTCCCCGCCTCGACAGGCACGCCGCCGCCCGCCACCGCCTTCGGCCCGCAGCACACCGGAGCGTCCACGGGTAGTGCCGCGTCCTCCTTTGCCACGCCGGCGACGTCCAACACCCCTAACCTGAGCAGGCAGGCCACCCTAGGGCCCAACCCCATCCCGCCGCCCCCGCCTCAGTCGCGTCAGATCAGCTCGAGCTTCCTGCCCTTCGGCGAGGCTCCCGAGTCCATCACATCATCCCGCCAGGTCTCCCCACCCGTGAGCAGGATGGGCCAGCCCGACACACCCCTAGCCGAGGCTGCGGCTAAGGCCCCGGCTGCGGCGGCGCTGGAGCCGGTGGCCACGGGTCAGAGCGTCACCTCGGAGTCGCAGAAGGCTGTTGACAACAGGCCCACAAGCAGCGGCAGCTGCGCACCTAAGCAAGGTGACGCGGCAGGCGCCCCCGGGCAGGGACGCCCGCACGCCGACAGCCTCAGTGATCCCTTCTCTGCTGTGGATCAGGCTAAAGCAAAGGATGACTTTGAGTCTGCCTTTGCTAGCTTCAAGAACGCCCACGGCAAGACTGCGGGCGGACCGTCGTCCTCGGGCTCGGCTCCTGCAGGCAACGACGGGGCCAAGGGCGCCTTCGCCGACGCCTTCAACCGCGAGTTCCCGCCCATCTCGGAGCTCGAACGCGACGACTACTCGGACTCGGACAGCGAGAAGGACGGGTTCGATGACGACTTTGCCCCTGTGTCGCCTCCCACAAACTCTGCCCAACCCGCCAAGCCCTCCGAGGCGACGGCCGTCAAGCCTCCTGCGGCCGAGGGCGCTACGAGGTATGATATGCAGCCGGCGGGTTTGTAGCGTGTGTAGAGTTCTTTTTTGAATCGCGTCACGTCTTCAACACCCACTACCCATCGAATTCCTCCCCGCCCTTCTAGTGCGCGTAGTTGTTCGTGATGGCTGACTGTAGGCTGTGCAGTGAGGCGGCCGCGTCCCCAACGGCTGCCACCTCGTCGTCTTCCATCAGCACCGCCATGCCGGCAGGCCAGTCCAACGTGAACTCGATCTGGGGTGATTCCCTCGCTGCCTCGGCCTCTACCGCCCCTGCTGCGGGGCAGCAAAGTGAGCCGGCCTCGTCGGCCGCGGCGCCCCCACCACTGCCGGCCAAGCAGGCGTTTGATGATCTTGAGGACGACTTTGAGGGGCTTGAGGATGCAAAGGAAGGATCCACGGCGGATGATGACTTTGCGAACATTTCACGCTCGGCACTCGACGACTTCAACCCCGTCTTCGACTCGTCTCCGCCGCGCAGCCACGCGGCCAAGAGCGACGGCGGCTCCAACAACCCGGCGGCCGGCGGCGCGCCCAACTTGGCTGCCGAGAGCAGCAGCTTCGACTTTGTAAGCGGCAGCAGCGCATCTCTCGGCAGCGGAAGCGGCATCGGCGCCACTGCGTCGTCGGGCGGCGCGTCAGCCCCGCCTGCCGGCCCGCCGCCCGCTGCCGGGGCGCCGGAGAACCACGACTGGGACGCGCTCTTTGCTGGCCTTGACGAGCCGCAACCTGCCTCGGGTGCTGCTCCTGGCGCGTCAGGAGCTCCTGCTCCTGCTGCTGCTGCTGCCACCGCCAACGGCGCGCCCGATCCCTCGGGATCCCCAGCTCCCGCTCCTGCGGCTTCATCCTCCTCCCCAGCGGCACCTGTACCGTCCCGCCCTGCTGCGGCTGGCCGTCTCCTGACCGAGGGGGGTGAGCATGACGACCCCATCCTCAAGAACCTGACCGGTATGGGTTACCCTCGAGCCGACGCACTGAGCGCGCTTGAGAAGTACGATTATAACCTTGAGCGGGTGAGTGATTCTCATGATTCGTGTCCATTCCCATCCGCACACCCTGAAGTCACGAATTGCTAATGATGTCTTCGTTTCACACATAGGCCGCCAATTTCCTCGCCAGCCAGTCCTGAGCAATATATAATAGCATCCTGGCTTCCTCTATACCTATAACAATACGTTGAACGAAAACTTGGTAGATCGTGCACAAGCGCCTCGCTCGAGAGAAGCCGACCTCGCAAACCGGCACAGATTACGCCGACCATCACAACTGCCTCCTTTTGCATCGGGCATCCCATATATGCCCATCCTCTCACTCCAACTCTTATTATTTGCTTTTGAACCCCCAACCAAGCCAAACCAAACCCATTTTGTTTTTCCCTTCTGCTTTGTTTTTTGTTTTCCATCTCGCATAGCCAACTGAGCCCCCATCCCTCCCGTATTTGCCGCGTCCGATGGCGCTTCCCTTCCTTTGTAAAAGCAAAAACCGTTCTTGATAGTGTTACGTGTTGTGTTGTGCGCGTTTTTGAGTTTTGTGTGTTGTGTTGTTATACCTGGCGGGACAGACAGACAGACAGCATAGGGCTGGATACAAGCACCGCTTGCTTCTCTTTTTCATTGTTTTCTTGTCATTTATTTTCCGAGCTATCATCGCTTATATCGTCGTCTCGTAATTACGCTACCAACAATTTTTTTTTTTTTTTTTTTTTTGTTTCGTAAAAATTCCACTACCTGCTGCAGCGTTTGCCGCCGTCTCTGCTGTCATCATTCCCCTGTCTGCGCTTTGGGACTCTCCTCTCCCATACCTAGTGTCGTGATATGTCTGACATGTTGAGATTTTATGAAGTAGTCTTGAGGCGAGCCGAACAGCCTTATTCGTCCCGCTTTCCCTTTCATCCATCTAAACGCAGATGAGACCAAACAAGGGATGAACCGAGATATTTCTTTTACACGATAAATGGCATGTAAAAACACTGGAAATTAGACCGTACGCCTCAGAGCAATGCAACTGAATAGTTGAGCAAAAGGAATAAGATTCGTAGTAAAGATGCCAGATACCAAGACACAAGAGACAGCCAAACAAAGGAGAATGAATAAGCCTAAACTACACGATTTCAACAATGCAATCCAGCCAGCCTTAGCAGCCGTACTATTCCTACAGCCCAGCCACCTCGTAATAGTCCTTGAACCTGTCCGTATCCTCCCACCCGACCTCGCGCACGACGCCCCAGCACACGATGAGCAGGTTCTCGAACCGGGTGGTCCAGAATGACAGGTACCCCTCGGGCAGCGGCCCCACGGTCTTCTTGAGCGAGTCGGACATGTCCTCGTAGTGGTTCCTCTTGTTGCGCAGCGCGCGCAGCAGGTCCAGCATGCGCGAGCCCGTGTACTTGCGCTGGCGGCCGAGCGAGTCGACAAAGTCCCGCGGAAGCTGCCGCAGGAAGTCGCCGCTTCGGATCACCTCGGGCGCCGCGTCCTCGAGGATCTGGAGCGCGTACGACGGCGGGTCCCTCTGTTCCTTCTCGAAGTGGTCCGACACATCACACAGGAACGCCAGCCGCTTCTTGGCGGACCAGAAGAATGGATGCTTCATGACGTCTTTGGCCGTCGGGCGGTCCGAAGGCTCGAAGCTGAGCATGCGCTCGATCACATCGCGCGCCTCTTGAGTGTAGTCGCCAAGGACGTCGAGCTTACCGAGGTCGAAGGAGCCCTTACGTATGTTGACCTCGCGCATGTACCGATCGCCCTTGTCATAGGGGTGGGACCCCTTGGTGAGGACATAGAAGAAGACGAGACCGAGACTGAAGATGTCAATGGCCCGTGTGGCCCGGCGGTTGGGTGCCTCTGTGCCACCCAGGGCGCTTCCGGAGCCGCTGTGCGTTGAGCTGGCGTCGACCATGGTCGCCTGGTTGGCAGCGAGGTTGTCCCGGGCATCGTCATCCAGAAGAAGTTCGGGCGCCCTCCAGCCGGTGGTGCCAGCGGCGTGAGCTGTCGTGGCTCCAAAAGAGCTCTGACCTCCCTCGAGCTTCTTACAAAGACCAAAGTCAGACACAAGCAAGCGTGGTTTGCCGTCCTTGCTCATGTTGACCAGGATGTTCTGTGGCTTGAGATCCCGATGGACGATGCGGAGAGAGTGCAGGTGGCTCAAGCCGTTGGTGATCTGATACAGCACATTAGGGAGATCTCGCTCTCCCGCTTGAGCCAGGTCCCGGAAGTACAGGGGCTTCTCAATGACGTCAGCCAGCGATGCCTGACAGAGCTCGAGGGCGATGTAGAGGAAAGCAGCACGCTGCTGTTGGGCGTAGTATCGGATGACTAGAGTGAGATCAAGCTTGTCAGCCGCCGTGATTTCCATGGTCCAGGTAGTGGTAGTCCAAATGGGTCGAGAAAACACGAACCGTTTGGATGGTCATCGCTCTCTCTCAGGAGGCGAGTCTCTTGAGAAGCAATGTCGTAGAATTGGATCAGCATCCGCTTGACCGCCACGTCGCGCCCGTCCCACTTGCCCGCGAATACGACGGTTCCGTTGCTGCCTGTGCCCAGCTGCTGGTCTTCGTTGACCTCGAGGCTGCCCATTCTGTATATCGGACCGGTAAGGTCTTGGACGTCGTTGATGACGGTGTGGATGTCGGGCTCAAGCCGCTGCTGCTGCTCTCCTAGCTTCTTTGCCTGGTCGACAATCTCGCTGACCGAGACAATCCCCGGCTCGTCGTCTCTCGAAACAGACATTTCGCGCTTCTTCTTGCGGTGCTTTGCACCGGCCCGTCTACCTCTGTGAGCCTTCTTCTTCTTCTCCGGTTCGGGGCTGACCCCGTTCGACGTTTCCGAGGCCGGCTGGGAACCAGACTCGATCGGGGAAGCGAATTGCACGCTAGGGCCGTCGATACGGCCGGACTTGTCTGAGCTCTGCAGGGTCTCTAGAGACTTGTCTGACTGGTCTGTCTCTGTGTTGATCTGGGCAGGCACCGCCGGGTCATCGGGCTTTTGAATAGCTTCGGTGCCAGCAGCCACCACCGACGTGGGGGAAGACTGAATTTCATCGGCCGGTTTGATGGCGGGGGCGTCAGTGTTGATGGTTGGCGTCGTTGGCTTAGCCGCCAGATCTACAGAGGGGTCTGCCTTGTCTCCTGCCTCGGACGAGGCGTCTTCCGCACGGTCTACCCATTTGGTCTTGCGGTCGTTATAGTATCTTCTCAGATCATGGTGCTTATAGAAGATGGCGCTGATGAGCATAATGATGAAGATGGGGTTGCTCAAGAAGTCCCAAGTGAGACCAGCCACCGTTTGGGGCAGGCTCTTGACTTTGTTCATCATGTCTGGAGGCTCCTCGACCGGCAGGCCCGGAACGTGAGGCGCCGTCGAGCTGTTCTCTGGCTCGTCGATGGGGACATGGGGGATGCTGCCATCTGGGACACTCGGCAGCAACGGCTTTTGCGAGCCATGACCAGAGTATGGCCGAGAGTCGTGGCGATTGAGGCTGTGTTTGCCGACAAGCAACTTGGCGAGCTGGTCGTTGTCAAGCTTCTCCCAGAGGTCTTGATTGATGCTCTCACGGTGCTTGTTCGCCAGCGCCTCATCGGCGACGTCCAGCAAGGGGTAAGAGACGCCGCCAAGAGCGTACCAGCCGCCACCGAGGGTGCGGTTCAGGAAGACCATGTTGGTCCTGCTATGGGCCTCGACGTCGTTGATGGACGGAATGGGGGGCTGCGGGATGACCTTAAGATCCGGGCTGCTCCCGGGAGGTGCTCCGGCGGGGCGAAGGACGTCGAACACGCGGGCGACAGAAGATGCGAAGGTGTGCTTGAACTTGTGCTGGTGGCCCATGGCGCGTTCACGGTCAAAGCCCCAGACTGCTCCCTTGGCGCCCGTCACGACGTACTGGTTGTCCAGGGTGACGCGGTATTGGGATATCAAGTCGTGGTCGTAGTTGTTTGGAGTCCACTCCCAGAACTTGATGGTGGCAATGGGCCGGCCGGCAGCATTGCTGATGCCGACGGTGTAGTCGGCACGGCCAATGGCGATGGTGCCGCTGTTACCGCACTCTTCACCGCCGTCGACGTCGACCATGAAGTTGTTTGGCCGCATGCAGCTGTCGACCGAGACGACCTGGTTCTCGGTGGAGCCAAAATACTGCATGGACCTGCCCGTGGTCACGTCGATCTTGAACATGGACGACTCCTTCTTGCCGGCGTAGAAGACGGCCGGCTGTTCGGTGCCATGGGGCGACTTCTCCACCAGCTCCTTGATGGTCAGCCCCGTGGCCACCAGGCCGGTGTTTGGGATGTAGAAGTAGAGGCGGCCGTCGAGGGTGGGCTCGACGATCCAGATGTAGTGATCGATGGGCGAGTAGTCGTCATCGAGCACCGACACGTTGGCGCGGTGATGGACGATCTCGACCATGGGGCGTTCGAGTTTGTGGTGCCAGAGCTCCCGTCCGGTGTGGCGGTTGCAGGCGTAAAGGTCTCCGTCGACGGTCGCCATAATTACGAAATCTTCGACTTCCCAGTCGGCCAGAGACCGCGCAGCATGCGGCGAGACGAGCCCAGCACCAATGGAGGAGCTGGGACCGTGTCTTCTGGTGGCTGGTGCTCGAACGGACAACAGGTCCGGAGCTACAGTAGCGAGGGCGCTCTCGTCTTGCGGAATAATGATGTTTTCATAGTAGCGGTTCTTCTGGGCGGACCCAGTCTCGGTGTGGCCGCTGCGGTTCTCGGGCGTCGAGGTTGTGCTCCTCCGCTTCACGGCGGGGGTCTCGAGGACGCCGCGGGTGACGGTGGCGGCGGCGTTTTGGCGGGCCACACGCTCGGCCTCGAGGGGAGACTCGTGGCGGCGGCGGGGGTGGTCATCGCTGCGGCTGGCCTTGTCGGCGAGGTGCTGGTCGGGTCTGGGGGCGTGGTTGCCGACGCGGAGGTGGTCGCTCTCGACGACCTTGTTTTCGAGCTTGTGTTGCTGCTGTTGTTGCTGCTGCTGAGCTTCAACGAGGAGGAACGGGATGAGGAGGACGGCGAAGGCGAGGAACAGCTTGTTGTTGCGCTGCGGGGCGACGGGGCCGGGTGGCCGCCGCATCATCTTGGGCACAACCGGGCGGAGCCGGAATTGGGTTGCTGTTCAGTTGGGCAACATCTGGGTGACGTCGGCCGACGCGGCAACATCGGCCCTGCTCTACGGCTCGATCGGTCGAATGCTTGCTTGGCGGCTTGCGGTGAGTGGCCAGTCGGTGGTGCAGGCGGAAGACGCAGGGCGGGCAGGAGAAGGAGGCGGTGGGCAAACAAAACTGCTGCAACGGGCAGCTGCTCGGGCCGAATGACGGAAACCTGCGTCTCTCGGCCGCTGAAGAAACGCAACGATATCGCGGTAGCGAACAAAGCAAGGACAAAGGACTATAATTGGGGCAACGCAAGGAGAGACAAGAAGTAATGCTGATGAGGGGAGCGGGACGGAAGTAGGGGGATTACGCCAGCCTGCTGCTGATGGGAGAGAAAGGGAGGGGAGCGGGAGTG
Organism: Magnaporthiopsis rhizophila; assembly: GCA_003049465.1. Classification (NCBI taxonomy): domain Eukaryota; kingdom Fungi; phylum Ascomycota; class Sordariomycetes; order Magnaporthales; family Magnaporthaceae; genus Magnaporthiopsis; species Magnaporthiopsis rhizophila. Next base: position 42,342 of record PYSS01000170.1, read on the forward strand.
ATGGAGGTGCAGAGGTGCAGCAGAAGGATGGGTGGAGGGTGAGATTTGTCCGTGTGGGCGTGATGGTTGGCTGCCCAGGGATTGGTGGACGGGCGAGACAGCACTGTGCGTGCTGGTTGCTGGTTGGCCGGGGGGGCTGAGGGGTGGGGTTCCTGGACCTGGGCCCCCTTCTTTCTGGTCAGACACGAAAATCTTGTGGGCGTTTGGAATGCCATGTCACGCAGCGACGGAAAGGGAAATATCGAAAATGAATCCCGGTCAGGTCTGCCGCCGTCGGTATTTGTTGCTGCGGCATATGGTACGTACCCCAAATACAGACACTGGCTGTAAATAGCACCAGCCAAGATAAATGTGGTGATGTGGCAAAAACGCGGCACGGCACAGCGGCCTCAGCAGTCCGACGATGTGTGCCAGGAATTCCAGGCCAAAAATGTGTGCCTCTGGCTAGCGTCGGAGCGGCCAATGAGCCGGCCTCGGCCTTTTTTTGTTCACGACGAACCCGACCTACCAAAGACTGGGCCCGGGGAACGGACGGGATCCATCTTGGATGCACGGGCAGCTCTCTCCGTCGACTTGTGGGCCCTTGCCGCGCAGGCCACATTGGCAGACCATGGAAACGACGGCCAGGCTAAACGGCTGCAGGGGCTTCTTGGTCCTGGCAGACATGTGCTGCTGCTTGCTGCCGGCAGCGGGCAGCACAGGAACACGCCTTGCCTCGCCTAATGCCGAGTCCCCAGCTGTGGCCCGGCTCGGCTGGGCCTGCACTAGCCTACCAGCAGTCGGCCTTCTTTTTGGGTCGATCTCGATCTAGCAGTGCAAATCCAGCCCGGCCCGCCGACGGGTGATTGTCGATGCGTGAGGGTTTCAGCTGCTGCGAGTCCCTATTCGGGTCAAAATGTCGTCCCAGCCCACCATTCTTTCCACCAGCTTCCCTGGCCGTCCGTGCGCTCATTCCATGACTCCAGCCATTCTCTGTCGCCTGAGCCCAAAGCTTAATTGTCGCCCGACTCTTCCATGGGCTTTTTTTCTTTTTTTTTTTTTTTTTTTGCCCACAGGCGCGCGTTAAAATGCCTGACTCGGACGACGAGCTCGAACGTTTTCTCCCTGGGGCCGTGTCAAGTTACAGAAGGTAGCATTAAATTATATGCGTTTTTCCCTGGCGGGCCCTGTGTCGCCCTGCCACCGGATGGCACAGTACAGGAGTGTCCGGACACTATCGCGCAAATCTGTGTGTCCCGATATCCCGTCATCGGGTTATTTTACTACACATCCGTCTGATCCCGTCCGGTCTGCCGCTCGCGCCTTCTGGGTAGGTACAGTACCTAGCTATCTCAATCCATCGTGCGATGAACGGACGCAGCCCTGCGAGCTACTAGTAGCTGCATGCTGCCGTCTCTCTGCTGGGCTGCCTCGTCCACGTCGAGTCGTTCCCAAGCCAGCAGGGAGGACGCATCCATTTACGCTAGGTCGCGCTAGTAATGCGTGCTCTCAAAAATACCCCGCACCGGCCCCGGACAAAGACTGGCTTGGCCGCCCCCTGCCGCTACCCTCTCTATCTTGCCTGGTTGGCGTTGATCGAGCCTGAGCGAATCTCGCCATGGGAAGCCACTTTTAAGTAGGTGCTGGCCGCGAGCTTGGGTGGTGGCCAGACAGACGCTTTACTTGAGCGGACCAACCGTACGATCACCGCATCTTTAGTGCCGAGCCCGTAGCGAGTAATTAATTTCGAGCTACAGGCATCGACTCGGGGACGAACATGACGCCGTCGTCGTCGACAGGCTGGGCTACCCACAAAAAAAATAAAACCGAAAACCAAACCCCGCACCGCCCTACCTCAGCCAATGGATACCGCGCCTTTATCAGTGCCTTGCCTTAGTGCCCCTTGGCCTGCCGCACAGCCCTCCTGACGGCGTCATCGAGCGTCTCGGTCTCGACGGCGCCGACCAGCTCCATGTTTCCGCCGACCTTGGCGTCATAGTCGGCGCCGAACCCGTCGCGCAGGTGCAGCGCAAAGAACTTGCGCATCATGCCCGCCACTCCGCCCTGCGTCTCCGCCTCGCTGCACTCCCGCGAGCCGTCCACCACCTCGACCGACCAGTCGGCCTCGGTCGTGGATGTGGCGCGCCACACGCTGGCCAGCAGCTCGCGCTGGCTGGTGCGGAACGACCGCGTGTAGAAGGGCGCGTTGCGGAACTTGCCCAGCTCCGCGTCGGGGAGGGGGAGCAGGCCCGCCGTCGCGCGGCCTACCGTGCCTATCGTCGTCGTGATGAACTTGGCATCGCCGCCATCGATGAGCCGCGCGGTACGCTTCTTGATGTCGATGCCCCACTGTGAACACCGTTTGAATCCGTGGTTAGCGGGTGCGGCTTTGATGTAGGTAAAGGAAGGTAAACATCTTGGGAAGTTAGGGAGGGGAGACGTCAACTCACTCCGATGGGCCCCATGTTGTACTCGAGCCATGGGTTCGTCACGACCGCGATCCATGTCATGCCCAGGGACTCTATCAGGTCGCGCGGCTGTCTCTTGGCCTGCAGCATCGGGATCTGCTCCAGCAGCCGCGTCGGCTCCGTGTCGCTGCCGAACTCGGTCGGTAGCACGACCTTGACACCGGCCCGCGCCGCCGCCCGGATTAGCGGCTCCTGCGCGTCCATGACCATGAAACCCAGCAGCAGCACCAGCACATCCTGCCCAGCCAGCGCTCTGGCCAGGAACTCCGGGTCCGAGTAGGAGCCGCGCTCGACCCGGGCCACGCCGGGTGGGAAGGTGGCGCTACTGTCAGGCCGCGTGAGGACGGTGACGGTGTGGATGCCCTCGGCCAGCAGCGCCGCTACCGTCGGCGTGCCGACGTTACCTGAGGCGCCGACGATGGCGATCTTGCGGCCCTGCTTGGGGGAGGCGGTGGCGGTCATTGTGTTTTGGCGCCGGCGAGGGATTTGTGGTTGGATAGAGGTGGATGGTGCGATATATCCGGAGCGAAAAAAACCGCGCGAGAGGACGTGAAGGTAGACAAAGAAACGAATTTAAACTGCTTCTGTTTGTTTCCATATAATAGCCTTTCCACACGACCTGTCAAAAATATGCGGTTCTCTGCCTGTTATATACCCAAACATGCACTCGGGACTGCAAACTGCAGGTATGTGCTCGTCCCTTTCTGCTCGATCTCCGTGCACACGCTTCCGTCACGACCCAGGAGACCCCATCGTGATGACCACCAATCGGGCTTGGTAAACTCCGACCGGCCGGCCTGCGCGGGTGATGCGGGCGTTTGAGTGACGACAGCTACATCACTGATTAGGTAGGTACCTAAGCTGCTGTACGCTTAAACGGTCATGCAGCCAGCTTGATTTGGCAGCGATCCTTCCGAGCTCATACCCGCGATAGGTTTCAAGCGGATGAGGTCATTGCGTCCCGTCTATTGTTCTGTGCCTGGCGGGTGTGAGATTTCCAAGCATCTCGGATCCGACTGTCTAGCCAATGAGAATCGGGAAGACGCCGGGATTCTGGGTGAGATTCCGGCCGAGAACGAAGGTGGGAACCGTCATGCGGATTTGTAAAGAGACACCTACGGATGGCATTACTCACATTTAAGGCTGGTCTCACCACTAGTCTAAATATTGACGAGGCCACTAATATTTTGAGATCCACGTGGCTCAAAGCGCGTAGGGAAGGTAAGCTCAGGGGCTCAGAGGGAAATGCTCTTTAGCAAAATGTTTTGTCAGCTAGCAGCATCTTTGCTGGAGCGAAGCTCCATCGTGAATGATAGAAACAGTACTGACATGGAATGGAACGAGATCCATGTAAACATTACCATAAAAATAGAGTCTAAAAGTAAGCATGCGATTAAACATTACAGAATTGAGCTCGGCTCACGTTTCCCTAACCTCATTTGATCCATCTGTTTGGCGCGTGAGCCATACCACCTCCCGCATCCATCACGGATGTCGGTAGCCCGTCGCCGTCGGGCTCCATGACGAAAGTTTGCAGCCCGTCTAGGCACTCCCCCCGCGCGGCGGCCTGCTCCCGGCTCGCCATCCTGGCGACTTCCTGCACGCTGGCCCTCAGGCGTGTGGCCTCGCGCCACGTCTCGACCAGGAACCTCTTCCCGGCGCCGGCGGTCCCGAGCCACGCGATCTTGGCGACGAGCTCCTGCGCCACGTCCCACTGCGCGAGGCCGTCCGTGGCGGAGTGGTCCATCCAGCTCTTCACGAGAGGGTCGAACCAGCCTTGGACCTCGACGATGCTACTCCCGCCGCCGCCGCCGCCGCCACAGTCTGGGCCGGAAGCACCCGGTGGTGGTATCGCCACCCCGCCGAGGAGCGCGTATGCGCCGATGACCGTCCGCCAGAGCCAGAACTGCCTCCACGACTCGGACGGCGGCGGCGGCGGGGACAGAGGCGGGCTGTCCAGCAGCCAGGCCACAAGGCGAGGCTCGACCACGGCTGTGCCCCAGTTCAGCTCGTGGATGACGTGCATGAGCTGATACGCGGCGGTTATCCACGCTGCTGCGGGGACTGGGTATATTGAGTGGGACGTGGATGGTGACGGTGATACGCTGCCGGCACATGATGAAGGGTGGGGTATCCCAAAGTAATTGGGGACAATGTCTGTCGGGTCGTCGCCCCGCATGACGAATATGGGTGTTGCCGGCAAAACCCCAAATATCTCGTTGGGGTTTGGCCGAGATTGGCCTGCGTTGCGGGCTGCCGCAATGAGGGAGGTGATCCTATTCGCAGAACCGGGCACGGTTAGATGAATTGCGACGTATTTCCGGACAGGTACTGACGGAGTGCCGTAGGGCAATACCGAAACTTACAAAAGCACCATCCGCGGCACCATAGGCGGCACCGCCGTTCCCTGGGCTTTGGCGAGGCCAAAGAGCCCGCGCATGTGGGCGGCCCCGGCTTCGTCCTCGCCCATGGCGGTCTCCGTAAGGGCCAAGCCGAGGGTCGAGATCATGGATGTGGCGTACGACTCCGGGCGGCCCTCGTCAATGAGCTTCTGGAGGATCCTCATATTCTCGATCTTGTGGTAGAGGTATGTCTCCTCCACGTGCTTGATGGAGCCGCCGAGCCACGAGGTGTGCACGCAAGCCCACGCGATGGTGCTGTGGATTTTTAAGGAGTCCTCATCCGATCCATTGAAACTGTAAACACACCGACAGGTGTTTTGCTGCGTGTCAGTCCTACGCTTTGCCTGCTTTCGGGGCTGGGTTGAGGAGTCAAGGGAAAGCCTCCCCACATTTGTAGAGGACTTTGGGAGAACGGGATCATGCTGGCCGTTACATGACAGTGGCCGATGTCTAAACCCCAGGGCTGTAAGTGTCTGATACGCGCCACACGGCCTGTGTGTATAAAGAGACTGCTGAATGCTCCGTCGTCCTAACTTACAGTGCTGCAGCATCTCATACGATCTGAAGGGCATATCGACGGGGAGGCTGTTGAAAGGGCCGACGGGCGGAGCGGCTGGGGTGAGCCAAAGTGATGGTGTGCCTGCTAAGCCACCCGTACTTGTTGCGTGACTCTCGGCGCTCACCGGCAAGCTCGTGGCCGGAGTCGGAGACCTCGACACGGTCAGATGCCTACTGACGGTCGGGACGGCGACAGAGCTCTCGGGGTATTGACACTCTGTTCCCCTGACAAGACAGGAGGTGCTAGAAGCTCTAATATCAGCTTCTCCCGTCTTTTGGCTCTTCTTAGCGACCTCTTCGGCGCCGATATGGATAGGTACGTACCACACCGGCTTCTCGAGCGAGCAGCGGACATGTTTTCTCTTGCACTCGGCGCAGCCATTCCGAGTCCGCTTGTGAGCCGCACGCCGTCGCCGTGTAGGCTGAAAGTCTGGGTCGAGGTACTGGGATGCCATGATTCCACTTTGTTAAATCAGATCGAGGCCTTTGCATTATAGAATCCTGGCAGAGAATTCTACTACGTCAGCACCGGGTGAGTGTCATCGTTTTATTCTTGGCGCCCTCGTCATAACGCTGCCTCCATGGCTACTTTGGTGGTTCATGTCGACAGAGGGCCTCCCATCGCCTGATGGTAGGGTATACGGAGGCTGACAGACATGTGCCTCTTTTAGGAACTTGGAGTTGATAGTGGGGCTGTCGATGCCTTCCTGTTGCCTCATCCCCTCGCTTCCACCTCTCTCATGCCAGGAACTGGGTAGGGCTGTTGGACAGAGGGAGCTCCAACGGTTCTAGCCATAAAGTGCGGCTGGAGGTTGAGGTCTCAATGCCGCCAAGTTGCAGATGATATTTGAGGCCGGTGTCGTTCAGGTCCAGGTTTAAGCTACAACCTAAGTCCTAGGTAACTGGCACCTGTACCCATTATGCGGGCTGACTCAGGCTGCGAGCAACCCTCCGGGTGAATTTGGGGTGTGGGGTTGGCGGGCTGCTACTATCGACGGCGGGGACGGCTCACGCCAACGCAGGTCTCACCATCGCTTCGTGCAGGCTAGCCCTACGAGCAGAAGAACAAGGAGCCTGTACGTTTCTAGAAGTAACCGCGCACCGTTGATATCAGCCCGCCCGCTTAGCGCGAACGTCTCCTTCCATGCAACATGTGGCAATGCAACCCTAGCTTGCATGTTGACCCCCAATTGGGGTGATTACAGCATGCTGGCTGATCGTGTCCCCTGCATCCTCGCGTTATTGGAAGGGAACAGGCGAGCCGCTCGGCAACCGAATTCGTCTCCCAGCCTATCCTGAGAACCCCTTCACGTGCTGGTATCTGCCCTCCACTCTCCCTCCGCCTCTCCCACTCGGTGGAGCATCAGCCCTGCTGGCAGCATATCATTCCCATTATACCCCTGCATGCAGAAAACAACCCGACGCCGGCGGTCCTTTTGCATTTCAGCTCGCGCATCGGGAGGCCACCAGCTGATCGACTGCGGTTATTTGCGGGGAAGCCCCTGCAAACAGTTCGACATAGCCTGGTTTTCCGTCTGTCTCTGTGCCTACCGTCTTGTAGCATTGGGATGTCACGCGAGGCTAGAGTATATTGCTCGGCCATGCCGGAGTCATTTTCAAAAATCTCTCATCCTCTCTCAGTTCGTCACCGAGAGAAATGAGGCTATTTTTGGTCTAGGCCGGCACTCCGACGCCAACTTCACCAAGGCCAGTGCCTCGGGATTATCTGGGCAGGCCCGCATACCGGTGGCTCAGTCCTGTCAGGTACACGAAGAAACTGTGCTCTAAGCACTTGACGTACCTAGCCCAACAAACTTGCGGCGGTAGATGACAGGCTTCGTCTCGTCCTGCTTTGGGTTTGAAATGATCAGTGGGTGTCCTCATGTCCGCCATCCCGCCGTGGTCGACTGATGGTACCACGTCAAATCTTTGTCCCCCATTTCAGGACGAATAAACGCTGGTGAGATCAACACGCGCCCGGAAACGTACATATCTGTCATCTCTTTAACCTTGTATTTTTCCGAACGTGAACTGCCGGTATACCGGATACCCTGATGGGCTCGGAGGTGCCGCTCGAGGCAGGCGATCGCCAAGGTCTACTTAACTGGTATCGGTGATCGGCTTATTCGCCGGACATGCTGCCGATGTTGTCCGCTCTCACCTCCCTCGCCTTTATGCTGACAATGTGGTAACGCCACGGACGTATCGGTCATCGGTCGTAGATAACCAAGTCGAGATATTGTCGCAACCGACTCGGCGATGTGGCGCTGAGGTTGCCCGTCTGACTATTGCGGTTGCGGTGCAGATGTCGCTACCAACGGTGGTATCGCCCCGGCCGGCGCTTGCCATATGCTGTCTTCATGTTGGCGGTTCCAGGCCAGCAGGTGGACATGGACATTCCGCGGCCCCTAAGCCCAGTGACTAAAGCGACACATTTCATCACCGCTCGGTCTCTTGAGGGCGCTCCAGATTTCATTTATTTTGTTATTATCTTTTTATATACGAAAGAAAAACAAAGACCCATTGCGCTACCACTACTCTCCCCGGGCCGAAGATGTAGGGCGATAACTATTCAGAAAGGCGTCGCCTCGAAAGCGGTTTGAAGGAGAGATGCGGGCAGGAACTTTACCGGGTTGCCGGCGCCGATCCGCTGCCGTCGCCAAGCGAATAGAGTCGAGCGCCGAGACGGTGTCGGGCTCGGAAGGGCAGAGCCTCAATCCAATTGATCTGGACGTGGCCGTTAGTTCTCCATCCGCCACCTCGGCAACTCTTGCACCGAGCGGGCCCATTCGCCGATCTCGGGAGGCGACGCGGGGCGGGGACCGCTGAAGGCAAAACTTCAGCAGCAACACCCAGAGATCAGACGCGGGGTTTCGAACAGTACGACTAGAACCAACAAGCTCCCCTCACCACGACGTGAGCTCTCCATTTCTCCTCCAGCGGCGACTTGTTCACATTAGGTAGCTAGGTCACCACCAGAAAGACTACGTCACCAGCAGCAACAGCCCACCATGAAGCTCCTCTACCCGACGTCGCTCAAGCTCGACCTGCCGAGCCTCGAGGGCTTCGGCGTCAGCCTGCACCCGTACGACGTCAAGGAGCCGATCCCGGACGAGCTGGCCGACGCCGAGGTGCTCGTCACCTGGACCAACTCGGCTGACAACCTCAAGGACGCCGCCCAGCGCCTCACCAAGCTGCGCTGGATCCAGTCGCTAGCGGCGGGGCCCAATGACGTGCTGGGCGCCGGCTTCGACCCGGCCAAGGTCAAGATCACCACGGGCTCGGGCCTGCACGACCACACCGTCGCCGAGCACGCCTTGGGCCTGCTGCTGCTCGCCGCCCGCCGCTTCGACCAGATGCGCGACTACCAGCTCAAGCGGCAGTGGCCCGGCCACCTGGGCGGGCCGCAGCCCGACCGTCCCGCCGACCGCTTCACCAGCCTGCGCGGCGCCAACGTGGTCGTCTGGGGCTTCGGCAACATCGCCAAGACGCTGACGCCCTTGCTGATTGGGCTCGGCGCCAAGGTAACGGGCGTCGCCCGCAGCGCCGGCGTGCGCAACGGCGTCGAGGTCTACGGCGAGGACCGGCTACCCGAGCTGCTGCCGCGCGCCGACGCGCTCGTCATGATCCTGCCCGGCTCCGACTCGACCCGCCACGTCCTCAACGCCGACCGCCTGCGCCTGCTGCCCAAGCACGCGTGGATCGTCAACGTCGGCAGGGGCACGTCGGTCGACGAGGACGCGCTGGTGGCCGCGCTCAAGAAGGGCGAGCTCGGCGGTGCCGCCCTCGACGTCTTCGAGACGGAGCCCCTGCCCGAGCCGTCGCCGCTGTGGGACACCCCCAACGTCTTTGTCAGCCCCCACGCCGCCGGTGGCAGGCCGCAGGGCGCCGAGGACCTGATTGCCTACAACTTGCGCCGGTTCCTTGCCGGACAGGATCTCAAGAACATTATATAATTATATAGAGATGTGTATCTAGAAGAAACTAGGCGTGTCTGGGTTGAGAAAATGGTGAAATAGCGGTCATGGTTTCGCCTTTTCTTCTCCCAACCTCGCTGTCAGTGCGGAGCGGGCTTCGAAGTGATAGCAGCAAACACCGTCGAATGCCGTCTCCGGTTAATAGATGTAATGTGTATGTGGAATCAGTCTTGGTTCCATCCTTTGCATATTTGATTCCTGATCTGTGTTCCACGACATCGCCGTTGGCACAAAAGGCGGCCAAAAGTTCGGGATTTGATGCCTGTTGGACTAATGCCGCGACTGCATATCCCCCGGCTGGCGCCGAGATGCTAATGGCAGCACTTTCCCTCTCCAAGTCAATCGCACTTTAAATCATGTTCTAGTCGGGCAAGGCACTGCTACGCCGACGGCATTCGAGCGTATGAACACACATGTATACCACCCTCCTACAGCAACGCAAGTTCCCCATGATCTGTCATGAGTAGCTGCCTCTCTCGGATGCCCTGCCGCGAGAGACAGCTTGATGGCTCACTCGAATTGGCCAAGTGATATCGTGGCTGTCTGAAACGTGCACTTCCAACCTCGCGCTGGGGCAGGATGGCTGTGGGGATTACTAAGTGACATGACGTTTACGCTGTCTTGACTTCGTGGCAACATGTGGAGGGCAGTATATACATAAAGTCGATCTAGAGGTCCCGGGAGGAATACTGTCGACCTAAGTACGCCACCTAGCATCACCCTCAAGCCTGCTTTCCCAGAGCGCAGGTTGCTTACACATCTTACCTACTCCTAAATCTGAACCACCAAAGCCAAAACCCATCCAGACCACCATGTCTTCAACTTCTTCACCAGACCACTACGACTTCATCTCCCTTGGGTCCCGGAGCGGGCGGCAAGTTCACAGCCTGGACGCTCGCACGCGACCAGGGCAAGAGGTGCGCCGTCATCGAGCGCCAGTGGGTCGGGGGCTCGTGCCCCAACGTGGCCTGCCTCCCGTCCGAGAACCATATGCAGTCGGGCAAGATGGCGCACGAGCTGAGCATCGGAGGATCCTACGGTCTTGGAGCCTACACGGCCGCCGCCGCCGCCGGGCAGGGGCCCGCGCCGACATGACCTCAGTCAAGGCGCGCAAGACGACCATGGTGCAGGGCATGATCGACCTGCACATGAGCATGTTCCGCGACACGGGTGTGGAGCTGATCCGGGGCACGTGGCGGTTCGTCGGCCCCAGGGAGATCCAGATCATCGACGGCGGTAGCAGCAGGACCGTCACGGCCGATTCGATCGTCATCTGCACAGGGTCGATGTCCAAGGTCGACACGGAGATCCCGGGCTTGGTGGAGGCGCAGCCGCTGACGCACGGCGACATCCTCAACCTCGACGACCTCCCGCGCCACCTCGTCGTGCTGAGCGGCGGCTACGTGGGGCTGGAGTTCGCCCAGGCCTTCCGGCGGCTCGGGTCCGAGGTGACGCAGGTCGAGCGAAACGCGCAAGATCCTCAAGCGCGAGGGCCCGGACGTGGCCGAGGCGCTCGCCGCGGTGCTCGCCGTGAGGCCGTCATGATCCTCACGTCTGCGCGCGTGTCAGGGGTCAAGGGCAGGTCGGGAAACTCGGTCACGTTGACGGTGGAGCAGCGAGGGCAGCAGCAGCAGCACGTCATCACGGCGTCGCACGTGGTCGTGGCCACGGGGCGGACGCCCAACACAGCGGGCATCGGGCTCGAGGCGGCCGGGGTCGGGCTCGCGGGCGACGGGACGGGCCACGTCAAGATCGACGCGCACCTGCGTACGACGGCCGACGGCGTCTTCGCGGTCGGCGACTGCGCCGGCAGTCCGTACTTTACGCACGTGGCCTACGACGACTTCCGCGTCATCTACGACCAGATCGCGGCCCGACGGTGGCGGCCCGGTGGCGTGGCGGGGCGGCAGGTGCCGTCGACGCTGTTCACGTCGCCCGAGCTGGCGCAGGTCGGGCCGCGGGACCGCGAGGCGCGCGAGAAGGGGGTGGCGGTCCGCGTGGCGACGCTGCCGATGGCGGCCTTCCTGCGCACGCGGACCATGGGAGGCGGCGCCGAGGCCGTCGGGTTCGCCAAGACGCTGGTCGAGGCCGACGGCGACCGGGTACTGGGGTTCGTGGCGCTGGACCCGTCGGCGGGCGAGATGCTGCCCGTCGTGCAGTTGGCCATGAGGCTCGGGGCGCCGTACACCGAGATCGCCAACTTGATCATGGCTCACCCGACCATGTGCGAGGGCTTGGTGCAGCTGCTCAAATCGGTGCTAGCCCGGAAATATACGCCAGCAGTGGTTTGCGAGGCTTGTCACTGTTTCGGGCAGTTATCCCACGGCTTGTCACCCGCCTGTCTGTGCATCGCTAATCCTGCGTGTGTCCGAAGATCAAGGTTTGGGCAGGGTCTCATATAGATTGATAAACCGGTTGCCTCGGAGAAGCTCTTTCTCCGTAACAACCGACTCTTGCCTCCGTTTGAGCGACTGTATGTGATATCTTGCGGTGAGAATGGCCCAAGAGATGGATGGAAGACACAACAAAGAATGTGAATCGATTTCGGTTGATGACGACAGCTCTCAACGGTCTGTGTTATGCAATCTGAAAGAGGTCGTTGTGGCATGTGGGGCGCCGTTTTTGGCAACACCCCAGGAATGGACCCACCCGACACGCCCCAGCCTCACCCACGACGGACCGTACGCTGGCCAGACTTCTGGGCCCCTCCAAAACGGACGACATGACCTGATTTTGCCGACTTGTCACCAGCAACCACCGAGATTGTTAATTGTCTTGTACGCTCCTTTTATTTTTCTATATATCCGCCGGCAACAGTTCGTGCCTCTCCTTTTCGTCCTCCAAGCCGAGTCCGTCGCACAGCCCGCAGCTACCCGTCCTTGCTGATCTGTCACAGGCCAAACACCAACGTCCAGCCTTGTGGAGATCCCGAATCGCTAGCCAACCGCGCGCCATGGCTCGACGCCAACATCTGACCTTGATGGTCGCCTTCGCCATCGCCGCATTCCTAACGTTCACGTACATGCTGTCGGCCAGAGGTCACCAGCCGAACACGCCAGCAGTCTCCCTGGGGCAGCCGCCGTCCGGGAAGCAGTCTGTTCCCGACCAAGATCCGAGCAAACCGAACCTGGGGGCAATACCTTCCGACATCCTCGCCGGAGGCTCCATTGCGCCCAAGTTGGAGAATGCAACACTAAAGTAATTGGAACATTGCTCTAGCTTTGTGTCAGGCCTAGAACTACGCCTTGCTAATACATCTCCTACCCACCAGAGCCGAGCTCGGGCGCGCGTCCTGGAAGCTCTTCCACACGATGATGGCGCGGTTCCCCGAGAAGCCGAGCGACGACGACAGCCTGGCGCTCAAGACGTACATCCAGCTGTTCGCACGGCTGTACCCCTGCGGCGACTGCGCCTCGCACTTCCAGAAGATGCTCAAGCAGTACCCGCCCCAGGTCTCGTCGCGCAACGCCGCCGCCGGCTGGGCCTGCTTCGTCCACAACCAAGTCAACAAGCGGCTCAGGAAGAAGGAGTTCGACTGCGCAAAGATTGGCGATTTTTACGACTGCGGCTGTGGCGATGAGAAGGGCAAGAAGAAGGAGTAGATAATTTGGACGCTAGAGAGGGAGGGGTGCGTGTTTGTGTGTCTTTCTGAGCCTGGTAAACATTGCGGAGAGCGGCAGAGCTGATAATCTGCATAACCAGCCTTACTCCTGGGGGTTAATCCTCCTTGCTCTGTGCATTCTCCATCGCATATTATCACTTGTACCTGTATCTATCTGCATAGCTGTTTTGGGAGCTTGGCGTACATTTGCTCCGTTATGTTCAATCAGCGAGATTACAAGTACAGACACGCCGCAAGCCTCCTCACGTCACAAACCCTTGTCCCTATGATCATAACACCAGCTATGTCTGCGACGAGTAAGGCCGCAACCCCTCAGATTATTCCGACAACGTCTACAAATGCCTTCGCAGCCATGGTAGTATAACAATCAGACGTCCCTCAGCGCGGTGCCGTGCCTAATGGACCTCTCCGAGGACAAGTACTGCGACAAGGACGAGGTGGGGAGCTAGGTATGCAGATGTGGACGGCTCTGACCAACGCTAGCAGCAGGAAAGGTCAGGATCAGGGCCGACAACCACGCGTGCCAGCGCCAGTAGCACCATCAACTCGAATACCATGACGGGCACCTTTGGTTTCCAAACCGCGGTTTCTCGTGGGTCTAGGTATTCCCATCTCGATTCTTCGGACTCGGCCATAACCCCGGCTTCCCATCCGACATTCTCACTAGGCCCGCTGCAACTTAAACGCCACCTCGCCTGCTGACTTTCCTCCCAGTTTCGGCGGCCTTGCGGAGGAGCTGATACCGAGAATTTCACTAGCAGCACTAGAAACTCGTCCCCCGAGATTTGTTCATCAATATCAGACCGCCTACGACGAAAGACACAACCTATGTCGAACCCCGGCTACCATGGTTGCTCCAACACCGGGCAACATAACGTTGCACGGAATCTACCGTCCATCTCACGCGTAATACGGAGCGACGTCGAATATCTTTTGGCCGGCCCAGCCGGGCGGATCACATACTTTGGTTGACCGCAGCGGATTTATCGTCTTTGCGACTAAACTACTACCGACGGGGATGTAAGGAATACGTGTGGTGGAGAAATACCAGACGCGAACCATGATGAAAGACTGGGGCAAGGGCGAGGGCTGGCAGTTTGACGGTTAAGTGTGACGTGGGTATTATTTCCCATCTTTCCTCGCGGGTTTTGCTTTTATGCCCCCAGACGAAGCAGAATGCCGGTCTTTTATAACTGCCTCAAAATGCGGAGAGCAGAACTAGAATCCAGCTCTTGTCTTTTCGTTTACCCCAGACCTCAACCTATCACAATTCCCCCGGTCACTTTGATGTGACGTACTGCCTCCCAACTGACCTAACTATTGGCAGGAGGAACGAAGGCTTATTTAGCACTTGATCTCCGCGTTGCCATCGTCGCCCAAGTCACGGTTGGTTTCCCCGCTCAACACAGTCTCGCGGCAGGGAACCGTTTTCCTGCGCCCATATAATGGTCCAGCCGGTACATCCTAAGTCCTAAGGGTAGACATTTTAATATGCAGTCTTAACAACTTGATAGTGTAAAGGAAAGAAAAAAAAAAAAAGAAAAAAAAAGCCAACACACAATAACGAGGATTCCCAGTGGTTACCCACCTAAACACTGGTTCGGTCTTCAGTTGTTTTATACTAGGAGAAATTCAGAGGGGTTGTGACCCAAAGCGCCCAGAAACGTTTGCTCCCAGCCAAGCGCTCCGCCGCTGTCCAGCCGTCTGCTGCGCCGTAATCCTAGAAACCCACTCATGTTCCAACACATATGCATCATCCCTGGAAGACACGAGAAATATTCTCTTGGCGTTTTTGCTCCCCCAACAGCACGACCCAGATACGCCAAGGCAGGATCTTTTCCAACCTGCACTCAATCGCGCGCATTCTGCCACCGCGGGCTGGCCAACGCTAACGGTGCAGCGCGCCAAATTGCTTTCCCGGTCCCAGCCAGAATCGTTTATTCCTAAATATTGTGGCCCTTGTTACTCCAACTCACGCGATCCATACCGGCGACATGGATAATCTTTGCACTTTCGAACTCGAAGTGCTCGAGACCAAAACCACGGACGGGCGGTACGGGCCGATCTTTTCAGCAATGAGACCCGACACGGGGGAGCTCCTCACGGCTTACAGACTGGACCTCGACGAATCCGCCATAAAAGACATCTTGAAGAATCTACCTCGGCCGCCTGCCCAGCAACATGGACAACCACCATCCTCCGTTCTCCTCTCCTACCTTGGCTACCAGCGAAAGGGTAACCACACCTACCTACTGACAAAATACATCCCCGGCGTCATGCTTGACGACTTCATCCACAAGAGGCCCGTCCCGCCGCCGCTCGTGCGCGTTATTCTCCGCCAGCTCGCACGGGCGCTCCAACAGTTGTACGACGACCAAGGCTTCGCAGTGGTTTTTATCGACTCTAAGCATATCTTGCTCGACAACGCCTGTAACGTGAAAGTCGAGGCCCCGCTTTGCGATGTGACCAGAACCGGCGAGGCACTGCCAAGCGCGATTCTGACGCTTCCAGAACTCGTTCTCGGCGGCCAGCAGCAACAGGGTATGAGAAAAGCCGACGTCTGGCTGCTTGGAATTATTGCAATCCGCATGCTGGCGGGCAAGCGCAACCTCGTCGATGCCAACACGGCAAGTCAACTGGGAGAGCAGATCAAAAAGGGGAAATGGGAATCTGCCTTTGAGCTGCTGGTGCCCGACAAGGTGAAAGCCCTTGATGATGGGCCGGCTCTGGACTTTCTGCGCCAGTGCTTTACCATGTAAGTTAAAGCCAAAAATCGCAGTGTTGTTTTCGGTTGTGCTGATTGGCTTTGTTCTGATTAGAGACGTCAACCAGCGGCCGAGCATCTCGGACCTGCAGAACCACTCCTTCCTAACCGCAACTTGATCTTAGCACTGGACGCTCAGCGCAAACGAGCAAGTGGACAGCCGCTCGTTACACAGTCATTCAGGTGTGCCAAACAGGCACCCTGCGTCCAGCGTGCTGGCGATCCAGGCCCTGGCGGTCTTGGTTGAATGCCGTCGTCCTTGGAATAGGTGGCGAAGAAGAAGAAAGTAGCGTAGTTTTCGGCCTTTAGTAGGCCTTTCGGAGTCTCATCCTTGAATACTAGGTCACACTCCCGTGTCCACCTTGGTGATGACGGCGGCAGGCAAGAACTCCTTGAGCCAGGCCGTGTCAACGAGGTCACGACCTGAGCCTGTGTCAGTATAAATGGGAGTGTCCGGCTCGTCAAGACTTGCGCAGATTATCATCTGGTAGGCATAACCTCCCAAGTGCGATAAGCCGGCCTCCTTGGGCTCTCTCTCCTTGATGACTTCATCGTGGTGAAGCTGACGGAGTCGGGCTCTTGACGTGGACGGAGTCAGACCGGAAGACTCGATCTGAGAAAAGGACTGCCCTTCTCCGCCAGACGAACTGTTGGAATCGGACTCGAATTGGTTGATCTTATTATCATTTTGCTTTTCGTAAGGCTTCTTGAGCAGGAGTGGTGACTCTGGTGTTGAGAGGTATGAGACTCGGTATATGGCCCATTTTAACACCCGTTGGTTGCATAAAACACGGTAATAGTAAAAGGTAATAAATGACGTGCCTTTGCGATTTATTTATTTATAACACCGAGAGGCACGCGATCTTGATTCAATACCCCGCACGTGCTCAAGCACGGGACCATCTGCCCGCCTCTGCCGATTCTGCCGGGCGGTCAGCTGCCAACGCGTTCTGGGTTGCCTGAGCTCAGCTCCGCTGGAGCTCCCGCTCTATGAGCTGCGGTTGTCTACAAGCTGGAGCAGATTGCCCTGCACCGCAACCCGCATCCTCCGCGTCCAGCAACAAAGCGTCGCCAGTTTCTTTGCTTCGCCAAATCCCGACCCAAAGACTCACGCGCCCACATTGCAACCATCACCATGGAGTTTGGCACCTCGGGAATGCTGAATGAAGGTGGGTTCCCCCGCTGGGCAGCTCCAATACGAACCTGGGGACGCCTCGGCTGACGGAGGACGCAGATGGCATCCATCTCGACATGGACCGCCTAAAGAAGGGCGAGGTCAAGTGAGTGCACTCCCGCGCCCGATTAGACGAATCGCAGGGCCTCCTTTCGTAAAGCATGCTAACAGGTCCTCGTAGCCTCGGCACTTCGATGTAAGCCGGTCCCGCCTCATGCGTCCCGCACTGCGCGCCCGCCCGGAGCTCGACCTCTGACATCATGATAGTATGGCAGTTACCTTCAAGGACGGTGTCATCCTAGGTATGTCAACCTTCAGGCCTTTTGCGATAATGGTTCCGCACTCCCCGCCCTCATTCTGCGCAAACCGCTGACTCCAGACTGCTTTGCCCTCAATGCAGGAGCCGACTCGCGGACGACGACGGGAGCCTACATTGCCAACCGAGTGACGGATAAGCTTACCAGAGTCCACGACACCATCTGGTGCTGTCGGTCCGGGTCCGCGGCGGACACGCAGGCGGTCGCCGACATCGTCCAGTACCAGCTCGGCCTCTTCCACATGATGAACGGCAAGCCGCCCACGACCCAGACCGCCGCCGCCATCTTCCAGGAGATGTGCTACGCAAACAAGGACCGCCTGTCGTAGGTGCCCACTCTTTATCACCCTCTCCATTTTTAATGTTCCATTGGGGACTGCATATGATGGAATCCCCCGCAGCGGCTAACGGATGGACTCTCCAAAACAACAGGGCCGGACTCATCATTGCGGGCTGGGATGAGAGGCACGGCGGCCAGGTCTATTCGATCCCGCTCGGCGGGTCACTGCACAAGCAGGCATACGCAATCGGCGGCTCCGGATCGACGTACATCTACGGATACTGTGACGCGAATTGGCGCGAGGGGATGGAGGAAGAGGACGCCGTGGCGTTCGTCAAAGGCGCTCTGGGTGAGGCTATCAAGTGGGACGGCAGCTCGGGGGGTGTTATCCGCATGGTCGTCTTGACGGCCAAGGGCGCCGACAGGCACCTCTACTTGCCCGACGAGAACTACACTGTGAATCACCAATAATGGGACGCCGGCTCGCAAGCATGGGGAAGGCTGCGAGAGGCCTGTGGGGGCGAAGGCGGACAGTGGACGAAGGTCGTCGATGGGACCGTCGCTCCAAGGCTTGAGAACATGCACTTGGCTTAGTCTAGACGCCGCATTAGATTTGATGTTGGCCGCAACGGGTTGTTGTTCCAGGAGACACGAGGTGTGCGGCTATGGAAAAAGGCAACTGACCAGAGACAGGCCGGGGCCGCTCGCTGTAAAGTTATGACCTTTTAAGATGATGAACCTCTGCGGCGCTCAAGCACATCTGGGCTCCGTAGAGAAGAAGCGTCTATGGAAACAGGTACCAGGTTGTCCCACGCAGGCATCGTGATAGGCACACCTACCCCGCCCAGTGTCGGCTCATGAACGCGCGTTGGGCTTATTGCACAGCCTTGCGGCCGCCCGTCTCCCAGCGGGACGTAGCATACAAGGATGGCAGCACGTGGGGATCCAGCCAAAGACGCAACCTGGGCCAGCCAGCACGACACACATGAAACAGCAGCAGCCAGCCAGCCCGTTCTCGGACGGAGGGGTTCTGTCCCCACCCTTTCTGGCTGAGGAGCAGCGGGACGAGGCGGTCAGCCCATTTGGGGCTAGCAAGACAAAGCCAAGCGGACGGGAGGTGACGAAGGAAGGGTGTGTGTGGGAGGATTATCCTTGAAACTGGCAAGTCAGTTAGCTGTGTGTGCTGTCCCAGATCATTCAGATGCGTGGCGTGTAGTACATATATTTTCCATCTGGTTTTTATTTGGACTTTTTTTTCTGGTGGAACGAACAAAAAAAAAAGGGGCCGTCGTTGCATCGCCACACACATTCTGATCGTTACCCACACACTCCCGCCCAGTTTTAGGCGTTGTTTGGGAGGAGGCCCGAGAGGATGGATGGGAGCAAAAAGACCCCTATCCAACTGTAAAATTTCACGAGCGTGGTTCGGGTGTCCCGCCGCGCGCATTCTGCGTGTCTCGTCTCGCCCCTTGCAGTTCTCACGGGGTCTGATGCGTTGGAGGAGAAGAACTGCACAGGTAGGTAGTTACCGGTTTGTTTGCGCATGTCTCTCAAAGGTTCGGGGATTATAGAAAAGAAACTCGTCGTCGTCACCTGTTTCTACATATATACGTAGGTGGTTGCCACTGGTCAGCCTTGACAAGGTGATCCGTGGCGCTATTTTAGTAGCCGTGCCATGAAGCCAGCGCAGGGGGTATGCACGGTGTGCAAGGCCCGCAAAAAGAACCTTGTGTGTGTGAGTGTGTGTCCGTGTGAGGCAATAACTGGGCAGGGTGCGAGACATGTGCGCAAGTTGAGCATTAGGATTGGCTGGTTTTTCTGTAGGTTCTGAAAGAAAAAAAAAAAAAAAAAAAAAAAAAAAAAAAAAAAAAAAAAAAAC